>JAINUG010000081.1:3885000-4209393 GCA_029706075.1 Aldrovandia affinis
ATGTATGTACTGTATATACATACAGTATGGAAACCATTGTAGGTACCCAGACCCGTTGGTGCAGGTACAAATGAAGTGTGTTTTTGAATGGGGGATGCTGAGAAATGCTGCTTTGCTGATGCAGAGACTGCTATGGGATTTATGTTCCAGGAATATGGAGTACCATTCATGGAGACTAGTGCCAAGACTGCAGTCAACGTGGAGCTGGCCTTCCTGGCTGTAGCAAAGTGAGTTCCACAGATGTGTCTCTCGGCTGTTCTAGTCACACTCTCACTGCCTTGTTTGGTTCAGCAGCCCTTTAGCAGAAAGCTGTGAGACAGGAAACCTGCGCTCTGAGGAGAGTGCTTCCGGCAACAGTGAGGTTGTTTCTCTTAAATATTCATGAAGGCTAATTCACTGAGAGGAAGCCACGGTACTTTCGGTGTACTTCAGCCACACGGCTCATTTGGTCTATTATGCTAAGAACCGCAGATTAAATGAGCACAACCAGGTGGTTTTTTTACAGGCTTGCTTGTTTAGATCCTTCAGCCTAACAAGTTAATTTGAAAGGTTTTTTTAAAATTCTTTATACGGATGACAAATGCATCGAAAATATCAGTAGGATTTCAAAAGAATGCAGCCAAATGCTGCACATCACCTGTGTGGTATCGAGGGCTGAAATGATTGAAATTAGCTTTTTCTCCAGCAGATAAAGAATCAAAAACAACAAAGCTGTGCAAAGTGTTAATTAGCTGTCAGAACTGACACTTAACTTTAGCACCTTTCATTCACACATATAATTGGGTATAATTGTGTGTGTGTGTGTGTGTGTGTGTGTGTGTGTATATATACATATATATATACATACATACAGCTAACTTCCAAAATAAAGGAAACATCAACATAAAGTGTCATAATATGGCATTGGGCCAACACGAAGCTTCAATGCACCTTGGCATAGATTCTACAAGCGTCTGGAATGCCATTCTTCCACAATCATCAAACCATTCAGTGACCACTCGTGCCCTGTGGATGGCAGCATTGTCATCCTGGAAGAGGCCACTCCCATCAGAATAGAAAGGCTTCACCATAGGATGAAGGCGATCACTCAGAATGGTGTTGTTGAATGGGGTTGAGTGGACGTAAACCATGCCAAAAAAAGCTGCCAGAACCCTTCATTTACTCGAGTGTTTCCTTTATTTGGGGAGTTACTTGTATATTATATAAACACAAGAAAACATGTTTGATGAGGTCCCCAGATGAACGTAGTGGAGCGCAAAAGACAAACACAACAGCTGCTCAAAATCTAAATAATGTGGGTTTCTTCACTTCACAAAATATTCAGCACCAATTCATGCTGCGTATAGTAACGGCGTGGAATGGAACTGTGTCATGTAGCTTTTCAGCCTGGTTACTTAATATATATATATGCCATTTAGCAGAAGCTTTTATCCAAAGTGACTTACAGTAGTGAATGCATACATTTTTCAGTATATGTGGTCCCAATGGGAATTGAACCCACAACCCAAGCGTTGCCAATGCAATGTTCTACCTACTGAGCCACACAGAACCACTTCAATCTAAATGGTTTTCTCTACAGAGCCAGGTCACTCTGGGATCATGTGACACCTAAAAGCAGATTTTATGGGGCATAAAATAGTGTTGAAGAATCACTGTCTCTACAGTACATTTAACCGTCCTAACAGCTTAGTTCACAATATGACAGAAAGGGCCCAGGCATTTTTATTTGTTAGTGACAACTCAAAAAATGATGGTTACATACCCCCATTAAGTCAAAGTCATTATTATCCCATCCTTTCTTGTTAACACACTTTTTTCCCCCACTCTGACCTCCCTCTTTTGCTTTCTCTTTCTATACCTGTCCTTGGTTGTTCCTCCCTCCGTCTCGCAGAGAGCTGAAGCATCGGTCCGTCCAACAGCCCAATGAGCCCAAGTTCCAAATCCATGACTACATCGAGTCCCAGAAGCAGAAGCCCAGCTGCTGCGGATTTCCGTAACACCACTTACAGCCACCATTGCACCTGCGGCTGTGGAGGGGGGAGAAGAGCCAACACAGCCTGACACCTCCATCACAAACAACAGACCGATCGGAACATCCATCTCAGTGGAGCGGGAGGCAGGGGCACCTGCTCTCTCCTCTCCAGTCTGAGCTTGTTGTGTTTTGATACAATTCAGTAGAGTTTGTGGGCCTACCCCACCCCAACCCACCTGACACTACCACTGGAGGGTTTACAGATAGGAGAGTCTTGCCGTAGTTTCCCCTTTTCTGTATCTGCAGATGATTAGGGTTGTGTGTCAGGTGGGATGGGCGAGATTCAACCATCAACAGCCAACTAAGATTAGAAATGGGTTTTCTGAAATCAGTTTCGACATTTATTCAAAGAAGCCCACAAGCCCAAACTTATTTTGTTGTCTTTGTATTGAACACAAATGCCAATTCCTCAATTTGTTTATATTTTCTATTGAGCGGAGACCGCAATTGTCCACGGTCTGGGTTTGAAACGCTTTGTCACGGTGTAACATTTTCCTCTGTAAGCAGCTTTTTAAACCTCAGACATTTCAAAGGTTGGTGTCATATTCTGTTCTTTGTTCCAGAAATGTTCTAGTGCAGGATAAAATTATTACCATATGTCATAAACACATTTATCATAAAGTTTTCAGCTTGGTTACTGTATTATGATACATTTTCATGATTGTGACCAAAGTTGTATGTGAAATTATATTAAATGGCACTGAGCATTTTTGTGTATGTCTACTGGAAACATTAAAGCAGAGGTGTCAAAGTCATTCGACTAAGAGCCAAGTGTATGCAGATTTCTGTTGCAACCGATGCACTACAGCAGGTGTTTTCACTAATTAGCCCACTTCTTCAACCAAGGAGGGGAATTCATTGAAATCACCTGTTGTAGTGCATTGGTTGCAAGAAGTAACTGCATACACTCGGCCCTTGATGGAATGAGTCTGACACCCCTGCCCTAAAGCTTTGGCCAATTCAAACGAGAGCTCTTGTTTTTGTTTAGTGTGGGGGTTTTTGTATAGTGTTCTTTCTGACAGGACTAGGTGATATTCAGGCCTCAAGGTTTCCCATTCACAAGAATTGCCTTTGAGAAACAGTCTGAGTGACTCCCATGGCTGTGTAGTACAATCCATTTATTTAACATGGGCTCAGTAAAAAAAAAAAAAAAAAAAAAAGGCAACTCTGCCAAACAAAAATGATAAGCTCTGATATTCAGATGGTGAACCTCATAAGAGATGCCAGCACAATGCCAAGCACACAAAGGAGCACACACAAGCAGTGGTGAAGACTCCTGCACATCATGATGCAAATAGGCTTCATTATAACAAAATTGAATAAGTACATTTAAATTATACATATATAATGGGTGTGTGCGTGGGTGTATGTTTTGTGTGAGTGTGTGAGTGTACAGTAAATGCATATATTATCTATATTTTTGAAGCACCCACAAATTTGCACTTTTTGTGAGAACTGCTCGCTTCAGTTTATGACCAGCATGGTTCCTGTTCAGTTTTTTTCTTCTGTATTTCAGAAAACTGTCGTTTATTAAACTTCTCACGTTGTGATACAAATCATTGAAGGGACATTAAACCGATTCCGGTTTTGAAAATACTGTATATTCCAACAGTTTGAAACTTTTCTATCCGAAGAAATGTTACAGTGATGTTGGACGTGTTTTATTCGGTTGATTTGTACCATTTCCTGTTTCGAACATTTTTTGGGGAATGTTGCCTGCTTGCCTGTTAAATTGTTGTATGTCATGTTTTCATTTTCTTTCAATGGAGATGTTTACAGTGCGCTATGAGACACAGCTTCATAATCATAATATATATAAAACCCACTTTTTAATGTGGTGATATTTGTCTGTTCTCTTACATGAGGTCGTCTTTGTGTGTGCGCGCGTGCGCAAGTGTGTGCTTGGTTACCTGTGAGTCTGCTGCTTATTCTCAGGTATTTGAAAGTTTTGATCCAAAATAAAGAGTGATATTGCTGAGAAGCTGCCTTCTCCCGAGGTCCTTAATGTTGTTACAGTGGGAGCCACTAGATGGGAGCATGGGCAACCACTAAGCGTTCATGGTAAGAACACCAAAAAACCTGGAAGCACTCATATGGTGACAGTAATACAAAACAGATTGCGTATCCCTGATCCCTGTACAAGAAGCCGTCACGTCACTGGGCAGGTGGGAATGGGGTTTGATTTAGAGTCTTACTCAACCTCGAGAAGGTTTAGCTGAGCTGTTACATTTACACACCTGTATAGCTTGCCACTGCAATCTTATTACAGCCCTCCGATCAACAGTCTTCCTGTTTGGGGAAGTGAAAATGCTCGTGTGGGCTTTAGCTAGTGGTTTGTCAGGTCAGTAACACCACAGAGGTAGTTAGTTTTGAGCCAGTGTAATGGGACACGTGACTTCTGCCTATAGTATACTGTTGAACTTTCTGTGGTCTGCCCATGGAATGCACTCTACAGTATATCTGCCCTTGGCTGGAAGGTTTACCACGGCTGTTTTCCAGGTGTTGTGTGCTTTTGTCACTTTACTCTTGTGTGTTGCTGGAGACACACGTGTATCGTGTGAGCCCTGTCCTGTGTTGGTACTGTCTTTTCTAAAGCTGGCAATTTGCCCAAACCTCACAGAACTCCTGCTGCCTCCACCAAGTTTTGTTCAGAGTATAGGTTTTGGCAAGATATACATTTGTACTTCACAGCAGACAACACTGTATAATCGTATGCTGTGCGCAATCAGAACAGGGATTTTTACAAATACAATTGTCTCCTGTAATGTACAGATCATTTTGTTATTTAGAACTTTTTGTCCCGGAGAGAGGAATTGGCTTGCAGAAGAATTCATTAAAAAAAACAATCAGGCAACTGACAGCAACAATAATAAGGGCACAATATCACAATAAATTGATTGAAAATAAATATATAATTGCACTGATACTGGGGTCTTGACTGTCAGGTGGACAGGGGGTCGCTAAGGTTTCCCAACCATAAAATAAGATTGTAAAAGACTTGTAAAAAAAAAAGTGATAAAAATGATAAAATGGGACTGCCAACATTTTTAAAAATAACTTTTTTGTGAAAATACTCACCCACAAATTTGCACTTTTTGTGAGAACTGCTCGTTTCAGTTTATGACCAGCATGGTTCCTGTTCAGTTTTTTTCTTCTGTATTTCAGAAAACTGTCGTTTATTAAACTTCTCATGTTGTGATACAAATCATTGAAGGGACATTAAACCGATTCAGGTTTTGAAAAGACTTGTAAAAAAGTGATAAAAATGATCAAATGGGACTGCCGACATTTAAAAAAATAACTTTTTTGTGAAAGTACTCTGTTGTCCATTTGTCAGGTACATTTATCCCAGTGTATTTGTATTCGCTCTCCACCTCTATATTTTCAATATTTCCAGTACAACTTGATGGGTTGTGCTCTAATAGGGGCCTATAGATGTGGTTGTGGTTTTGACAGTGATGGATTACTCATTCCACAACAGAGGGTTCAGACAGTATTAAGATTTATGGATGTCATCAAGCCTTTCCCAAACACTTACATTTAACCCTAAACGTGGTTGGAATCATTTTGGATGTGAATACATTTGGTGAAATTAAATCAATTAAATTACTCTTCAGGGTAATAATTGCATATTGTTTTCTGGTACATTCTTAAATGTGAAAGCCTAAAATATATTGTCTTAATAATTGTCTCCTGGATTGTGCCATGTAGGTGTCTTGTCTATCAATTTAGTCATATGACATTTTTATTTCTATATATTTTTATTTCTATAGTGGCCGCAGTTAGGAGAATGTTGTTCACATGCATTTCTGTTTTAAAAAGTCGCGTGGAGATACGCTGACAAAACGCTTTGAAAGATCTAAGCCACACATGCTGTTAAACATGAAAAGTGTGGTGAGAAACATCTGCCAGTCGTACAACCAGACATAGTTTTTCCTGCGTTACAGTTCTGCGTATATATCACCATTTGAAACTTGTGGGGTACCCCAAACTTAATAAAATGTTCTAGTGACTCACGTCCCAATAGGTATAAATACATGAACGCATGTTTTCGGGTGTTAATGAAAGATCTCCGCAACACATGCTGTTAAACATGGAAATATATTGTCTGAACAGTTGTCTCCTGTAATGGAATGCAACAACAGAGTTATACTTTACAGGACGTGTTACCTTATCATCGTTTACTTGACTACCAGGAACCGTCAACGCGAGAGAATGTAGTAACTGCTGCTAGACTCTAACCCCCGAGATCACAGCAAAGTAAGTTTGCTCGATGTGCACAAATGATCATAAATCATATATCGTATGATCGATCGTATATCGCTGGCTTGGGCTACTATAAAATAAACTGATAAGATTTTATTTTTTAGATTGTTCAGACTGTATCCATAATGTAGGCCCACTTCTGTGTAATGTGTAACTGATTTTCATCGTTTGTAACATCTCACCGTAAAAGTTATCTTCTAGCATACAAAACGAATACATTCTGGGACAGTAAAACGAATAACACAAAATAAATGTGGAATTTAAAAAGTTGGGTCTCCCCAATTTGTTAGCGATCGTGACACTTTCTGTCAACAAATAACCACGCACAAAGTTGTCTCTGCACTTGAGTCTGCAGTTGAAATTACGTAGTTCCAGGGCGCGAACCATTGGCTCTCAAATATCCTATGTTGGTTAACGTCTCTTAAAAGAGGGTGCTGATTGGTGTTGTCGCCTGTCAGCCGCACAAACGTCACACTCGTGTATAAACTAACTGGAGTCGCTTTCAATAGACAGATTGGAGTTCACAGGGTTACAGAACGAAGTTGCAGCGTACTAGTGCGCATTTGTGTCCTGTTTAAAGCAGTCACTAGATTGCAACAGAGTATCGGGGAGGACCTTCCGTCTGCGCAGTTAAAAAGGGAGTTTCAGTTGAAAGTAAATTGGGGCACTGACAGTAACTTCGCAAGATAACGAAAAGCAACGTGTGCATATTAACCACTTGCATTTCAGCTTTTGAGGTCTACTCTCTACTTTCGCCCCGTGTTAGGACGTCAGATTTTTTTGTTTTTGAACTGAACCTTTGAACGTTGTAATTTTCCATCTTGAAAGCATCGTTTTCAAGTTTGATTTACTATAACAATAAGCATGTCCAGCAAGCTTCGGCCAAGACAGTGTGCTCTGGATAAGGGCGCGAATGGCTACGGTTTCCATCTCCACGGAGAGAAGGGAAAGACTGGGCAGTTCATTCGGTTGGTGGAGCCAGATTCCCCGGCTGAGACCTCGGGGCTACGTGCCGGGGACAGACTGGTATTCGTCAACGAGGAGAACGTGGAGGGCGAGAGCCATCAGCAGGTCGTGTCCCGGATACGAGCCACCGTGGGCAAGTTGGAGCTCATCGTGGTCGACCAGGAGACCGAGGAGTTATTGAAAAAACATAATTTGAAGTGCCTCAAAGAGTTCGCCACTGAAGGAATCCCACTGCCCAGCAGTGAGACGGACGGGGATGTCGGGGAGAACGGTAGCCGGAGAGGATCGACGCCAACCCCGGAGAACAACGGAGAGGTCCTGCAGAAGAAGCTGAGCGTAAGCTCCAAGGTAAACAGGATTAAAGTGCAGCCCTCGGTGTTTACGAAGTTGCTTTGGTTTTATTTTACCGTCTAACTTCTAAAAACGGTGACATTAGTTATGGACTTGTTGGCACTGAACTGTGAGGCAGGCCGTTCAGTTGAATAAATCACTAGTGATCGTTAGAGGTTGCACATTTGCCGGGTACAGTTTATCTATGCGGGTTTGAATTGGCATTCTGAAACGTCATGGCTTTAATCTAGGGATCTAGTGAATATTATTATTTTTCTTCATTTTTAAATGTGATTTTAAGTGATATGGCTGCTATATTGACTGGTATAGGTGCAGGGGTCTGTCACCACAGGTTACAACTACTGTTCTAATGTGAACCCATTAGCGAACTGTCAAAGGTTTGAGGGCAAAATCGATGTATTTTGCATTATCCAAAAATAGCTAATTCTATGGAAACGTTCCCCTTGTGATGCTGGCATATATTAATTTACTTCTTCTCACCTGTCAGTAGGGATTATATTATATGCCATAAGCATATATATATATAAGCCAAATATTTATGCCATAAGCCAACATCAGTAGACATTGACCCATTCATCAATTTAACCAAAATGCACTCTGTACTTATGTCTGTTTATGATCCGTGTCCACATGCTCAGTGTTCAAGCTTCAATGCTATAAAACACAAGTTGACCATTTTCTGCTTTATTTTCTCAAAACCTGCATGCTTGAGGTTTCCCTGGTGCAGTGATGGAGGAATGTGCTACGGAGGTGTCTGACATTTTTACTTGCTCTGTAGTGACCGCTATTGGCAGAATGTTGTTTACATGCATTTTTGTTTTCGAAAATGATGCTGTTAGAAGTCTTACGAGCAGAAATAGTTTTTCCTGCATGTTAACGCCGGGCATATATCAGCATTTGGATCTTGTGGGATAGCCCAAAGTTAATAAAGTGTTCTAGTGACTCATGTCCCAGTAGATATAAATATATAAGTACATATTTAAACATGCCTGTTTTCTGGTGCCAATCCAGGTTATGAAGTAGGCCTACCTGTTACAAAGTTATTGGTGCTGGGTGACAGCAGACTCATTAGACACAAGGGATGTGCTATGAAGCAGAGTGACAGGGGGAGAGTTGGAATGCCTAGAAAGGTTTCTACTTTCTACCTGTTCAATAGCCTTGTTGTTTTAGAGCTCGCTCTCAAGATCTAATACTAGTTTGGCTTGTTGGACTGCCAGAAATGGTTGCTTTTACTGTTCAAAGCTGTTGTTGCTTCAAGTGAGTGATTTTGCAGATTGCTAATACATTTTAAGCGGAATATATTAATACATATGAGGTGGCAGAAACCGTGAATCTATCTACACAGTCTGTATTTTATAGATAACTTATTAATGTTCAGCCAGTCTATCACTTGGTTTAGGTAGTTAATCATTTGTACTGTACAAGGACCTGAAAACACTTTCTGATAATGATGGTAGCCTAAGTACCAATATGAAGGCGATGCAATTTTCAAAGTGCTTCTTAATAAGCAGGTGTTTCTGAGTTACTATTCAATTTCTTTGCAGGTACCTAAATCCAGAGCAGCTTATATAGTGTGCATTGTATGCATTTCACATTTAAATACGGAGGAATGCCATGGTGATTCATTGACAATGAATATTAATTCAAAACATGGTGAAAAACAGTGTGACACATTGGAATCAAACCTGAAACCTTGTTAGGGACACATATACACAGACACAGACATCCTTATTGAAGACTGCGGTCTCATGCAGGCCATGTGAAATATGCCAGTTTAGGAATCTCAGACGCTCCCCCCACCCCACCCCCAAGTTCATACATTACAGACACTTGTTGTCCTTAATATTGGAATCTCAGTCACTTGAGTTAGCCTATGCAGTTTGGGAATTTCATTCAGTTGTCCTTGTCAGTTTCGGAATGCCAGATGCTGGTTCTACCTCTTGGCCAAAATATTCCAAACGCTCTGCTTAAGTTGAGGCGAGGTGCAGTACATTTTGTGTTTTAATAACTGGGAGGCCATGTGCAAAGCACATGTCCTTTGTTTTTTGTTTTTGTGGTGGTTTTGTACAAACAGGAAGTCAACCACTTAATTTCATAACAATTCTTTTCGGAACTTTAGAGTCACTGTGATTATTACAAGACATAACTTTGTTGTGTCTACAATGTTAATGTATGAAATAACTTATTGTTATCATATCATTTTGAAATTAAATTTTGTATTTAAACTGAAAATACACCTACCGAACACTATATAGACCACCTGCATCACACAAACTCGTAGGTGAGGTCAGAAGAGCAGCAGATGTGCCAGAATGTGCACAACGTTTCAGTTCTACATGTGTCTGGTGACCCCAGGTGTTCAGTCACTAACAAGTTACGTATAAACTGACACATCACCACTCTACCTCAGTGGTTAATCTCTGACAAACTCTGACATTCATTTCTCAGTTTGCTGTTTCTCTATCCTCGCCAGAAATGGGTTATTTCACGACTTTATATAATAAGCCTTTTGAATGAATAAACTTCCAAAAATTGTCATTTGAGTCAATTTATGATTTTTTTCTCTGTCAAAATAGCAGAAAATAAATAAATAAACAGAAACAGAAAAATTGTGCCACAAGAAGCCGTAGCGAGGTTCTAAATATTTTAAGAAAATGGATTTGACCTCAAAGAAGACCTCACCACAGGGGAAAATATTTGTTTTCGTTCCTTGATCAACATAGAAAACTAGCTGTCAAAGAGCAGCTGTTTCTGAATATGATTTTACTTCAAATTTGTGTGGCGACCACGAAACAATTGGCTTTTAGAAACGCACACTTGTCTTAATGTTACACTCCAAACTACCAAATTCTTATATAATATATATATATTGTTATATATTTCTTTATATTCTTTGGAGTAACAGAACTCAAAGGAGACCGTGACATCTGTGCACAGGGATGTTTACAGGATGTTTACACACTATGCTTCTTGCCTGTCTCTGGTTTGTCTCGTAAAAAAGCCCAAGTGATCAAGGGTCTTCTGTTTACATGGCTGCATCCACTTGCATCCTGCATCCTGCTCTGAGCACCATCACAGCGGTGAAATTAAGCCATGGTTGAATGACTTGCTGTAAATCTTCAAATACAAGTTTTATACACCTTTGCCTTTCCTGGAAAGCAAGTATTTCTTTTCCAAACAGTAAGTCCAGACAGAACAGTCCTTTTGGACTCATATGTAGCCAGTACAAATCATTCGTTTTTTCCCCCCCACTCAGAAATGTGGATGACGGTTGTTGTCCTCTTTGCTCTACTTCGCTGAAGAGATTGAACTCTCCTCCTCCTCTTCTTCACACAATCGTCGATCAAACCCGAACACGGCCAAAAATGTGCAAATGACCTCCGAGGCAGCTGGCCATTCCTCATTTTCCACTCCTCTCTTCGTGCGTCTCTCTGAAATGCATTTCTGCCGGGTCCGTAGCCTTGCAGCTGGAGCAGCTGACAGCGTGATTTAAGTTTAAAACCAGCTTTCATGCACCGGCGATTCTGTGGATATTTCCCAACATTTTTTCCTGATAAGTGTAGATTCAGAGGGTCGGGTCAGAAGGCTGTTTAGATAAGCTTTAAATAAGGATATTTTGTACGGTCATTTGGAGAGGGTCGCGTAGATCAGGTCATGTATAATGTTGAGAATTCTCTGACATGTTTAGGTAAGGTTAAAAGGCTGTGCGAGGTCTGCGCATGATTTACGCCAAAGCCCAATTGGTTGGGTTGCGCTGGCTCACTCCTCTGAGCGGTTGAATCAGATTCCACACGGCCTGGCATCAATACAGACCTTAAATTCCTGTATGATGTGAAACTTGGCTGGCCAACACAGGGTAGCCCTTTTTCCATCAACCTTTGGAAAAAGAGCACAGGAAGTAGAGTAATACAGGAGTGGCTAAAATTCAAAGACTAGCAATACGGGTAAGAAGTGAGCAAGGGTGAACGTTTAGTATGATGGTCGGGGGGGGGGCATGTACAGCCAGACTGCATTTATTCAGCCATAGAGCCTGTGGCAGAGTGGTTTAGCTGCAGCTGCTGCCATCTTTACAAACTGAGAGATGCTGCTCCTCCTTTTGAATGTGAGAAAAAGGGGCGCACGTTAGAGGCAGGAACTCCTTCAAGACGGCCCTTCCTGGAACGACGGAGCCAGCTGCCGTCAGAGGAGACAGCCCCCCAAGGTTGCCGTGGCGACACTGCAGTGAAGAGGATGTGGCATTGTGTGTATTGTGTGTATTGTGTGTGTGTGTGTGTGTGTGTGTGTGTGTGTGTGTGTGTGTAGAAAGAGGAAAGGGGAGAAAAGCAGGGGCCTGACTGCAGAGGAAGGAAGGCCTGTCCGGACAACGAGACGCCCATTTCTGCCTCTCACGTCCACAGCACTGAAGAAGCTCTGGGCTAAAACGGCTTGTTCTTGTGTGAACGCTAATGCTGCCTTGAAAATGTTCCAATAAACCATTCTTCCATCTTGCAGGAACCTGACATGTGCCCGATGCACAGTTTGAAATGACGTATACATAAAGAGTAGCCAACAACACATATGGCGCCTCCTTATTTTCCGAGAAATGTATTCATTTCCATTCCATTCGAAAGAGCGTGTTCTGTCGTTCCTTTTCTTTGTGAGCCCAAGCCTGGCTTTCTGGCTTTGTCTTGGCTATTAATGAATGTCTGTGGAGACTCATCCATGGTCTCCTTTCACCTATTCATCGTCATTCTGGGTTACTCTTTTACCGCTAAGGAGTCCTTGACCCCAAAGGCCATTATATTTTACCCTGACGTTCACAGACCATGCATTTAAAGGGCTGTTTAGAGGCACAGAGGTAGCCCTTTCAGCAATCACAGTTCTCCGACCATAATTGTGACAATTCTATCTTCAAAATTGTGTTTACAAGACCTAGCCGAGCTAGCGCTAGTACTTTTACCACTGTGAAAACCTTAATGTTATGTTCAAATGTATGGTTCAATCGGTTGATTTTGGCTTGGGGAAGCATTTTGAAGCATTTTTGGTAAAACTGTAAGGATGGGTTTGTCTTTTCATAGGACATTTCTGGATGGCCTTTTGTGAGCTTTTTGTTGTTGTTGTTTTCATGTGTGCACACTTATCTCCCTACACCGTCTTCTAGGAAAACCAGAATCGTCTGTGTTGTATTTTGGAACCAGATTAAAGTCTTAAATGCTCGATGGTGAGAAGGCAGAGAGGTTATAATCCTGTTCTGACCGACTTGTGCATTAACTTGTTTCTGAATAGCAGATTGCAGGAACACAGGCGCTCGGTGAACCATAAACCACTGCAGCGCAGTGAACCAAGGCACAGTTGGAGTAACGGTGCACTTCCTGTGTCGGAGGTGGTGCAGGACGGACAGACCCACTGCAGATGAGACCCACGTCAGCTGTGCGTTCTTCACGGTGGCCCGCATGTTAGCATGCCCAGGCGATTTTCCCAGCTGCCCTGCACCCATCTGTGTGAGCAGTCTTCCAGGCCGTGAGCTGTGCGCCAAGAAGTTACAAACCTACTAATTTAAGGGCGGGACCGAGATGCCCCTTTGCCAAAGAGAGTGCACTTTTTGCATGCTGTATTATGAACTGGAAGGAAGGGAGGAGGGGATTAGCCGTTTTCACGATGGAATAGTTTTGCAGGATGGGCTCGCGGTGCCTTATCTGAGAGCATCTAAAATATGAAAAGTGTTATCTTCGGTTTGTACAGTACACAAGGTGCAGAGGAATTCATATTAGTGTGTACCTTCCTTTGTGTCTGTCTCTCTTTCTCTTTCCTGGGTCAGTGTTTTTCACAAACATTTGACTATCAGTTGCTTCCCATTGGCCTTGAGTTGTATCTGCTCTTGTTCTTTCCTGTTCCGTCGTCAAAAGGTCAAACGTTCAGAGTGTCAGGGCTCGAAGAAACGATAGGTTTACCAGACGATCCATCTCGCATGTCTCAAAGTGAGCTCCCTCGTTCGATGTCGCAGAAGTCCGTTCCGCGTATAGAGGTGCTCGCTGCACCAAAAACCAAAAAAGACTTCTGAAAGTATTCTGTTGCTTCCTGCAATTGTTGGTCGTCGTCCCCCTCCCTCCTCCCCATCGAAAGGCTGAGGGACAGAAGCTGCATTCATTCCTCCCGATCCTCACAGCTGGCATGGCTCTCGAGTGTTTCAATATGCAGCAGGCAGAGGCACAGGCTGCTGGGTTGCGCCACCGCTCTGGAGCGTCTCAAAGCTGCCCATTGAACGGATCGGTCCGTCGATACGGATCAAGCGCCAAACGAACCTGGGCCAAAAAAGGAGGCGATCGTTAATCTTTTATTAAGAAGGGCTGGGATTATGTGGATCATAATTCTATTTTAGGGCAACAATTAGGGAAGTGGTTTTGAAGTGCCGGCCTTTTAATCAGCCCTCCTCCTATGAGCCGAATTCTCTGGGGCTCAGCGCCATTGTGCGAGGGGCTTCCTCTCCGATCGCTCAGAAGTAATCTCACTAAATTGAACAATTACTGAGCGCCTGTCTGCGTTTCGGCATGACTGGGCAAGCTTTGTCCGTGGCACTGCCCGGGGACGCCGTGCCCGTCGCTGCTGGCTCTCGAACGGCTTCGGGCCGTTTGCCGGAGATGATGGACGTTGAGTTGTTTTTTCCCCGTCTGTGCTTATGCTGTTTACTGGGGAGGCCAGGGGGGGCCACAGAGGCGAGAGGCCTGTGAGCCGTGCTGATTACAAGGCAGCCACTGAGATAATTAGAAAGGAGGGAACTGTTTGCTTTTCCATCTGCGTCTCGCTGCTTTCGCTGTAACGCCGATGTTGCGTAACAAAGCGTCAACGTGTACAGAAAGTCTCCGTCGTGCAAATTTCAGATCCGCAGCACTCGTTATCCACATATGCTGTTGGTGGATGTGACTCATTGGGATCGTAATAACCTCAAAATGTCTGAATGAGCGTGTACCCTAATAGACGGGTCTTGACATTTAGCCCGTGTCTATTTCCAGCCGACTGACGCCGCGGCCGTCGCATTGTGTTTGCGGGACCTCTGTGGCATTCCTCGGATAGTTGTTGTGCTGGACACTGGGAGCGGGGCGACCCTCCCTTCCCTCTGCTGTCCTCCGATTGTTGAGCGGTGTCTCCCAGAGGAAACGGCCTGCTGTCGGAGGGCGCGGCGTGAGCGCGTCGCGGGTCCGATTGTATTTAAATTCCAGGGGCCTGCATGTCCGTGTGAGCGCGGGCAGAGGGGGCCGACGGTGGGGCGTTGGGGGTGGCGCCACGGGGCTGTTTGCACATCGATGAGAACGGTGCAGTGTTGTTGTCCGTGTGGGGTAGTCCAGCAGTGTCGGTTAGCTTTAGGGTTCTGTGGCCTTGCCGGCCGAGTCCAGTTCCTTATCCTTGACCATTGCGAATGACAAATCCGAAGGCGTGTGTCCTGAAATTTCCATCGCTTCAAAAGTTTGGATTGGGACCGGGCTTAAAGCCAGCTTAATCTTCTCAAACGGCAGCGTCCAGTCCTCCCTCACAAAGCCCAGAGAAGAAAAAAGGGAAGAAAACAAAAACACGGTCAGCCTGTGGTTTAAAAATCCTTTGTGACACACGTGCTGACATGCTTGTGGTTCGCATCCCACGCGGAAGGGAGGGGAAATTAACAATGCCGCGAAGCGGCCGCGGAGTCCAGAGCTGCAGCTGATAATGGTCAATACTGTATGCACTGTGTCTACAGTTGATAATGGTGGATGGTGGATGCTCAATGCACTATGTCTACAGCTGATAATGGTGCGTACTGTCTGCTCTCCGTCTACAGCCAGCACAACTGCACTTGCTAAGTATGGGGCGGAGCTCTCGCAGCGCATTCAAATAGACCACTTCCTGAGCTGCGATGGCTTTACCGAGCGTGCGGGCAGCAGCAGTCAAGAGAAACGCGGGGCAGGACCACCTGCGTCTCTTGCAGAAGGGTGGTGACACCACACCACCCTGGTTAAGGATGGAGGCAGATGTCCCACAAGCCCAAAACACGACAGCATCAGGCCACTTTCCACTTCACTCTGAATCCCAATATTCTGTTGCAGCCAAGTTTGACAGGAGAGGGGTGGATGAATATCTCATCACCACCAGGTACCCTTATACGGAAATGAGCTGAGAGGCCTGCGCTCTGTCCTCGTACATCTCAGGCAAAGCAGCGTTGAGGGTCGTTGCATGATAATGGTGGCTACTTGTGTGCTTGGAAAGCAGTGGAGGAGGGAGTGAGACTTGTTGTTCTGTTATAGAGAACATTAGTGGCAGTTTCATAGATTATGAAATAATCAGTAGAGAATAATTTTCTGCATCATAGCAGATGGCAGCTTCTCTTTCATACACTGCTGTGTAGTCACTTGAGAAACGGCATTAGGGCATTCATCTTTAGATCAAGAGATTTTGAAATTAATTTTGGTGTTCAGTTCGATCGCATGATGTCACCACTAGTGTTGCATGTAGTTTCACAAAATATTGACCATCCATTATGCATTTGGCTGTTTTAGTACCTCGCACACTGATTTTTGTGGCAGCCAACACATGTCAGTGCGACACGCATATCTCAGATTGCTTAATTGTGGCGGAGCAGATTGCATTGTCGCAGCGTTACGTGCGTCAAAACATAAACGCACATACCGAAGCGCTGTGACAATGTTACGTCGTCACTCAGCTCGGTGTCAAGCTTAGCACTCAACACAAGCTTAGCTGTTACCCACGGCCACTGCAAGAACGATGTTTTTCCCTTTGGTCTCGACCATGTCGTTTCCTTGTGCAGAGCTGTGTAAGGCTGCGTTTGACCCGGGGTTAGGAGGAAGGAAACCTCGCACAAAGGAAAAGTTGCACAGGTTCCGCTCACTCGCGGGGGATGGAGGCCTCCCATTTGAAAGCGACCGGTGGAGGCAAAAGGACAGAGGGAGGCCTCGATGGGGAACAAAACCCCCCTTTCAGCGCGGTGTGTCCTTCCAGGGCGTACCCCTTGAGGTGTGCATTTCCACGGTCGCTCCGCTCTGCCAGCTGGGGTACATGGCGACGGGGGGACGGGGGGGACGGGGGTGCAGAGTGCAGCCTCGCCGTGCAGGTGACTCCACGGGCTGCCGTGGTATCCAGCTTCTCCATCTGCGCCCTTACTACCTGACCCTCGCAATCTCTCAGGCACTTAAACCTTGGCACAAAGCTGGATCCCTTGTGCCAGTTCAGCTAGCGGGCTCAGCCGTTTTATTGGCACAGGAATAAAAACATGTTTTTGCCATCGCCAGCAGAAATAAATAAATAATGGCGCTAAATACGATGTAGCTATAAAATAGCGTGGACGTCAGTGATTTGTGTACGTTTCTTGTTTAGAGGAATGATTATTGAAAGAACTTGAATTTGGAATGCACTTTTGTGCTTGGTGACGACATGCCACTAATTAGTCTCTGTTTTTTTCTCGTTCCTATAAATGTAGTGTACAGCACACACACTCAAAGGTCATAGCTGTTGTTTCTGCCTTCCATTCCGGCTCCTACCTCATTGCACTTATTAGCTGGCCTGTTTTACAGTATAGAGAAATCTTTCATCAAAAGGTGCAAGTCTAGTTACTTCTACAATGTGATTTTGGGTGAAAGAACAACCCCAGAACTAGCAGAGACTGATTCGGTGAAAGACAAGCAGCAAGACTGAGATGGTGACAAGGTTGATCATTACCCTTTTCAGTAAAGTTCAATAAAGACATATGACTGTAGACCGCAAGTCAAAGGACACAGCGTGTAAAGAAGCATGTAAAGATCTTCTAATCAGATACCCAAATCTGAATAGTCAAAACACGTTTGTTTGTTTGTTTGTTTGGTTCATTTGGTGATTAAAAACAGCACATAGGCCAACACACATAACATACAAGAGAAAGTAAAAATAAAAAATCACAGAGGATAAAAACACAATAAAGCCCCAAGGCCTTTAGTTTTTTTTGTGGTCCTCACAAAACACTAAACATCAGACCATACACATTGCAGAAAAGAAAAGAAAAAACACACAAACACATTAACAGAGTATCACCAGAGCAGAGACAATACAGTCAACTTACAATATGGCAGTGCGGGGAAGCTATGTCAGAGTCTTAATTCTAATTCTTAATTCTATCTAGTTCAATTTTAGAACAAAGACATGATAGAAAGGGATATGTTTCACTGTGCCTAAAGCTGAGCTTTAAGGAACAGTGAACGGATCTTAAGTAATGCGTACCCAGTTATGCCCAGGGAAATCATACAATTAAAAACTAGCAAGGCCTATGAATTCTGCTATTGTGGCTGATCTGCTGCTGCTGCCTTATTAAAATACAGTAAAAGAGCATGGGACGTTTCCACAAGAAGAAAACAATCTCATGCAAAGTAAGATGGATAATCCAAGTCTTTTTATCACTTGCAAGCTGTAAAACCGGACCTTTGTAACATGTGCATCAAAGTACATTTTATTTTACAGCCCTACGGAATATGATTTTACGAGACTCATTTTTATACTTGAACTATGAGCTGCGGGATCATGATGTTCTAAGATTATGTTCTAGGGAAGAGTGCGGGTCCCCCATTCCATGTCAGTACAGCTGGGTGGTGTCCCACCTGTGGGATGTTGCCAGGTCGTAGAGAAGGGTGGTGGTCCTTTCTGTGTGTGGTGATATCAGGTTTTGTCCACACCTTCACCAGATTAGACTGCACCCAGTGTGCTCCCCGCCTGGGTTCTGCATGGGCCATGCTCCACCTGGGTCCTGCTTGGGCTATGGGACGATGCCCTCGAGTAACGCCAGATACTAGTCGCTTAGAGATACCAGATAATGCGTGATCCACGTGCCTCGACGCAGAGCGAGCCAGCACCTCCTCCCCTGATCTGCTGCATGGCTGGTCAACACCTCCTCCTGCGATGTCCTGCATCCAGACTTCCTGCCTGCTGGTCCCCCGTCCTTGCTGCTCATCGGAACACTGATCTCCTCACTGAAATCCTGTGGAGATCAGTGGTCCGGAGGGTCTCCTCACAGCCTCGTACACTTGATACAGTTGTCTCCTCTGACACCTCGAGTGGAGCTGTTTCAAATGTTTGTTTCCTAATGATTAGGGCTGGGCACAGTGGATAAATGGTGAAGGTTGTTCACACTTATTTTGGAGAACAGAACTGTAACGTGACAGCGATACACAGTTGTAGAAGAAGAAACATGGTACGTGGATACATTTTTATGGTGCCATGTTTTCAGCGATGACTGTCTTGTAGAAAGCCTGAAGTCTGAAGCCTGAGATGGAAGGCAATCAGGGCTGCAGTTTGGTTTGAGAGCGTGTGCAGCAGCGAGCTGCGGTTTTCCGCCACGCTGCTATACTCTTGCGCAGCGCAAATTTGTCAGGGTTTCTTCAGAACAGTCGTTAGCTGTAGCTGTGCTCTCAACACCTCAGCAGGAAGCAAGGGTGGGGGGTTGGGCTTGAGGACACATTCGCCTACCCACTCCACTTTTCAAAGAAGGGTTTGGGTCTCAATCACCGACTGTTCATTTCTATATCTCTAAGCTGATGTTGAAGCAAGGCTTGAGGAACTGTTCCGTTCAATTCAATCTCATTAAATATAATCTTGTTTATCCCAGTGGAAAATGTGATGCCCAAAAGGATCACACACAAAAACTGTTTAGAATGATACACTTTATAAGTTACTATCAACATAAAAAGCGCTTTAGCTTTTGTGTCGATATAGGCTAGTGAGATACTCACAAGATACAAGTTTATTATCGTAGGGAAAAAAAAGATTTCCAAACATTGTAGCGTAGTGTGCCTCCAATAAGACCTTTCCAGTTGATATACTCTTGTGAAATCCTTTCAGAGGTGTCCTTGAGTGTACTATCACTGCAAAGGACACTGCATTATTAACAGTTATTTTAGGAGGCTGACTAGTTGTGTTTTGTTTTCCTAATTTCAAAAACCGAGGCTCATTTCTAATCATAATGTCCTCAACCTCCTGAGGATATTGCACATAATGAGAATGTGCCACTTACAATCACAACTTCCACTGTGTGTTTGAGCGTGATTATGTGTGTCACTGCGAGAGAGCCACAGTTCTGAACTGTTGAATGTGGCCAACCGCTGGAGTGGAGCTGCTCGTCCCCTCTCCCGCGCTGGTTCATGGTGTCCTTCCTGTCTGAAAGGAAGCTGGGAAGGAAACTGGCAGTGAGGGCAGCCCAACGCTGGATTATCCACGGGCAGGCCTCAGAGGGCACATCCTGCGCTGTGCTCGGACTGGGCGTGCCACAACTGCAGGTACCTAACCGAGGACATCTGCGCACACTTGATCTCTGTGAACCGCTCTGCGCCTCCAACGTTGTGCCCGTTTGGCTAATCTTTCATGTGCCACGCCGCAGGCTAATTCGCGTCAGTTATCACGCTCGCTGCAGGCAGCGTCACCTCTCCGGTGCAGAAAACTGCTTGTGTTTAGTAACCGCTCCTGCGTCATTTCCTTTCTCGCACGAATAGGTCAAACCTCCACAATCAAAAGACCTGTCCGACAGGTACCCCTTCGACCTGTTCCATTTCATTTGTCAATGCAGAGGGCTGTCAATGTTTACTCGTAATTCAACATGTGCAAACAGTTTTTTTAATTATTATTTTTTTATTCCGTTTTTTTATGAGGATGGCAAATGGAGGGATAGCATCTTTAGAATGAATCAGAGGCTGTTGTGCTGGAGAGTTCCTCTCAAAATGGAGAATGTTACATCACCAAAGGGCTTTTGCAGCCATTTAGGACTAATATCAAGTAATGATGCCTTTCGGTTGTAAGCCAGCATAGTAAGTAGCATTCTCACTGTGCTGCTTCCTGTATTGCCACATTCAAATGAAAAAAAATCCCTCATACCAGGAAGTGGTAGAGCGACTGTAGATGGGTGTTTCTAAACAGAAAGAGAATCAAGTCAACAGAACGGTCTTATGATGCAAACCGTTGCTTTTGGGCTAGCTGTCACTGACATTGAGTAAATGCGTTATGTTTGAAATGTAATGCTGCTCAATTATATAACTGCAATAAAACCCATACCACATTCTTTTTGCCAGAATAGGATTTATCAAGATTGAAATCGATTTATCAAGATGTTATCAAGATCGAAAGCGTATCGAGTCGGCAACATTGTTGGTTACAAAGGTTGAGCTGTTGCACACTACAGTACATTGGCTACCCAAGAACCTTTGTTCAATTTCCTGAAGGGGTTTTCTCAGGTGGAGTCCTGTGCTTTCCTTTGCTTCAAAGCAGTCAGTTTCCCATCATGCATCGCGACACGACATAACATTCCTCTAAAAATAAGGCCAACCAAAATGTACCAACGCAACGAATGATTATGTTAGCCGGTAATACTCGGGCGGCATTGCGAGTGTGTGAATATTCTGTGGGACGCTCGTACAGCTGTGGGTCTGGCGTGGTGACGCACCTCTGCAGCTGAATGTCATGTTTTGGGTCGGGCCGCTTACCGCCACAAGGGAAAAGTCTGAGCCTGACATGGAGACTCCTCTCGGCAAGCTAAACAGAAGCCCTCATACACGCCCTGGGGGTTAGCACAACATGTGACACCACTGGGGGTTAATGACCGTCAGAGGACTCGTGGTGGGGGGGGTGAAGTTCTTTTGGTGAAGTATTTTTGGTGAGTCATGGAACTGGTTTTTGTGTCATTTGGGTGAACGGTCAGATAGAATTACTCGAATGTGGAGGCTTTTTGGGGAGCCTTGGGCCAGTCCTAGGTGTGCCGTTGGGCGCTCTTTTCCCTTTACAAAGGGCGTTCCGGTGGCCACGGCCGAGGAAACAAAGCTGCCTCCCGGCCCACGCTGTCTCCTCTTCTGATCCCAGGAGGGCCCTGAGACCGTGCAGGCTGACAATGCTGCCTTTTGTGGCGGGCACAAATGCCTGTCTGACTGATTCCCAGCCTGCCGTGGGAGAACCGTGCCTGCCTCTGTCAAAGAGCTCCCGCCACCAGTACTGTCCGGGCGTCCACGGACAGGACTTTAGTAAAGGAGAGCGTGAGAGGAATCTAGTTTTCGGTGTGTAATTTGTGTCTTTGCTCAGTCTTGGGGCTGCACGTTTGAGGGTCTGCACCTCCCCCTTCCCCCTCCTCCCTTCTACCTTCCCCTCCCTTCATTCAGCGGCCCAGTCTCCTCCCCTCTGCCGCGTAGCTTGGATTGTAAGGTTTGGATACGATCGGCCGGGATTAAACTCCCGTTCCTAGAGAGGGCCCTACGCAGGCCCTGTGCGTAACGAAGCTGTCCATCCGAAATGCCGGACCTGGGCCTCACAGCTACAGGGCGCCTCCTTTCTGGCCTGCCTCTTCACAAGCTTCCTGGTTCAGTGGGGAAGGAAGGATCACAGGGCACAGAGGAAATCTGTCTCTCCCCTACGTTTTCCTGATCCAGAGCAATCACCTTTTTAAAATGGCATACCATTATTATTGAATTCGTACAAATGAATATTTCAATAAATAAAACGATATAACTCACTGTGGGTGTGGTCGCAAATGCAAGGGCAGCGCTTTAAACCCCTTCAAGCTTGAGAATCATTAACAGGTGACTTTGACAACATGATGACAATCATTGAAAGTGATATCTTATCGCTAGGTGGAAATGGCAGGTTGAGAATTGAAGCATTTATTGAGGGGGCGAGTAATGGTGTGCTGTTCTGGTTCATGTTCTGTCTCCCTGGGCAATAAACCGTTGCGCAACCTTTATATCTATCACTTATAGCTTTATAAGTTGAATGTTAACTACAGAGCTGTCAGAAACTGGTGAAACCCCTTTCCACTGCTTGCCCCTATGTTTCCTGAGCCTGTGTTGTTGCAGTCTGAAACCGTTGCCGTCTGTCACACGACAGGAAAGCCAACAGCTGGCTGGTGTCACAAGCAATGGGGACAAGCTAACAAAACAGACACACACACACATACATACATACATACTAGCACACACAAAACTAACCCCCTCCCCCACTAAAACGAAAGAATCTGAGCAACTGATCCCCAATTTGGACACAATACAAATATTTTAGTTTAGTGCTTGCCCAGTTTAGGACAGAGAAAATTTGGACAGAAAATGTTGTCACTGGAGAATAAGTGTTGTTTTGCTAGTGTTGAGAAATCAGCCTCTGGACCACCACAAGTCCCCCCGCCCCTCCTGTGATTGTTCTACAACAGAGTGAAACAAGGATATTGTATTGAAATGGAGCCATTTCTCTATGGAGTGGGTGAGAACGCTGCATGCATTAGTTTAAATGGGGAAGCGTACAGCCATCCTTTTTAGAAGTTATCGTGCACACTTCTGTATGTCTCTTTACTGGAAATGGACACGCTGTTGAACATAAATTCTGAGAGGGATTCTTTCGGTGAAGAACGGAATGCGGCTGTGTGAAGATGACCCCAGCTGCGGAGAGACAGACAGACGGGGAGGGAGGGAGGGAGAGGGGACGGACAAACCGCTGTCCGTACGTCACCCCCCCTCGAGAGGAGCTGAGCTTGCAAACAGGACATGCAGTAGGAGTGAAGCGGCTTCCTCGCAGGGAGAGGCGCTGGTTTGTGTGAGTGCAGCAGATTCCCTGGATTCCGCTGTGATCCACACAGGCCCTCCTCTGTTGTCCTGATGCTGTCCCCGCGCGGGCGGCCCGGCAGGATTAAGCACTCGGCACAGCCCGCCATATGCTTCCTGCCGGATTAGCTTATGGCAAACACTGGCCTTTAAGTCCATTTCAATATTTGGCTACTCACTGTAATTGAAAGGCACTGCCCGACGGGGGGGGGGGGGGTTGCGGGTGGTCATCTTCGGTCAGTCCATTTCCTACTATGTTATTGTTTTACAGAAAGGGCAGTCTGTCAAACTAGGCTTCTTATAAACCTTGTCTACTTTCGCACTATACATTTCTTGGCATGCTGGTAGACTTTCTATGTCATATGATAGATTCGTTTTTTTTTGTATAAGCTTCAGTTGATATGAATAATATGATTTAAGTGTTTGTGATGGAGAAGGATGTTTTAAAGTCCAGGTGCTTGGAGCCACAAGACACCATGGGAGGAGAGGAGGAGTGTCTAAAACAGCCGATGCCAGGGCCTGAGCTCCCAGATAAAGAGCGTATTTCAGATATGCGAGGACAGCTTTCCTTCTGCCACATCTGTTTCACGAAACTGAAAAATCTCTACTGCCAGAAACGAGTCGTTCATTCGGAACACGTGTGTACAAGAATTGTGTGGCATGCAAGAATTTTCCCGTTACAGCAGAACCTTGTGAAGTTCCTCTTTCTCCCGATGTGGGTATCGGTAAACGGTCAACACCTTCAATGTAAAGATACACAGTGGCATTTTAATGGCACAAATCTATTGTGCTATAAAACTTTTGAGTCAACTGTAGCTGCACCAATGTGTACTTTACATATAGAGATATGAAACAGAGAGAAACATTGTCCAGCTGACTCAAGCTCACTAGGGGAGGTAGGGAAAACAATATGGTTGTCGATTATAATATCTGCTGAAGAACTGCCGGAACAACGTCCGCATCAATGGTATTTACATTTTTTATGTCGAATTTCTCTTTGTTATATCAAAATGTATTTCCTTGTTCAAGAGTGACTAGGTATATGTATGGGAGGGTGTGCTTAACTGGAATTGCCTTTCATATCTTCGTTACACCCATCTTGTCGTAGTACAGTACATTAGTATTTTTGTGTAGGTGTGAATAGAGCTTTGTTTCTAGGGTATGCCGAGTTGGGATATGGAATATTAGGAGAGGGATGCTTTTCATATTGAGAGTGTGAAGGGGAATGTCTGCACGTTAAACGCCCTGCACAGAAATGAAGCTCCTTTGTTCATTCCGTCTCTGGTTTGTTGGTTGCCAAGAGTGACGGAGCGTTCGTTTCCAGTAAAATGAACTCGAAGATGATTACTTGCCCAGCCCTCTTTTGGGATACCTTAGATGGGTATTTGGGAGATTTGAAATTCTTTCATATTCAGTTCTCTCATCACTTCTGTGGATCCAAAGAGGGAATAGAGACTATTTGTGTGGGCAGGTTACTTTCAGTTCAGTTCCTGGAGAGTGGAAGTACTACTACAGTGTTCACGGGTTCCGGGAAGTGAATCACGAGAGGCTAAGGCAACAATGGCCATTCTGGGTCATTGGCAGGTAAATGGCAGGTTCAACGAAGCTGAACTCACCCGAAGTAGGCCCTGGGGCTGTGTTTCCCTAAATGGCTGCCGATATTCTCCTCGGAGAGAGAAGCTCAGTGACTCTTCCGTGTCTGAAAAAGTCTGTCCGTTTGATGCCTGAGCATATATTCGAGCTCTGCCTTGGCTTCTGGTTGCATCGGCACTGACAGTCACCGAAATGCACTAGTCTGTGGCCTTTCGCTGTGTATGTAGGAGCATTCAGCTTCAGTTGCCGTCGACGACTGAATAGAGACCAAAGCTGACCCTTAACGTTTGATGAGTGCAGCTGGGCACTTTAACAAGGCTCATTAGATTCAATGGGGCCAACATGCAGTTAGAGCAGGTCTATTCTCATCTTGAGTACAGCGTGTCCAATGAAATCTATTGGTGTGACGGTGGCTCCGCTGCACCCAATCCCATTAGCCTACCATCCCCATCGCTGGGCATGTGCTGTCTGGGCGGTGTGGCTCGTTAGCCAGCTGCTCTAAGCTGCGGCGCGTTAGAAACATCACGTCCAGAACCGGTCCAGCGCTGAGCTGCTCCCATGGCGTCAGATCTCGACGTGATGACACTCCTGGCAGATTCATTCCCTCTCTCTGACTCAGTAGAGTGGGGAAGGCCCTCTGGTCTATTGCGTGTATGTCCCAACCACTTGATGCTGATCAGTCATGAATACAGAGGGAGTGATTTTTCAGTGCTATTTATTATGAGATATTAATAGTGCGATTATTTAACTAAAGCTATGATTGGCGCTTGGTTTATTTTATGATTAATAAAATAGTTCCTGAACACAAATTTTATGATAAAGTAGATAATACAATAATAATATGACTAAAATATAATATGGTTGTGATATGCAGTGCACTGGCACACTTTTAGTACGGTGTCATACATTTAGTATTTTATCATGATTATACATTGAACTGTGATGTGAACTGTATTGTGATGCATATCGTAGCATGACCCTTGGATCATGATGCGCATTGCATCGCAAGGTACGTGGCAACACCCAGCCCTAATAATCAATAAATACAAACACAAAAAGTTACCAATACGACCCGCTTATCAGTAGAACAATGTGTTTGTGCGATTGGTATGTTGGCGGCTGGACTAAGCCAGATTAAGATAAGATATATTCACGCAGTCCAGTGTGCTCACAGCCAATGATCTCTAAACTGCTAAGATATTACAGCCAAACGCAGTACGCCGGTAATAGGACGTTTCTAGATTCTCGGGTGTTTACTCGAAGTCTGTAGCTGCCTCAATGCTCTAACACACTTCTATGAAACAAAACCTCCAAATCTTCCTCAGCATATGTTTGTAATGATGGAAGAGTTCTGTCAAATACAAATGTTATTAAGATATAATAATTATTATGATTATTATACACCACAACCATCTGTTGTGGTGTGGTGTTTGGCAGCACTATTTTGGGTGAAGGCCTTGATTAAAGTCATTAGTACATGATATAAAACGATAGACTGACATATTTGGCACATTTAATGAACTAATGGCTGAAAACCGACTTGAAAAATAAAGGACTAATCATTTACACACTGTGCGTGAACTCACTAGGAGGTGGGTCCATAAAGGGCGGCCACTGTTCTGCAGCTGGACCAGAGGCTAGTTTCCTGTGTGTATGGCACACGTGTCACGCCTGCGCACTCACTGCTGGGTAGACTTCAACGCAAAGTATCGTTATCATCTGGTCAAAATGAGCTTTGACGGTGCAAGTTGGTTAAGCCAGAAAACGTGTCGGTATGTTCCAGTGAAGTAACTGCATCACAGTGGCAGTCATCCCTTCCTCATTAGTCCAATATTTTGTCTGCCGTGGAACCGGGGCTTGTCCTATCCCCTGTCATAAATGAATGTATCCTTGTTTTTAAAAATAATAAAGTCAGTGCCTTTGTTTGGTGTGTTGTTTTATTTCCTTCAGTGGAAGTGGAGGGTGGTGGTGCTGTGTGGGAGAGGCCCCGATTTTCCCGGAGGGGAAAGATCACATACTTTGTGTGTGAGAGGCAGCGGAGCTAGCTCCACATCTGAGCAGCCCTGTGCCCTCCACCAGTACTGGCACACATATTTTCAGTCAGGCCTGCAGAGCAGGGAGCGCTTGCCAAGGCATTCCTTGAAGGTTATTGTGTTTTCCATAGTTTTTGTAACCTGTGGGTGGATACACATAATAATAATGGGTTATATGTAGGCTGCAAGACTGGCTTTATTCTCCAACGCTGAGGCAAAGGCGAGATTACACACACGGAGAGCTGCATGTAGTGTCCACTTTTTAAGAGACTTATAAATAATGAGAATATACACAATATTGTATGGAACTGGTTTTCCCAGGTTGTTCGAGGTCGGCTCCTGGCTGTACTAAGGCTTCTCGTCTCTTGCTGTGTAGCATTGTATTTGCTGCTCCTCTGCTGGTCCCAGTAGGCAAAATTGCTCAATTGTTCGAGCGGTCTGTCAGCGTTCAACCCGAGTGCTGCTGCTGCTTCTTCCCCATGGCCATTTTGAGACGAAGCCTGCAGAAATGGGAGGAAGCTCAGGACCGTAGGTGGAAAATGAGCGTTTGGAAACTGTGATGCTGTAACGCAAACTGCAGTCGCTTCGATCATTTGAGGTTCACCGCTTTTGGATCGTACATGGAATTTTGGAGGGGGGTTTGATTTACAGGGCACACGTTATTGCTGAAACGCAAAATGTATAAACATACATTTGCGTAACAGTGAACGGTCGTGTACAGCGTGGCATCCCAGAACAGGAAAGATTGGGGAAATGTGGTCAGTAATATCCACGAGTAATTAACATAACCCCCATTAGAGCTCCTTTGAGTGCGCCTCAGCTAAACTACGGTACTTATTTCGCAACATTAACTTTTATTGCGCCACATTGTACCAGTTTATTGGGAATGGACGTTCTACGAGCATGCGAGCAACTGAAATGAAACTCCGAGATCTGCAAATGGGAGCGCTTTAGTGTAGGTAATGCTGACACTGTTGTTCTTTTAGTTAACCTCATAAATCTGCTTGCTTCCAATTAACAAGACAGGATTCCTCCCAGGCCATGGCCTCGCCCTCAGGTCCACATGGGGAGTAAATTAATATTTGCTTCATTATATCAGTACCCTGGAACCAATAATACTCTCTTGTGATTCAACGTTAGTCACTGCTAGCTATGTACGTTTTTTGTATGTGTATGTACACACACAGTGCTCCTTTAAAGTCTACACCCGTCTCAAAAATGTCACCCTTTTTTGCCTTACAGCCTGAAATGAAAACATTTCAAGCTTTTTCCATCTTTATTTACACATTTTACCCAACTTCCAAGTGAAAAAAAAAATCAGAACATTAAATAAAAAAATAAAAAATAGCATAACTTGGATTTATAAGTACATCCTGCTGAGTTAGCACTTGGTAGAAGCACCCTTTCCTTGAATTACGGTAATGAGTCTGTTTGGATATGTCTCTATCAACTTTGCACACCTAGATTGGCCAATGTTTGCCCATTCTTCCTTACAGAACTGTTCAAGCTCAGTCAGATTGCATGGGGACCGTTGATGGACTGTGCTCTTCAAGTCATTCCACAGGTTTTCAATAGGATTTAGGTCAGGGCTCTGACCAGGCCATTCGAGGACATTCACCTTTTAGTTTTTTAGCCACTCCACTGTTGCTTTAGCTGTGTGCTTTGGGTCATTGTCATGCTGAAATGTAATGTAACGTTTTGCATTTAGGCCCAAAATTTATATCCTGATTTCTTCTGACCACAATACTTTTTGCCAGTGCCGTCAGAGTGGGTTTTTGCATACCTCAAATGGGACTGAATGTGGACTTGTTTGAGTAGTGGTTTCATTCATGCCACCCTACCATACAGACCAGAATTGTGAATAGCTTTATGTATTGCTAACACATGCACACATTGACCACTCTTTGCCATAAAGTCTCGTAGCTCCTTCATAGTTGCCATTGGCCTCCTGGTGGCCTCTCTGGTCAGTCTCCTCCTTGCTCGGTCATCCAGCTCTGACGGACGGCCTGATCTAGGCAAGGTCCTAGTCATGCCCTGTGCTCCAAGGGATATTTAAGGCCTTTGAAATCTTTCTCTACACATTTCCTGGTACATGTGCCTTTCCACAACTTTATCCCGGAGTTCAGTTGAAAGCTCCTTGTTGCTCATGGTGGATTCTTTACTCTGAAATACACTACCCAGCAGTGGAATCCTCTAGGAACAGCTGATTGTATTCTGATGTAATCAGAATCACTACAATTGAACACAGGTGGAGGTCAATTAGCTTGGCGTGTGATCTCGAAGGTGATTGGTTACCCCCGAGCTAGTTTACAATGTATATGGATGGATGGATGGTAGGGAAGGCACAGTTAGCCCAAGGTTTGGAGTTTACATTGAAGGGTTGGGAGTTGGTTGACCTGTAGTGCCCCATCCTGTGTGATCGGAAGGGAGCAGACAGCATGGTCGGCATCTTGACAATAACAGGACGGGAGGAGCTGGAGGAGGTGCGTCTGACTTTGGGATCTCGCATAGCCATTGGGAGGCCGGCATTCTTGTGCCATCTCTATGGAGGCACAAGAAAGCGTTCCAGTTGGCTGACATTTGCGCAGCTTGAGAAAGCTTTTGTCAAACATTGTGTCCTGGAAACCCAGCTGCTGCCGTTTGTGGCATAAACCCTGAGGAGCTTGCTGTCATCTGTCTCAGGCACTTGCATTCGCACACTTACTGGTTAGGTGTTTTTAGTCTATTCAGTTGGACAGTTTTGCTAACCCCAAGAATAGGTGTATTAGGTCATTATTAGTCTAGAATTAGGTTTAGAATTAATTAAAAGGTGAGCAGGTCTTACATGTGAATATGCAAGCAGTACAGTTCAGAGTAAAAAGAACAGGTTGTGAAATGAGCAGAAGAAAAAAGACTAAAGAGCTTATATTCAGAAAAGCTGTGCTTTTTGCTGTTTTTTTTGTATTGAAGGGCTGCAGGGAGTTTGAGAAGTGTTGGGGTGCAGTAGGGGGTGAAGTAGGCTTTGCTTGTTTCTGGTTTTGAATCTGTTTGTGTATAAAATCAGTCTTAAATGTTAGGAATATTCAGGAATCGCCCACCGCCAAGAGAGATAAAAAATAAAAACTCCACAAGAGCTGTTTCTCAAAATATCCAGGGGAAGGAGTTTGATTCAAAGTTTGGCAGGAAGAAGCAGCTCTTTCCTGGATGATAATGAGGAATTCTGCCTTCCTGTTGTCTGTGAATAGAGAGTGCCGTGCCTGGTGCTGTTCATTGTCCCCACATGGGCTTGAGGAAGCAGGGAAAGCGTGAGGTTGGGAGACCGGGCCTAGGTCTCAGAGAGAAGAGCACAGCTGTCGCCAGGCACCCAAACTGCAGGCCGCTGAGTCAACAGAACCAAAGCAGCGGGGCGTGGAGAGGGAAATGCTAATGAGCTTATATGATACACCGAAAAGAGGGGCCCCAACAGGTCACAGAAGGAGCGGGTGATGGTGAAGGAAATCAGTGGGGAGAGGGAGACAGTTGTGCACTCACTAATGATTACCATACAGACACAGCGCTCTTTCAGTCATACAAACTGAAATATTGTATATAATAATATATGCCATTTAGCAGACGCTTTTATCCAAAGCGACTTACAGTAGTGAATGCATACATTTTTCAGTATATGTGGCCCCAGTGGGGATTAAACCCACAACCTAAGCGTTGCTAACGCTGTGCTCTACCAACTGAGCCACACAGAACCACAGGTTAGTATAAGGTTAGTACAATCACACACTGATTGAAGACATTATTCTCTTGCGATCGCGTCTGTTCGTCAGTTACGTAGTCCTTCGTCTTTAAGGAGAGACTCTGTCACCTCGTGTACCGCTGTGGCTCCTTAGTCTTGTCTGACAAAACTCTCCCCGAGTGGTTAACGTGCTGCCAACGTCACGTTATTGTGCCATCTCCTTTGTGGTTAACCCGTTTGTTTTTGTTTTTTTAATCCCACAGGAATCGAAGGAGTCCAAGAGCGAGCTGCGCCCTCGTCTCTGTACTATCAAGAAGGGAACGGGGGGCTACGGCTTCAACCTGCACAGCGAGAAGTCTAAACCCGGGCAGTACATCCGGGCTGTGGACGACGATTCACCGGCTGACGAATCTGGCCTACGGGCCCAGGACAGAATCGTGCAGGTACCGTCCGCCTCTCCAGCACTGCCCATCGTGTTAATTTCGATCCTGAGATGCTGGTGAAATTCACTCTCTCCTCTTTACACATAATATGGTTTTAAATGCATGTGTGCACTCCCATTAGAAACCATTTTGTTCAGTGACAGAACACGGTCTTTCCTTGGCAGCGCCAGTATGTAAATGTCAGCGAAGGAAAGTTCCTGTTGATCAATCCCATTACGTCAGCGTTGGGGCTGCCATGTTGTTTCCACCGAGATGGACACTAAGCTCAGCCAGTGCCACGGTGGGGCGGGGAGATTTTTGTTGTTGTTTTTGTTGTTTCAGCCTACTAGACTCTGTGGTGATGTGTGAGGCCTAATCCGCTCTGAGCGGCGCTGGGGTGAATTACAGGGCTGGGATTTAGGGGAAGTTCGTGGGAGTTCAGCCCTTCGAAGGACGCGGTGGGAAGTTTTTGAATCGGGCGTGCTGGTATTGGAGCTTTGGACTCTGTTCTCTTTGGATGTTCTTACTGCCAACAACCTCAGACCTTTTGACATTAGTTCAATGGCATGGGGGTAGGTAGTCTGTGCCAGCGAGGGGGAGGCATTAGGTGCAGGGCAGTCCTTGATTTGAACATAGTTTGACCCTGACAAAACTGGATATGCACTTTCTAGTATTTGAGGCCAAAGTCTGAGAGTGAGTTGTATGACAAGCAAAATCTTTTCTAGCAAAGCCTGCTATCGATGTAAGTCAGGCGAATGTTAACTTGGTCGCAGCTTCGAGGTATCTGGGCAGCTTGTTCCGAGAGCCGTAGCAGAGCTGTTATTGATTTAGACAAAAAATCATCAGCTGTGTTACTGTGTGAGAGGGAGAGGGGGAGGGAAGGAGAGAGAGAGAGAGAAAGGGGTTGGAAAGAGAAAGAGAGGGGGGGTGAACAGGATGAGAAAGGCTTTTTCTCCTAAATCCTGTAAGAAGAGCCTAGGCCTCCTCCCCACCCTGGACCTGCCCCCCCCACACTCCTCCTCAGCGGTGTTGTTTCTGTACGAAACGGGCTGAGAGAAATTGTCGCCGTGTTTACCGTGCCTGCATTGTTCGGTTTCCTCTACACGCCCCTGCTGAAGCTGAAGCACACCCTGCTCCCTGCACACATCACATTCCCAGGGCGCTCCCCCTGCGCAGGAAGCCCAGCCGCCGGAGGAGTTCACTCCGGCAAAGCTCCGCAGGACGGCCAGCTCAACAATGGCCATCGCTGTGTGCCGCGGGACCGCGGGACCGCGGTCGCCGTACCGCGCACGGCAACGAAGAAACCGACCCCGTGAACAGAACCCGAGTCGCAGATGATCGTGTTGACAATCAAGCACAAGGGTCTTGTTGCCCTGGGTGGAATGTTGAGGGCAGGGCAAGGAGCATTCATTAACGTAATGGAGGCCTTTCATCGTGAAGTGTACCTTTTGTTCCCAGTTATTTTAGGAATTGGGTGAAATGGCTTTGACTTTGTAGCCAGCGGATTATTCTTAAACGATTCAGTTTGGCTAAGGCAATAGGTATTTGGGGAAGTAGGATTGTTTTGTTTCAGAGCATAGTTGGACGGCTCAGGTGTGGGAGATTTGTTTTGAGGAATACAAACAGATAAGGTGACGTTTCACTCGATTAAAACGAATATCCTAAAGCTTTACTGCAGGGTGTGCTACTTGTTCAGGGTACAGAGGGTAAAAGTAATTATTTTTACAGCTTTATATCAGATGAAAGATGAGAGATAATACCTGTTTTACAATAAACAAGCACACTTGGAGTTTGTAGGGTTTCACAGTGTGTCGGTGGTGCTTTCTGAGAGCAGACTTTACATTCTAGTTATTAGTCAGCAGCAGGTGCAGCACATGCCAGGGCCCGATCTGTGTTTCATAGACTGAGCTGTGCTCCAGCTCCCGTTCTCTCATTGAAAGGTCAAAGCCCTGCCGCTGTAGGTCACAGTTTGTGGAAGTTACCGTTTTCTCACTGAGGGGGTTGTAGGTACATTCAGGAAACTACACATACAAACTGCAATATTACAATCATTCTTGACAACATGCACAAGGGGTTTAATCCATGCATTCAGACGGGGAAAATGTCATATTCCATCTGAAAGGTGATAGCATAAACAATAGGTGTTTATTGCACACGTGCACGTACACACTTTTTATCTCTCTCTCTCTCCATTTCTCTCCTCTCTCTCTCTCTGTTACACACACACTCTTTCCCTCTCTCTGACTCACTCCCCTTCTCTTTCTCTCTCTTACACACACTCACTCATACACAAACACACACACTCTCTCTCCGTTTCTCTACTTCTCTCTCTCTCTCACACACACTCTCTCTCTCTCTCTCATACACACACACACACTTCTCTCTCTCTCACACACACACACTCTCTCACTCTCTCTCTCTCTCCGTTTCTCCACTTCTCTCTCTCTCACACACACTCTCTCTCTCTCTCTCTCACACACTCTCTCTCTCATACACACACACACTCTCTTTCTCTCTCTCTCACACACACTCTCTCCCTCTCTCTCTCTCTCACACACACACACACTCTCTCATACACACACTCTCTTTCTCTGTCTCACACACACACATACACACACACAGACGCACTCTCTCTCTCATACATACATACACACACACACACACACACACACACACTCTCTCACACACAGGGAGGGACGGAGGCCCACCCTCTGCCCTTCCCATGGGAATGTTGCGGCCGCTGAGCACTGAAGCAGTTGTGAAGCCGTGCACTTTCCCAGGGGACTTAGTGCAGTGAGTGGACAGGGCACTCCCCTGAGCACTGAGCCAGCCCAATCTGCGAATCCACTTCATTCTGCGCTCTGTTTGTCTCTTACATTTCATTTCATCAGCAAAACATATCAGTGAGTGATGGTGGTCGACATGGCACAGAGAACTTCCTCTCGAAAAGTTCAACAGAGATCTATTTCTCATCTCAGTTCTTCCCACATTTCCCACAGAAAGATATTTATTTGTGCATGCGTGCGCGCGCGGGCGGGTGCGTGCATTCTTGTTGAAAAGAGTACACAGGATTTCCCTCTCCCAGTTGCGGGGTCAGGGTCTGATACTATGAAGGGATGAATCCTGGAAAAATGGTATTCTTTGTAGGAATAAACAATAAAGTAACTCTTTTGACAAAGTTCCAAGGATTAACTCAGTCTGTTTTTGTATTGCCAATGGTAATGCCATCTTAGGCGGGTGTTAATAGTACATAATCTTACCACAGGATTTGAAGGAAAGCCTAATGTCTGATAACAGTTAAGGCATTTCGGTAATGCTTCACGTTAAGGTCATCCTCGTAAGGAGCTCGTTATAAGTCTACATAAGAATGACATAAAAGCCCAAACGTGCACATCATTCACTATTACACTCGTGGGGCAGAGTGGCCATACAGATTGGTAAACCAATGCACTGTGTGTGGTGACCTTGCACCAAATTAAAATGACTGATGTAGCACTTTTTATTCCGGTGGATATATTTGACGTACATCTGCAATCGTTTTTATTTGGTGCATGACTATCTCTGCTACTTTGCTTTATTTATTTATTTAATTGAGTGAATTATTCAGAGTGACATGTTTCTACTGTTACTGCACAGCTCTGGAAGTTTTAAGTTTAAGCTTTCTCCATATGGGGAGTTTTTCACCCTAACCTACATTCGTCTCTTTCCCAAGCCTGCTTTCGTTGACACCGTTGCTTCATCTCGTCTCCTGGGTTGTCAGCTGTACTGTGCACACCTTTTTCGCCAAATCGGCTGTAGCTTTTTCCCCCCGCAGTAGCTGACGTAGAGAATAGGCTGTGAGAGTGGGAGAGTGGGAGAGTGGGAGAGTGGGAGAGCTCGTGTCAGAGGCCTGTCATAGACCAGTGGCACAGGACAGTGAGCATAACCCAGTCAGTCATACTTCTGCCCTTCACGGCTCAACTGTAGTGGCAGCGTTGGCGTGTGACTGCTGCTATTAATACATTCACAATTAGTCATAATAGTATTAATAAAATAAGTAAAAATAATAATAAATTAAGACTGTATGACGATCGCACGCTTGAGTGTGGGTTTACATTCCTCCATTGCTTAGTACTTTTGAGCCAGCGGTTTTTGTTTTCGCTCTTATAACGTGCAGTCGAGCACGTCGGGCCCCTCGCTGAGCTGCAGTGACCCCCCCTGGCTCCGTGTGTGTGTGTGCGCGCAGGTGAACGGGATGTCGGTGGAAGGGAAGCAGCACGCGGACGTGGTGGGAGCCATCAAGGCCGGCGGCGACGTGACCACCCTGCTGGTGGTGGACCCGGACACTGACGACTTCTTCAAGAAGTGCAAGGTCATTCCCACGGAGGAGCACCTCACAGGTGAGGCCAGCAAGAGGCGCACTTTTTCACTTTGACGGGGTTCACCTTCAGTGACGCAACTGCGTATTTTCGGTCGTGCCGTAAAAGCAATGGGAATCCTTTCTGCCACGATTCATGTTCGCCGCTGCTCTCACAGGGAACAGAGATGGTGCGACGGCTGGAGTCATTTTTGGGGTCTTCAATCAGCCAGCATTTCTGAAAAGAAAATCTCCTAGCGCCCCCCCCTCCACCCCCTCTCTCGATTGGCCCACTGGGATAGTCAAACGAATGGTTTGGCATGGCTCCCAGTACAGTGCTGAGGAACGGGGAGAGAGAGAGAGCGAGGGAGAGAGAGAGAGAGAGAGGAGACGTCGCTCGTCTCTTTCCTGTGGCGTAGCTGTCTTTTCCCCCCTTCGTTCTCACGCTCCCTGGCAGAGGAGACGTTTCGCTCGCTCTCACCGGCGGGCGGGTGAACGAGCAGCGCGAGGGCCCTGGCGGAGCCGTCCCCCGTTGTACGGGACTCGGGGCGAAGTTAAACATTAAGCCCTCGGCCGGGCGGGTTTGGCGGCGGCGGCGCCTGGCCGCTCATCAAAACGTTGTTCAAAGTCTCTTTTCAAGAATAAGTCATGCCAACCGTGGCCATGGCAACAGCAGGGGCGTGGAGAGCGCGGTGCCCCTTGCATCCGGGAGGGACAGATTAGTCAGCTGAGTGGCGGGTGAGCCGCGACCAAATAAAGACTTTCCTTTATTTGCCTTTTCAGGCACAGCAGCTGTAAGGAGATTGGGAAGAACTAAATGTCCACAGAGAGTCACATTTACTATTCAGACACAAACTCTTAAATGAAATGACAATCGCCCGGTGTGTTCTTATTACTTTTAGGCTATACTTATTCACTTAGGAAGTCTTCCCTTAAATGGCGGAATTACAGATGAACTGGCTCTCAATCGAGGATTGGCCTGAATGTGCGTGTAATGTATGAGTCAGACTGCGGGCATGCTGGTCTGACCCAGGAGCCTCGCGCTAAACTTTCCCATGATGCCCTGTGGCACATGGAAGCTCATTATGTTTTAAATGAACGTCAGCCTCTAGTTAGTCGCCTATTAGGATTTGCTCTGGGTAAGTACTGAGGATCGGAGCACTAGAGGCTGTCGCTGAAGTTTGGTTAATGGCGTACAGTTCATCTGTTATTTCAGGCATCTTCACTCGCAAGTTAATATTTAACTTTGGAGTGGGGGAGGAGGCACTTGCACTGTAGGCCCGCTGTGCTTTTGTTTTTTTGCCAGCACAGGCCTATTGATTATGAACAGTGTGTGTAAACGGACAGCGCTCTCCACCCTTCCCCACTTCCCCTGAGTGTACTGACGGCCGTTTCCTGTTAACTCTGCATGTCGTCGTCCACAGTCAGAGACGCAGCACGAATGGCTCCGTTCCATATCGTGTGAGAACGCTCAGAGCGGACCCTCGTCGGCTAATCTGCTCTCGTTGCTTTGTTTCTGTTTGCGGGGGAGAGGCTGGGCTGTGTTTTAGTGTCCTTGCGCCTCCGTCAGGGGCTAAGGGGGAATTGCCTAAACTTGTACTTTTCAGATAATGTGATTGAGCCTTTGAAACACGAATGGATTGCATTTAAATAGCGCTTTTCTTCTCATCATCTCGAAGCACTTCACAGCGGAGGGGGAAACTCTCCTCAACCGCCACCAATGTGTAGCACCCACCTGGGTGATGCATGGCAGCCATTTTGTGCCAGATCGCTCACCACACATTATGTTGTATCAAAGCTATTTTAGGGCAAAGGGCTTAACACATCAGTGCTCATTCCTCATTACGTGTTAAGTTCAAATTCATAATGGGAGCTTCCTTTCACCCCACCTTTCCACACCTGTGACGCACCTCCCTCCCACAGTCACTCACACAATCACAAGAACATAAGAACAATGCTCTGATGATAGCAGGCCATCTAGCCCATCTTGACTCATTATTTGCCTGCAGCTTATCTAAAATAATGTCAATAACCTCTTAAACATTCACACAATAGTGGCAACAATACAGTCATTCCTTAAAGAAATTGTTTCGATTTGGTTACCAAGGTTAGAGAAAGATTCATGACCTTTGGCCATGACCAATCGGAGGTCTGCTGGTTGCGGTGCATCAGCTGATGGATTTATGACTCCGCCTTCTGCATTACTGGGTCCTCCTGGCCTCTCCGAAGGCGGTTGTAGGGGAAGTTTAAACAGTGGAGACTTTAGGGCTTTCCTTCCTGAAGGTTTATTTTCCCAGTGTGGGTGATGTGTTTAACCCCCATCGACCTTCATCCGTGACCCCAAAAGAGGTGGGCTGCAGCACAATCCAACTCTGTTCGAAAAGCGTGGAGCTTTTAGGTTGATTACGGTTTTAAAATCAGTGGCTTTTCCTGGCGCACGCATAGTTGCCGATATGGGGGGTTGACATGTTGATTGAGTTTTGGGTTTGTCACAGTCGCATGACGACTCATTTATTTTCTTTGCTCTGTGTGTTTTCAGGACCCCTGCCCGAGCCTGTGGTCAACGGAGAGGCGGACGATGCGGTAAGGCATTTGTTGAAATTCATTTTTGTCATTTGCAACCTGCTGCAGAGCGTGAGTAAAAATGGCTTCTCAAACCTATAAAAATAAAAATGGTTTCGGCGGAAAGGACAGCACAGCACTGAGTGTGCTGTCGGAAGGGGACAGTGGGAGCTGCTTTTCCATTATATGAAGGATCATCAATCTTCCATTGTTGCCGTGCTGTTTGTGGACTTTGGGCTCTGATGGGATCTTTGTTCTTCGGGGAAACAAAGGAACTGGAGACATCCTGAGTGGCATAGGGAGAGAGAAGGGGCCGCGCCGCGTTGGTCCCGCTGGGCATTGGAGGGTGGGATTCCCAAACAAGCAGGCCTTTCCTAAAATACAGGAGTTCACTGGCCGGTCAGGGGTCTGTCGTACTGTAGCAATTGGTGAGAGGACCTCACACAGTCACTACTTGTCTGACCGTCACAACGGGGCCAAAGCTCTTGAGTATCAACGAGTGTCGGTGTCAGTTTTGCTCTGATGGCAAACTGACTGTCCCATCCCTCCGGGACCCCGGCAGCCGCTCCTCGCGGTCTCGCCTCTTCTCTGCCTCTTCGGTGGTGGAATGATCTTCCGCACTCGGCCAGGACCGAGGAATCACTTGTAATCTTCCGCAAGAGACTCAAAACCCACCTTTTCAGACTCCCCCTATACCACTTTAATACTGCTTTTTGTATATGTATACATATTTAAAACTTCCTAAAAAAAAATAAAAAAAAAGTTAAATAAAATAGTTTACTAACCCTTTCCTTCCCAGTGTTACAGGTACGGTATGCAGCTGCCAACAATGATGTCTATCGCTGTATTACTGCACTGATCTCTTCCGCGAACAATGATTGTTCCTACGATGTATTAATGCACATCTTGTAAGTCGCTCTGGATGACAGCGTCTGCTAAATGCTTAAAATGTCAAATGTAAATGCACTGCTGGTAAAGAAAACCCCCAAAAACCCAGATCAGATCAAATGTACAGGTAACTGCCAAAGTAAAGCCAATGCTTGAGTGAATGAGACATCCTTTAAACAGGTACCACCACTGTCTGTTGGGGGATCCACGGAATAGGCCTGGCCCTCTCCATTCCAACGAGCCCCATCCTAGCCTGGGCCAGGGCTGTTTGAGTGTGTCAACCCCCCCTTCCCCCCACCCCCTCTGGGTTACCAAAGTGTTTCCTTTATTTTGCCAGTGACCTGTACATCAATTTGAACAAGACTCTTGTCACAATGTGCTTTATAGCAGACCCCCCCAAAGGCAAGCCTAGGGCAACTGTGGCATGAAACATCTCCTCGGTGGAACAAATAGGAAGAAACCTCAGAAGCAACCAAACTCAAGGAGAATTTGCAATGACCAACAACGGTCAATCAGTCGATATTCAGAACACTTGTTCAAATCGGTACCTTCGGGCAAAGGAGACCCATGAGGCCTCCACGACATTACCCAGACTCCCCAAGGGCAGGGAATGAATGTTGGATTACCCCGCTCTGGCAGAAAGACTTTGTTTTGTTTTTTTTGTTTTTTTAAATTCCCGCCACCACCCCCCCCTCTTGGGAGGTCAACTTTATTTTTATTTGTTTTTTAATATAAAAAAATTTTGGCAAAAAGAGGAGAAAAACATTGTGAAGTCTCTTTGAGGGGGGTTAAAAACAACCAAACCAATGAACAAACAGACAAAAAACAAAACAAAAACAAGAATAAACCAAAAAAAGCACAGATTTTTTTTTTTTTTTCAACCTGGGTAGGGTCTAAAAACCCTCCCTTACAACAGTGGAGACCTATGGAGAAATGTACAGTACAATAAAGGCAGCTGGACTTTGTTTTCAACAGCAAAAGCTTTTCGCTTGCTCCATTCCTGGTCTCCTTAACTGGTTTTGTGCCTCAGTCAGAGGCCTACTGCCAAGCAGCTTTAGGAGTGGGGAGTAGGGGGTATGAATTGGTATGGGAGGGGGGAGGCACGCTGAACCGAAGCTCTGTTTAGTCTCTGACAAAAAGGGAATCACACCTCAGTCTGATTACAGGATAGTGTCAGAGGCAGAAAAACCTCTCACTCCGAGGTCGTGTCTCTGTCGGGGTGAGTGCACCTACATGCGCGCCGCTATCAGCAGACGGCACATTCCTGCGTGGTGATGGGGGAGGCGTGGAGCCCCTCTGCCCAGAGCTCCTGGGGTCACTATCTGCTTTCCCATATCCTCGCGTGGCTTTGGCTCTTCTCAAACATCCCCACATGGATTGTGGTGGTTCTTATCACCTGCTAATGGAGAATGACTCTCACTCTCTCATTATGTAAGCCCTACGGACAGACCCTAGGAGCTGGCTTGCTGCCATTTCTCCCCACTCCTCTATTTAAAGGGCCCAGTTCAACTGCAGTGTCCAGAGTTATCACTTTCAGTCTTTTGGCATATTGATTTTATTTCCAGAAGGCGTCAAAGGCATGATATTATTATATGATACGATTATGATATGTAGAATTATCGATTTTTAAATGAAGAAAAAAGTCCGAAAAAATGTAGATATCACTAATAGTAAGTAGTTAGCCAGTAAGATGTGATGATTACTTCTACTGCTATTAAGTAACTACTGCTAGTATAAATATTTATTTATATTGATAATATTTATAATTAGTATAAATAAGTTATTAACTTGCATAAGAATAATTTAACTGGAGCCGTGTGCCTTGAAACAGAGGATATATTGTTGAGGTTTCCATTAGGGGATGTAACGTTGACTGCCTAGTTAACATTGAGAAGTGCAACACTGGGAACTCCCATTTCTATTTACCGAGAAGAGAAGGCATTCTGATTACATTTCCCAAAAATCATGAATGATCGGCGGACGCATTACCAAAAGTGCTACAGTATGTAAAACTCTTGGTCCTGTTATCTGGTAAATCGGTTGACCTTATTTCCACTCAAGATCAAAGACTATTTTTAGCCTGATGCAAAGATTTATCACGTTGCGGGGATCCTCGCCTACTGGAACTCTGCATTCAGGTCCATAACATGTTCCCCTTCTGAATACGCAGCTGAATAGGCATGTAACCTTTTCAAACGTCAGTCCAGAATGTAAACAATAATTTTCTCTTCCCATTAATTGTGCTCTTCGGTTCCCCAGTAATAATACCTCTCTCTCTGTGATCTACAGTTTGACTTGAGGAAGTGAAACTTATTCTATGGAGGTGTTTTAATCGTTCTGAGCATCTAGTATTTGCAAAGATAATCATCAAAATTGCATAGTCATGAGAAACAACATTTTGCAATCCTTCCCCGTTGTCTCTTGCTTTGCCCTTCACTTTGAACATAACATTTTTAAGCAATTGTAAGATCGTACAGCATGTACCATAATTGAGATTGAGACATGAGATTTGAAATGTTCTCAGATTTTTAGCTGCGAAGTTGAGGGGCCTGGCCCAAGGAACACATATGTGAATGAATCTGAATCAGGTGTTGATGCTCCCTTTATATAGGGAATGCGTTTGATTTACCTGGAGACAAGCTAGGTTGTCAATTCTGTGCTTAATGGTCAGGGAGTGTGAGTGGTCTCTCGCTGAACAAGGTGACCCTTATTGAGACCGACTGGCACGTCTGATGACTCGTTCTTTGAGCGCGTAAATTCCTCTTTTCCGATCACTTTCACCGTCTCCTCTTGCCTCTGCAGCATAGTTACATTACATTACAGCCATTTAGCAGACGCTCTTATCCAGAGCGACTTACAGTTTGCATTTCTTTACAATCCATTTATACAGCTGGATATTAACTGAAGCAATTCAGGTTAAGTACCTTGCTCAAGGGTACAACGGCAGTGTCCCACCTGGGGATTGAACCTGCAACCTCAACGTTACAAGCCCAGTTCCTAACCATTACACCACACTGCCTGCCTGCACAGTGTGTCTGTGTCGGTGTGGGTGTCTGTCACAGAGTTCCAGCCTCCAGGGCCGGGCTGTGCTCCCTCCCTATCAGTAAAGCCAGACTAATCTGGGCGACTTATCTCAGGGGAAAGAGGGGGAGCGAGGAGAGAAGGGTGCCAGGGTCTCCCCCCCGGCCCCCGCCTCCCCCTCCCAGCAGATCTATTCAGATGGGATTAGAAAGGCGGAGGGTGGGGGTGTAGCAGTTGACGAGGAGGAAAAGGACACCTCGCTACCGCGAGGCAAGTTTCTTCAACCGCGAGGCAAGACGTTTTCGAGGTAAGAGGTCACTACAGGCGTGCCCTGAAAGTAAACGAGAGCACTAATGTGCTCACTGAAATCCGTACTACTGCAGTCCCCCTGAGGCATTTACGTATAATCCCCCTGCATGGCCACGCACACAGGACCCTCTGAGCTACATTTACATTACATTTTAGGCATTTAGCAGACGCTCTTATCCAGAGCGACTTACACAGTTTACATTTCATTACATACAATCCATTTATACAGCTGGATGTTTCACTGAAGCAATCCAGGTTAAGTACCTTGCTCAAGGGTACAACGGCAGTGCCCCCACCTGGGGGTCGAACCTGCAACCTTTGCGTTACAAGCCCAGTTCCTTAACCATTATGCTAACACTGCCGCATGTGGTACTGCTGCTGGAGTAATGTACTGAGAAACTGTGGGTGGCATAGGGGCCACGGGACCCCAAACACCACCCTGTGGTGATACAGTATGAACACGTCTGTAGGCTCCACACTCCCACACAGAGAGCAGGGCTATTCTCTCCTCCAGCACCCTAATGTGCCGAGTGCGACAACAGCTCTGCATTTAATTCATCCTGTTAGTTTCAGAGATGAATTATTCAAAAAGAGTCAAGTTCATTCATTTATGCTGTCATTGTGAGATGTTTTAGCGTTTCTTGATGAGACCGATATGAAGTACACCTTTGTGAATTATGTTATCGTCAATATCGAGTAAAAAGAGCTGTTTTCTGAGCCCAAGCTGTCCGACCTTCAGTAAGTTCATTAGGAGAGGATTAGGTCGTATGAGAAGGTTGAAGGGATCAGTGGCAAACGCTGTGCCTTTCTGCCTGGGAACATTTTAATTTACTGCATTTCAGCGAGCGAGTTTCTGCTGCCCGAGTCACCCCGGCGATTGGTGTAATTTACAAAGCTTTTAACTCGCTGCATTCGCCCTCCCGATTTGTTGTACTTATTTATTCAACTTTTTTTTTTTTACATGAAACGATTCTCACAGCGTTTCATTAAAGATTATAGACTTCAAAACGAAGTTGGGTCTTTCTTGGCTTTTTATTTGTTAGGATAAGAAAGAGATAAGTTTGTGGAATCTGAGAGAGGATTGGGAGAGACTGGAGAGCCTGTGTCCTTCACCCGGGACACTCGGCTGGAGAGGAACGTGGAGCGATGCACACTCACCAGGAGGGGGGAAGGGGGTCAGGGTTTGAAGATCCCTTAAGTCCTCCAGCTCTGTAGGATTATGCCTAATGAGCCTCGGTGCCTTCAGCACCTTGCACTGCAGGAACCTTTCTCCAGCGCTCCATATCCGACAGACAGCTGCTCCTGTAGGGTTCTGTAAATGTGTGATCAAGCCTGCCCTCTGGTGGACTGACAGGTGATAACATCCTCTGTGCTTATTCGTGTTTCACATCTCGTGAAACCGGTTTGAAATGCTTACTCTTGATTTTCTTCAACACCGTTTCAGCACATTGTTTTAATTCAGTCCTGTGTTAATATAATTATATACACTGTTAACTTTTTTGCAATACGGTATGCATACAGCCCTCCAGCTGTTATTTTTACAAGTGGACCGCGTCTGACAAAATCTTTCATCTTCCCTCCCAAATCAGGTGAACGGGAAAGTGGCCAAAGATCTGGAGACCAAGGTGTCCATCAGTCCGTCTCCGTCCAGTGCCTCCTCCAACGCGTCCCTCACGACCCCGCCCCCCGCCAGCACCCCGCCGCCCGAAGTAAGCCCTCTCACATACGGTTTGCAGCTGCCAACGATTATGTCTATTACTGTATCACAACACTGATCTCTGGCGCGGACTATGATTAATCTTACCATGTATTAATGCACATTTTGTAAGTCGCTCTGGATAAGAGCGTCTGCTAAATGCCTAAAATGCAAATGCAAATGCAGCTCATACGCAGGCCTGAACCCGGAAACGTGTGCGTGTCTAATTTACATTTGCATTTTACATTTTAGGCATTTAGCAGACGCTCTTATCCAGAGCGACTTACACATTTGACATTTCTTTACATACAATCCATTTATACAGCTGGATATTTCACTGAAGCAATTCAGGTTAAGCACCTTGCTCAAGGGTACAACGGCAGTGCTCCACCTGGGAATCGAACCAGCAACCTCTGAGTTACAAGTCCACTTCCCTAACCATTACACTACACCGCCACCCTAATAATCTCGCCTCCACCTCTGTCTGTGTGCCTCCAGGCGTCGGCCCAGGAGAAGGTGGCGGCGGAGAAGGAGCCGGTTGCCGACAGCAATCTCCCCCTCACCATGACCCTGCAGCAGGCCAAGGAGCGCGCGCACCAGAAACGCTCCAACAAGAGGGCCCCACAGATGGACTGGAGCAAGAGGAACGAACTCTTCAGCAACCTATAAACCAGCCACCCTGTGCTCGAAATCAAAAAGCTATTAATGATGAAAGAAAACAGTATATATTTCTACAATATTATATAGAATAAGAATTAGTAAAAGAAAAAAAAAAAAAGAAAAAAAAAAAAGTGGATGAAGAAATCACATGAAAGGAATCTTCGTATGTGTATCCATATGTTGTGTGAAAGAAACCACAATCAGTAGATAAGCGTATTTCAGTGGAAGGGGTCATTGTTAGAAAAGACGGGCGGGTGAGTGGCGTGTATGCGGGAGGCCCTGGAAGTTTGGTGGGAAACGGGAAGCGCGGCTGGTCGGTGTGTTCTCCGCTCGCTGGTGGAGTTGGTCTTTGTATCTCACGATCCGTGTCAAGATTTGAAGGACTTGTTCTTGTAATTTAAACTACGAGAAACCGTTGTGGCTAAGCAGGGAAGTCAAACATTCTTTTTGATTACGTGTTTTCTTTGTCTTCATTTTTACAAATCTCACGCAAGGAACCTTAGTCGATTATTCCTTAGTAATTATTCCTTCATTTAAAATGACATTTTGTCAAACTGAGCCACAGCCTTCCCTATACCTTTTTAGTATTGATTTTATTTTGATTTTGATTATGATCGTTGTCACTGGAACCATTTTAACCCTGTGGATTCGGACCATACGTCTGGTTTTTAAACGGCAACCCTGAGCTTTCTTAAAAGGCGTGTTTCAATTCCTGCCACATTTCTCATTCTACAGTGTTCTGCCCCTAAAGGTTGCTTGTTAAAGCTCTTCCTAATAATGAGCATCTCAAAAGCAGGTCATTCTTTGTGGGTGGGTGTGTGTGTGTGTGTGTGGCTGTACAGGTAGTGAGTCTCAGAGTGACGCTACATGGGTAATGTTTGAAAGGTGCATGTGAAGGGTGGGTTTGATTTGCCCACATTTCGTTCAAAGATCGGTTTGGCACAGTGTAAGAAGTTTAAAGACGGCAATGCGGCTGTGAATTGTGCATATTCAATTTTTATTTCAATTTGCAGTGTAAAATAAGTATTTCTTCCTGTATCCCCCATTTTGTGTTCCCTGTCACAGAATGTCCTTACTGCTTCATAAATCTGTTGTTTCTGCATATCACTGTCTGAAATGAATGAGATGACTTTTAAACCCTTGACAATCAGCCCACTAGAATATATTGGTTTGAGGGACCAAACTGGGTTCTTAGCCCAAATCCATTTTCCATTTTAGCCATAATAGAACAAACAATGGCACCGCTGCCAGTCTTAAGTCTTAGTGAAGTCGTTTTGAAAAGCATGAAGTCATTGGTGGTTTTGGACCTGTACTGTGGTTGTTATTGTACATTTTTGTTTCACTGTTGATTTGTTTTGTTTCTTCCTGCCACTAGCTCTCTGTTGAAAAATTAAGAGATTATTTTTTTTCCTTGGCTTCTCCTAGATTTTTGTATACATATATGTACATGAACAATTTTGTTTTGTGACGTCTGTTTAAAAAAGCTTTTAAGTTTTTAATTACTTTTGAATTTTATTTCGCTGCTTTGTATTGAGATTGCTTACCTGCCCTGTCATTGCAATTATGAGCAGACCGCTTCCCTCGTCACTTGCTAACAGTAGCATTTTAATGGGGTGCATGCTTGTGTACGTGCATGTACGCCTGGAGGCTGTATATTGATGACTACTGTAATAAAAACCTAGATCACGTCAATGGTACATGTTGTTGTCTTTCCTCTGGAAAAACCTGATATCAGTTTAATAATAAGTGGTGTTTTCTCTTTTTAACGCATCAGTACATTTGAATGTTAATGCCGTGCGTAGCTGGAGGTTTGCCATTTACAACACGTCCATGTTTGCTTGCTCACTGTTACAGCAATCAAATCCTACCGGTTTCATTGTTGAATATCAAAATGGAATCAATCACTCATTTATATGGATAGCCAGTGTTGGGGAAGCTACTCTGAAAATGTAGTTGACTAAGCTATCAATTAAGCAGTAAAGCTACCATTCAGAGAGAAACCGTTAACTACACTAAATATACTTTAAAAAGTAGCAAACTACATTAGCTACTTCATGGAAAAAAGTGTTATCGAATAAACATTTCAACATTGTGAACCACTGACTCCACTCCATGGCCATCTCTGGATCCGCTGAGCTGCGGCAGGACGGCGAGTAGGACGCACCCGGGCCGCGCAGATAACGTTCCACCATGACCACCATTTTGTTTCTGTGATTAATCGAAAAAAACCGAGCCTCATGTTTTAGCCGGTGGAAAATGTAGCACGTTTGTTCACACTACCCCGCTACTTGATGAATAAAATAACTTAACTGCTTAATAGTTAAACTACCGAGTTGGGAAATGTGGTTAAACTAATAGTAGTTTGCTACTTGGAGCTCCGCTACTCCCCAGCGCTGCGGGTAGCCCTAGGGAGCCCTTAATATTGGTCTCTTGACAGCTTCGCTTAGCCAGGACTGTTAACATCACTGCACAGTGATCCCATAGAAACTGAGAGCCAATTATTTAGCAGGATGGTTTGCCAGTGCCATCTGGGCCAACTGTGGACTCGAGGGGTTTCTAAAGGCATTGTGAAGGCAATGAGCGAGCACTGCACGGCTTACCCAAACCGCCCAACACATTTATGGTCTGTTCTTCCGCAGTACACCAACGGCGATCACCAGGACACAAGGGCACTTGCATTGGAGGGACTGCATCAAAATTAGTTTTATTTAACTTAATGGAAATCAAGTTTACATTAAAGAGATTACATGAGGATTTTAACATTGAGCAAAGTAACGTTACGTTTTCTTGGAAGCAAAGGGAAAAACTATTTGAATGGCAGACTTAAAATTATGGAACAGCATGACACAGGAGAATTCCATGGAACAGTGGCATGAAGGCCAATTAAGCATACTATTTTATGTCAATGAAAGGGGAGTTTTGCTATAGTGACTAGCTGAGACCAACGTATGAAGCTGCATGAAGCATTTTTTGAAGAAGAGTTTCCCAAAATGAAAAGCTAGTGTTTGATATTTGGCCAGCATTTATTCCCTCGCAGGAAATCAAACAGAATATTGTTTGGCACGTTCCCAAAAGGTAGCCTAAGTAAGAGTTCAGTAGAAAGAAACTTGGTTATACATACAAATCCTCATTAATAGTTAACAGTAAACAAATAAGACAAGTGATAAAATATTAAAAACAGAATATTTATAAAAAGATAATTACCGGTCAGTACAGTGTTCTATAATTCTGATCAGAGTTATAGGTTTTAACCATCTGTTTTAAGGTGCTCTGTCTGGAGTATAAGGTATCTGTATCATCTAATTACACTGGCCTATAGGACTTTGTGTTTCAGCATCATAGCTGAAACCAATTCCTGTGACAGTACATACAGTACACACACACACACACACACGCACACACACGCACACACACACACACACACACACACACACACACACACACAGGGTCACTGCAGGAATGAAGTGGTTCATAAATGGACTGAGGAAGATTTACAGTACATGAAGCATGGAACAATTATACAGTAATTACAGCATTACTCATGGTAAAAATGTCATGAAAAATATTTATACGCTATGGTTTCTACAAAACTATAATCAAAGGAATTGTTATAAAATGAAAACATGCACTGTTTCCAGAAGATGAGCCGTACTCCTTTTTCATAACTAGACAATACAAATGACGTTCGATAGACACGCCAAACTCTGGTCATACAATGAAATGAAATGGAAAAAGAAAAACTAAATTAAAGAAAGAAATTAAATCAGTCAACACACGACAAGCCAGAGTCAGAACGAGTGCAGTACAGACTTGGCCAATGACAGTGGTCCTTCACCCCAGTAACTGCAGCCTCTCCTCTTCATGGTGTATGGGTTACACAGAGCAATATCACTGATGCATTACCAAAGTAATGCACAATGGTGGATGTTTCACAAAGGAGGTGCAGCTTTAGCAGGGATTATAGGGGGAGAGAGGTCTGAAATACCCTTTACTGGAGACAACGAGGTGACATGAAGTCTGTTGAATTATTGAACCTGCTGCCGTCACTGCCGTCCTCTGGCGTGGGTGGGAGTGAACTCCTGTCTCGTCTTCTGTCGGATGTGGAGCCCCAGCTCTACTGACGGAGCACAAGCACCAGGGGTCCCTGCGGGCCTCCCCACAGCCACGCCGGCCTTTCAGTGAATGAGGCCTCCTCCATTTACACCCTTTCAGCCGCGGGAGCACGTGACACTTCAGCAGTGACAGCTCTGGATCGGGGGGGCACCATTGTGCTTTCATCTTACCGACTCAGTGTCCGCAGCAGCATTCTGAAAATACACAGGTTCTGTGTTCTTGACCTCTCCTGTCATACAGTTTAATTCGTTTCAATTCATATGAAGGGTAAGAGATAATTGACTACTTGGCTAAATGACTAAAAAATGTCAAAGAATATTCAGAGGAAAGGCAATACACATGACTTTTGGTTGACCACATTAAATTGCTCCCAAACACTAACATACATACAAACATCAGTCTACAATATACACTTTTAGGCTTCAGTTGAAATATTTATTTTTCTGAGTGTAGCTTTAAAATAATTAGTCAAAATAGAGTATATCATCGGTGATTACGGCTATCGTCCACTGTACAACATCTTCTTAAAGTTTTATAGTTACGCTTAATATAGTTATTCATATAAATACGCTTTTAAAAGCAGACTCATGCTTCCCTTTGTTAGAGCAGAACCATTATGCAAATGTACATGTTTTACATTTCTCATAAGTGGAGTCCTCCATCACTCGCTCAGTCGCACACTGTTAAACCTCCACTCCCTGCTGCTTGGACAAAGTCACACGCGAGAACAGCGTTTAGAGAAAAGCAGACGAAGGGGGGATTTGATTGAGGTTTTTAAATTCATAAAGGAGATGAATAAAGTGAAGTAGCGAATATTTTTTAGATTTAGTTCAGTTAGCAGAACAACACAGAGGACACAGGTGGAAATTAGTTAAAGGTAAATTCCGCACTGATATCAGGAAGTATGTCTTTACACAGACAGTTGTAAATGCATGGACAGCTTGCGAGGCCATGTACTGGCGGCAGAAATGCTTGGGGTATTCAAGTCCAGGCTTGATGCAGTACTGGATATTCTTTAGACTAGGAAATGACGAGCCTATGTGGGCCAGACGGCCTGTTCTCGTCATTATGTATACTTATGGTCTTATGTATTCTATGTTTGAGATCTCACTTTCTTTAAGCTGGTCTCCAAGGAGAATATGCAAACAGGGTTACTTGACCAATTACTTGTAAAAAAAAAAAAAAAGACAAGTAAACCACTGTTACACAAGAGAAATCACCATTAAATAAAACAAGCAGAAACTAAGCAGCTCTTGATGCTGTAAGAGTATACAGCTTAGGACTAGTGTTACAAATATCCTTTCTTCTAGGAATAGTCTTCCTAACACTTGGTGCTCTTCCTGAATGACTTCAGCCGAGCGTATCGAAAAGGACATCGGAAGGAAATATGGACCCTTCGTTTCCGCGGCCAGTCATTCATTTTGAATGGGTAGGGTCAAAGTTCAACAGACTCTGAAGATACAGTGAGAGTTAACAGTCAGTCGTGGGCAAGAGCAGGCAGCCTCATACTGGAGGGAGGGAGGGAGGCTTCAGTGTTGGCTGACTAAGTTTGGACCCCGTAAGCTGCAGTCCGTGCTCACGCCCCAAAGGCCGGCACAGACACTCTGTGTTACATCGAAATCCCTGTATTCAGTAACGGCTCTGATCCCGGATGGCCATGGCCACCGCGCAGTAAGGTACAGTGGTCTTAAGTGCTCGTGTTGAAGTGAGGAGGCGCTGGGGTTGGCCGATGCACTCCTGGCCAGCTTGATTCCGGCACCTTCCGTGGCCTTTCTCTGCAGCGCGATTCTGAACCTGTCTGCTTCCCCGTTGGTGGGCTGCCAGGCTGATGCGATAGAGATGCAGGGTGGTTCAGGCGTGGAGCTGAGTGGGGTGTTGGGTAATTGAGTTCCTTACAATAGTCTTGAAGGGGAGCGTGGGGGGGGCGAGGTGCCCAGGCTCTGCCCCCGGCCTGCCGGTTGTCTTTGCCCAATGAGGCAGAGGCAGGTCCACTGCAGAGCAGGGGCTCACCCACACACTGACAGAGACTTGGTGGAAGCCCAGGATTAGGGATTAGTCCAGCATGGCGTCAAGCTGGTCAGCCAGGTCATCGAACATGTTGCCAATGTCATCGAGAATGTTCCCTGCGGACTTCACTGTGTTGGTGCCGCTGGAAGGTGAACACGGAGAAGTGGAATTAGTTACAATTGAGTTAGTGCTCATCATAGTGATTATGTGTGTGTGTGTGTGTGTGTGTGTGTGTGTGTGTGTGTGAGCATGTGAGTGTGTGTGTGTGTGAGAGCATGTGTGTGTGTGTGTGTGTGTGTGTGTGTGTGTGTGTGTGTGTGAGCATGTGTGTGTGTTTGAGCATGTGTGTGTGTTTGAGCATGTGTGTGTGTGAGCATGTGTGTGTGTGTGTGTGTGTGTGTGTGTGTGTGTGTGAGCATGTGTGTGTGTGTGTGTGTGTGTGTGTGTTGAGCATGTGTGTGTGTGTGTGTGTGTACCATTTTGACTGCCTCTTACCCGTCAGTGTTGTCCTCCAGGATGAGTTTCCGCTCCACTGCCATCAGCGCCGCCTCCAAGGAGGTGCTCGTCTGCTCCAGCCGTTTATGCACCAGCACTGAGCCTGGGCCCGGCTCTGGGCCCGAGACACAAGCCTGGGGCTTTCCTGGCTTCCCTGGCTGGCAGAGGGCAGGCACCGCTGGGGACAGGGGACAGCTGGGGGATGGGGCAGCAAAGGCCACACTCTGCACCACGCTGACACTCACACAGGGAGCACCTGTAGATGGAGAAACACAATCAGTCAATCTACCGTACAGGATGATTTAACCAGTAAAATCGCACTAATTAAGTAAAAGCCTAATTATTGATCATTATAAATGCTTTCTGTAATAGAAGGAGCATATCATCGGTGTCGTAAAAACCTTGTATCTCCAACTTTGCCATTTTGAGTTTCACATATAAATAGAAAGATTTCATCAGTAGTTATGTACTGTCAATATTGAATGGCAATGTGACAAATAAAGTTTATTAAAAATAGTGTAAAGTTTATTCAATATAGACTATATCATGTGACTAAAACCTTTTTCCTCATTTCATGAAAAGTGGAGATGCAAGGCTTTTATACATCAACAATATAGAAACAGAACGGTGGTTCTGTGTGGCTCAGTAGGTGTTGGCAATGCTTAGATTGTGGGTTCGATTCCCACTGGGACCACACATACTCATTCTCTACTGTAAGTCGCTTTGGATAAAAGCGTCTGCTAAATGGCATATATTACATATTATATTATTATAACGATATGATTACATTTCCAAAGCCACCGTTCAGAGAACACCAGACCAGACAAAGTGCCCTGATCTCCTGGCCCATACCTGTGGCAGAGGCTGAGTGGTGCTGGAGGGGTTTGACAGCAGTCACAGGTTTGTTGGGGCTGGCCGGTTTCGGAGAGACGGGGGGTTTCTGGGGCTTGGCGGCCGAGCCCCCCTTCTCCAGGCACTGCAGGCTCCTCTCGATCTCGGCGATCCGCAGGCTCACGTCCTCGTCGCTCTGGAAGTCCGGGCCGCTCCCGGCGGCGTTGGCGGGCGGGGGGGGCGGCGGGAGCGGGAGGTCCTCTCCGTCCTCGGCGGGCAGCGTCTGCTCCTTGGGCTTGTGCCTGCGCTTCACCGTGTCCGACTCCTTCAGGTTGAACTCGGGCAGCTCCAGGGCCTTGGCGGCGCCCTCGGGCTTGAGCGGCCCGCCCGCCTTGGGCCGCTGCTTGATGGTGAGGTTGCCCTCCTCGGCGAACGGGATGCACTCGCTGGAGCTGTTCTGCGGCGACGAGGACCCGTCCAGCCCCGGCGCGCTCCTGACCACCTCCTCCTCCGTGTCCGACTTCACCCCGCCGTCCGCCTCGGCCTTCTCCGCCTCGCCGGGGGCGCCGGGCTCGCTCACCGTCCTCCTGCGGCTGCCGGCGGCCTCTCGGAGCGCGGGCAGCGCGGGCTTGGGCGGGGGCATCGGAGACGCCGGCTTCGGGGGGGCCGCCGCCTCCTGCTGGGGCCTGTCGGGCTTGCAGGGGGCCGCGCCCTCTCTCCGGTCTCCAGCATGGCGGTAATGCTCCTCACGCTGCCCACGCTCTCCGTCTCCACCCCCCCCCCCCCGCCCCGCCCGCTGAACTCGGGTGGTCTGGCGGCTCGGGGGCGCTGCTGCTGCTGACCGAGCTGAGGCGCTTGGGCGGGGGCCGGGGCGGGCCCTTCCTGCGGGCGCGGATGGCGAACGACTGGCTGCGGTTGACGTTGCGCTCGGCCGCGGTCTGCAGGCGGGCCAGCTGGCTGCGGCCCGGCCGGCGGGTGAGCGTGGCGTAGGACGCCAGGGCGCCCGAGGGCACGGGCGGAGCCTCGTCCTCGTCCGGCTCCCCGTCCGACAGGGCGTAGCGGGTCAGGCTCTGCGTGCGCTTCTTGGGCCGGAGGAAGTCGCCGTTCATGGGCAGGCCGTGCTTGGCGAGCGGGCCGCGCTCCAGGGTGGTGCTGCCGCAGTGCGCGTGCAGGTAGCTGAAGGCCTTCTGCGCCGGCGAGCCCTGCGGGGAGCTGTGGTAGGGCGGGACCGGGGAGGCGCTGGCTTTGGGCTTGGCGGGCAGCGCTGGGTACGCGTACGTCGCTGCCTTGCTGGGCGTGTGGGGCGGTGTGAGGCAGGCCGGGCTCTGCTGCAGCAGCGCCAGCTTGGAGGGCAGGGCCTGCCGCTGGTCCCAGCCCTCCGGAATGTTCCGCTCCTTCCCCGGGCTGCCGGCGGACCTGCTGCTGTCGCTGCTGCCCAGGCTCTCCTGGGAGCGGCTGTGGGGCGCGGCCGAGGCCAGCGGGGGCTCCTGGGAGTGGCCCGAGCCCCGGGACCGCATGCCGATGCTCTCCTGGCTGAGCGACATGGCCGCCGCGGCGCTCTTCATGGCCAGCCCCTCCTGGCAGCCGCCGTAGTTGTTGGACATGGCGGTCTGCAGCTCGGCGCTCAGCTCGCTGTCCTGGAAGGTGAGCATTTTGGGCGTGTGGGGCGAGGGGCAGTCGGCGCTCTCGGGCGGCTCGATGGCCACCAGCTCCAGGGCAGCCCGGAAGCTTCCGCCGCAGGGTGCCCTGTCCCTCCGCCTGGTTGCGGGCCTTCTGTATGTCACACAGCTTCTTCACCGCCAGCATCATCTTCTTCTGGTGGCCTGAGGGGGACAGCCAAGTACAACAGCAGTGCCCCACCTGGGAATTGAACCTGCAACCTTTGGAGGACTACACGATAATGTGGTGAGTACGGCTCTTTGAGATCCACCTACTTCAGAGAACGATGATGAGGACGTCATCGGTCAGAGACCCGGCCTCTGTGAGCGTGTGCAAACCTCTTACCCAGCTTTGTGATGCCAATCTCCTGCAGGTCTTCCCAGGTGATGTCACGCACGATGCTGATGGAGTCGTAGCCGTTCTCCGACAGCTTCTTGTGATACTGAGGCAGTCCGATGGCACTGAGCCACTCGCCCAGGTCCGCCTGAGGGGAACGGAGAGACAGGGACAGTGAGAAAACACAAACACACAGAAACACACAGAAACACACACACACACACAGACACACACAGACACAGACACAGACACAGACACAGACACAGACACAGACACACACACACACACACACACACACACACACACACACACACACACACACACACACACACACACACACACAGCTTCCATAAGATGCAATAAAACATGAAATATGACTTCAGCCTCACCCACAGTGCACAAGCTCACTCAGATGTATCTTAAATCACAGGTAAATAAGGTTCTACTGAGGACAGATGCATTACGTGCACCAACTGCACAAAATAACTATATCAAGTCTGTGACACGTTTTAAATTGGTCTGTTGCAGTGTTCACAAAGCTGTTACAGGGCTGTCCTCTCGAGTGCAGGCCTAGGGCTCACCGGGATGTAGTCCGGCAGCCATTCTGGGATGGTCAGGTTCCCAATCTCCATGGAGATCTTCTTGCGATGGCCAGGCTTGGTCACCCCGATGGCAGTGAGGTCCTGAGGAAGATGGAGAGATAAATACCAGATCCCTGGAACTGAGCATCTCCCATGTGCTCAACAAACCCAGACTCATGTGCATTCATAGTGTCTTATATACAACAAACCTGCTTTCATGTACATTTATAGAGTTTTATAAGCACATATGGGCTGGGCACATTTGCCTTCAAGACCCAAGCATATATAATTTTTCTCAATAAAAAAATCATAAACAGAGAGAAAGGTGTGCGTAAAAATAACACTGTGGTAAAAGAAGGCCGCACACGCCAGGAGAGAGAGAGAGAGAGAGGGAGGGAGAAAGAGAGAGAGAGAAAGAGAGAGAGAGAGAGAGAGAGAGAGAAAAAGACAGAGAGAAAGACAGAGAAAGAGAGAGAGAGAGAGAGAGAGAGGCATCGACTGTGGCAGCGTGGTTCCTGTACCTCAGGGGTCATCCTGCTGATGGTGGGCACGTCATATCCAGCGTTGAGGAAGTTCCCCGTGTACTGCTCCAGCTGAAAGTCGCTCAGCCACTGGTAGATCGCCTCCGCGTCCTGGGGAGAGAGGGGCAAAGCATGGGGGGTGAGTGAGACGGCTGCGTGCGCCTTCGCCACGGCCAGTCACTCTCCCCTTTCAGCGCCCTTCCTCCTCGAGGACGCGACATCGGAGGCACTTACCCGTCCCTCCAGGAGCTGCTCCGGGCGGATGAACTGCTGGGTGAAGCCCTGCTCTCCGGACCGCATGCTGCTCAGGCTGCGGCGTGGAGCCCCTAAAGACAGACGGACACGATGTCAGTGACGAGCGCGGTTAATATCATAATATAATAATATATGCCATTTAGCAGACGCTTTCATCCAAAGCAACTTACAGTAGTGAATGCTGACATTTTTCAGTATATGTGGTCCCAGTGGGGAATGAACCCACAACCTAAGCGTTGCCAATGCCGTGCTCTACCCCATGAGCCACACTGAACCACACCTTCCACAATTAGCCTTCCAGCGCTCTACAGCCACTGTTCCCTCCGCCAGCGCCACGGCGGCTTTGGTCGGTCTAAAGCGACAGGCGGCAGTGTTAGCATAATGATTAAAGAACTGGGCTTGTAATGCAAAGGTTGCAGGTTCCATCCCAGGTGGGGCACTGCCGTTGTACCCTTGAGCAAGGTACTTAACCTGGATTGCTTCAGTAAATATCCAGCTGTATAAATGGATTGTATGTAAAGAAATATGAAACTGTGTAAGTCTCTCTGGATAAGAGCGTCTGCTAAATGCCTGTAATGTAATGTAATGTAATGTAAAGCAGTGCGCTACGCTGTGCGGTCTCTGTCCCAGCGCTGAGTCTCAGCAGCCAGAGAGCAGAAGGGCGGCGGACCGCAGAACTCTCCGGCGCTACCCGAGGCGCTGATCTTTCTCTCACTCAAAGCAGGACGGAGGGGCCTTGCCGTTACCTTGGAGACAAAGTGCCTCCACATTTTTCTGGGAAAAGAGCGGCTCAGACCCGGGGGGGCGGCGGGCTGTCAGCGGAGAGCGGGAGGCCCTCACCTTCCTGAGACGTGATCTGGCCTTTCTCCCGCGTTCCACGCGGATCACACGCCGCCCCCGGGGGCGGGAGTGCGGTACTGCGACCTCCTGTCTTCACCTCCCGGCTCAAGGGGCTGCGGTCTGCATGCTCGAGCGAGCGGAACACTGCGCTCGCGGGGAATAAGACGCTGACAGCGCTGCAAAACCGGATCTCGGCAAGGGGCCATTATCCCAGAGACGGGCGGCTGAAGGCAAAGCGCCTGCAAACTTCCTGCTGACTATCAGGACAACGTGTTGTTGCTTTGCCCGACTCGAATCAGGGAAGGATCGTTTCTCATTCGTCTGATATTTGCATATTGTGAGGCTTGAATATTCTTCCCCGGGCACTTTGTGGAAGCGTGTGACTCTTTAAGTTCCTTCTGTGTAAATAGTGACTTACTGCTTTCTGTTACACTCATTCAACTTATCAATGAATTACTGCTGCTCTTTCATGCAAATTCTTAGGCTCTCCTTCATTATTATTATTTTTTTTAAAATAAACAAGCATTTGAGTGAACACCGTTTGAGTATTGAGAAGAGGAATCAATTTGCGATGTCATGGTCCAATATTGTAATAATCAAATATTCAGACAATCGTGGCAATAGAAGGTCCTGGCGAAACCATATAAATAATAGATACGGTTTGATCACAGTCCTCACGGCTAACATGTGTTGAAATGCTTTCAGCACATGGTGCAAAAGTCAGGCCAATGCCCTCACAGCCCCAGAATCTTCCTGCGTTTCCCAGCTCATAATTCAACAGCAGATCCATCAAGACAGCTGTACCAGCTGCAGGAAAACAGCCTTGGAACGATCAGGCCCCCATCACTATCTGAGTAATGGAGAACAGACGTACAGTAAGCAGCGTGGAGGTATTTAAACCTTGCTAACCTCAAGATGGCTATCAAACGCCCTCTCAGAGTTAATAAAAAGAGCAACAGAACCGTGTCTTACCACGGGGGAATATTGAGAGGCTCGTGGTCCTCGCATGTATGGACACACACACACACACACACACAAACACACACACACACACACACAAACACACAAACACACAAACACACACACGCACACACGCACACACAGCCTGGACTACTCTACTAGGCAACTCTGTCAGCATACACAGTCTCCACACACCTGCAGCTCGGTCTCAAACCACCAGCCGTCTCGCCGTCTCTCTGTCTCTGTCTCTGTCTCTCTCCTCTCTCTCTCTCTCTCTCCCTCTCTCCCTCTCTCTTTCTCTCTCCCGCTGGGCTGTTTGTCATACGTGCGTCTCGTACCCTGCCCAATCGCCAAGATCCCACTGGGCCGGGGAGCACGCACGTGGCCTTCCACCTCTCTTCCTGTTACATAAACGCAGGTCAAAAAGAGGGGTCCGTGTTTGCTGTTCTTTCATTCCTTTTTCTTTTGAGGTGAGCTGCTGTGGGTTTTTTTCTTGGTTCCCCAAATCCACAGCGGCCTGCAGTCGGGCTTGGCTGGGCTGGCAGCGCTGCTATCCAGCAGGTGCTGTGAAGAGCGTGCCTGAATAAATATGCAATAAAGCTCCCCGCGCTTCGCCTCACTCCAGGGAGAGTATCGGGTTGGGCAGATATCATACGCTTGAAGTGAACACAGGCGCTCTCTCTCGGTCTTCATAAAATGAAAAATTCTGTTTTGTTGGCTTTGTGTGAAATTACACTCGGCGCTAGGAGTCTCGTGTAGTTAATCATTACAAGCAACTGATTACTTCTTTTTCATACAGAGTAATCCTAAGGTACAGAGTGTGCTGGAGTTTTGAATACTTTTCGCTTCTCAATAAATGCATGCACACCAACACACTGGTGCTTGGAAAATGGTGTATATACTGTAAGCTCCGCATCAGTGACTGCTGTATGCATGTTGGTTTAATTCATATAAAACCGGCAGTTATTAAATACAGGGGAGGGAAATAAGTATGCACGTTGACGGAGGTTTTGATTTTATTGACCTAATTGACAGAAACGGGTCGATAAAAACACAAGAACATGAGATGAAAGGAAAGAAGAAGAGAAGAAAGAGGACGAGGAAAGGACGAGGGGCGCAGCGGGGGCCGTTGACTGACCTTGAGGCTGGTCGGGCTGTTTGCTGGGCTCAGAGCTTGTGCTGAACTGTTGCACCGCTTCACCAACAGAGGGCGCCGGCTGCACGGAGGGAAAGACCGCCGCTAGGTTACCACATCTGTGCTTCCTACGTGGATCGGCACTGAACGCTGACTGACTGGAAACACTGCTAGCTACAAGTTCCCGATCCAAACCCCAAAATACCGGAATCGCAAGCAACTGCTCCCGGCACGAATACGCACACTATTTACATCGCTTCTCTGAGGCTAATAATAAAAAAATTAATGTTGATATACTGACAGCTGTATCCGACACTACTAATGGCACACACGTAGTACTGCAGGGGCGTAACCACTTTGAGGCGATATCACACCTTGTTAGCGTCCGGGAGTGCAGGCGGTTGGTGAGGTCCGTTGTGGGTGTTGTTGCTCTCCGTGCTCTGCCCGCTGCCTGCGCTGCGGGTGCTGCCCACGCTGCCAGTGCTGCCGACGCTGTTCCTGTCACCAGCTGAGGACAGGGAGGGAAGGAGGGAGGGAGAGAGACACATCGACGGAAGAAATGAGAAGCGGGCCTGAAAAGGGCTAGCGAGCTCTGGAGCTTCCAAAAGAGCCTGTCGCTGGAGACGCCGCTTCACCGCGGTCTCGTCCTTGCGTTCGAGGCCGCGGGGGTGCAGACTCCTTTAAAACAGGAGGGGGAAACGCAGGACCGCGGGTGTCGCCGTGCCGTCGGGTGGTCCGACGGTCTTTAGAAACCTGGGACGCCCAGAATCGACTGGTCCCCCCTGGGTCTCCCCGGCTCTGGACAGCCTTTAGATCCTTCAGACGCTGAGGCTCCTGTTGCACTCTTCACCGGCCCTGCGGACGCTGCTGCTATGAGGAGAGAGGGGCTGGAGAGGGAGAGGGGCAGCGGTGCCTGGGGGGGATGGGGTGGGCGGGTGGCAGGGGCAGGGGCGGGGTAGCTAGGCCGAAAGGGTGAGGAGATGGCCAACGGAGGAGAGGCGGTAGGCGGGGCTGTCCAAGCTGGGAGAGAGGGGCGCAGCAGCAGGCAGGGGCGGGTAGCGCAGGTCGGAATGTTCCGGAGCCACAGGGTGGTACGGGTTGCCCATCTGAAGCCCCAAATCGGACCGCTGAGGTTTAATGGTCACCGTGGCAGCCTGTGACTGTATCACAGGCTCAGGAGTTCTCACAACGGGTTCAGGTCCAGTGAGGCCATGTTTCCTCTTGCACCGTTCCTGGAGGGTCTGTGGGTTGCAGGCAGCGCGGGGGGGTAGCAGCCAGCTCTTCCTGATGCTCAGGCAGTGTGTGACAGCATGTGGGAGGGGACCGCAGCCAAAGGGGGGTGGGAGGGGGCGGGGTTAAGGGGGGCTCTAGGAAATGGGACTCTTACCAGGGAGACAGTTCCTGAGGACCCATATGTCCTCACTGGGACTAGCCGGCTCAGAGAGGAGACTGGGACTGTCGGGTGGTGTACCTATCGGACACAAACACTTTGTGGGCCTGGGTCACTCTAAGTTCAGGGGATGAGGAGGGGGGAAGGGGAGGGTGGTGGAGGGGTAGCCCACCTGGACATCCAAGAGACATTTGGGGTGTGCGTGACTGTGTCTTCATCGGACAGTCAAGGCTGGTCGGACGCTGGTGTGAGAGGGTTCAAATGTTTGCTGGCATCTGTATATATGTGTGTGTGTGTGTGTGTGATGGATTGTTCCCGCTCCCTGACCTACACTACCTGCGTTGTCGTCCAGGCCGTTGGCACGGGGGAAGGTGAGATGAGGGGGGGGTGCATACAGGGTGTAGGAGTCGTCAGTCTGTGGCACGGTATTCAAGCCGGAGGCAGGGGGCGCTCTGGACAGGAACTGCTGACGCTGGGTGGGCAAGGATGAGTGCCGGGACAGGGTGCCCCCTGCAGGTTGAAGGTGGAAATACAGGGGTGGGAGGAAAAGAATAAAGGGGTTTGAAAAGAAGAGGTTGGGGAGGAAGAATAGGTTGGGAAGATATTTGGCAGAATGTGGGTGGGGTTACAGAAAGAAGATAAACACAAAGAACGAACATGGATAGAGAGAAAGAGAGAAAAAAGGAGGTTATTTGTTAGGAAGCAATGCTAGGGCATATAAGTGAACCAGAGCACTCTGAATATGTCAACTGTGACCCTGGTTATCAATGAGCTATCCTCCGGCTAGTTTGAGGCAAACTGCAAAAAGGTTCTCATTACGTAACCGTGTGAATATATGGCTTCTGGGACAAAAGTGTCAATGCAAGGTGATATGGTGTCTTGCTGGAGAGTTTGGTGGGTAAAATGACTCTACTTGTTAAGGAGCCGAGATTCAGATGCACACAGAGTTTGGTGGTTAGAATGACTCTACTTGTTAAGGCGCTCACATTCAGATGCACATGGTGGTTAGAACGAGTGATTATAGGGACTCCTGTGGATGTGCAGAGGCAGCAGGATACTGACAGTGTCCCGTGTCAGGAGAGCCTGAGTGCTGAGCCTGTCACTGCGTTGGCACAAACGGGAGACGATATCATCGGCCCTTCTAAAGGGGGATTTTCCGCACTGTCATTGAAGGAGCCGGGTGCGGGCTCTGCCCCTCCTCCTTAAAAGAGATCTGGCAGCCCCCAATCTGAGCCCGCTAATCCTATTAGTGTGTGTGTGTCTGTCTATATCTGTGTGTGTGTGTGTGTGTGTACATGTCTGTGCCTATACAAACGTAGGGAGGGGAGTGCTGCATAAAATAAGTAACTTTGTGTCACCGAGGACGGCCGCTTTCAGGTTCCCTGTCTACCCAGGGGAATGTAACAGCCTACGGTGTTCATGCGATTGTTCCTTGCTGCCTAAACCCTGCGTAACCCTGCTTGTGTTGGTTGAGTCTGCCTCTGGTTTTCGCAGCTGTGTGTGTGTTCAGCCGGGACAGCTGACTCAACATGCAGGTAAGACTCTTCTGCGGGCTGCGCTGTTCACATAAAGCAAAACAAATGTGCCACCTTTCAGCGCTGAGGGCCTGAGATCTCTCGCTCTGCACCGAGAGAGTGGGAACACTGCTTGTTGTGAGCACGGCTGGATTTGGGTGGGCGGGCGGGTTCCGGCGAGTCGGCGGTTGTTCATTTCTACGTTCGGGCCAGAGGGGGACTGACCTGATCGCCTGCTGAGGACCTCGACGATGGAGGGGGGAAAGTAGCCCACGCGGTCCGTGCCCTTCTGGGTGTCGTGGATGTGGCCCTTCCAGCGGCCGTCCATGTGCTGCTCCAGGACCTGCAAGCGACCAATCACAACGCAAGCCGCCCTCAGCCCGACTATCCAAGATGAGGATACACTACAGCCAATCAGCAGTAAAGCAGGGTCAGCGGTCTACAGCGCTGCACTGTGGGAGTCTGCCAACCCTGTCTTGTTTATGTCTGCGTTTTGATAAGATCAGCGTTTCGTGCAGACTGGCTTACCAACAAACCTAGCATTTGTTCGACATATTCTGTTTGCCCATCACATAATTATTTCCTTTATTTTGTACACATGGGTCGAAAATCTGATGAAATACATTACGATTACTTTTTTTTCTCTCCAATGAATGCAAGTGTGGTTCCACGTCCATGCGTGCAATGTACTGCTAAACGTTTGCCCCCTTGTCAATTCCTGATTTAGTAACGGAAATGAGTCTATTAACATTCCAGCGGAGGCGCACAGGGTTTGGGAGGGGGTCGGGTGCTTATCGCCGCGGTGGAGAGGGCGCAGCAGACAGGGCTGGCACACACGCCCGGCGGAACACGCCGTGCTCTCAATGTGTCAGGTATCTGGCCCTCCTTTGGCAACACGAGCGCGACGCTTCATTGTGGAAGGCTGGCACCGAGGCGAACGACGCCCACGCGCACCTCGCAGCCCTTACCTATGCCGACAGTGTGCACGACGAACGCAGCCTCGCATAAATCCAATGAAGCAATCCGTCACCCTGTAATCTTGCACTTTTGTTGTCTTGGCATTAAGAAATCCCCCCCTCCACCCCTCCCCTTCCCCCGAGGCTCGGAGCGGACATGAGTGAGGACTGCAGGATTTAACACGTCAAATGAGGTTCCCGAGGGGCATGCTTTTCAAAGAAAGCACTGAGACAGCCAAAAAACGTTGCCTACAGACGGCAAAGGCATGCGCCGGAGAGAGAAAACACACACACACACACACACACACACACACGGATGAGTTCATACACCTTGTATTACAGCGCGGGGGTTGTTCAGTCAGCGGGGAAGGGTTGATTGACGAGCGGCCGTGCCTGTCCCGGCTTGCCTCCCTGCTCTTATCCGCTGCGCCCAGGGCGCTCGGTTACGCTCGGCACGACGGGGTCCCGGGCCACCTCCACAATTCACACCAACAACAACACAAAACCGCCACTGCGCGTGACCCCGGCTGCCCCGCGCGACCCTGCCCGGAGGTCAGCGGCGGAGACCCAGGCCGTCAGTAACGACAGCAGGAGCGGGCGCTGGCCCGGGGGCCGTGGCTTAGCGGATCCCCTTGTTTGTGTCTCGCTGCTAGCCCTACTGCCAACGTGAAGATGACTCAGTCAGCGAGGAACACTGAAGTTTCTATCGCTGTGTAACTATATCGTATATTAGTCCCCCCACCCCCGGAGGAAAAACGACGTGCTGAAACAATGCCTGAGTCAAGGCTCCGGTGAATGGCTGCTGGGCCCCCAGACAGACGGGAGCTCACCAGCCAGACGGAAGGTGGAGGAGTACAGGTAACCAGAGTGCGCGGTGGAAAAAAACATAATCACAGCGTGACACGCAAACACACACACACAGATGCATAATCGCACGTACGCAGACCTGTGCCTACACAAACAGATGCACACGCCCCGCGCGCAAACAGACACACATAGAAACCCACACCCGTGTATCCATGGCTCTCTTCCCCTGAACGCCGCTGCGCCGTGGTTACCTTGCGCGCGACAGTAAACACGACGGCGTCGAAGCGATAAGACACGCGAAGAGCACACAAACACGGCGCTGCTGTGACCTCATCGGGCCCGGGCAGGGCGTCGCGGGCGGGGCCCCGTCTGGCGCGCGCCGGCGGCAGGGCTGCTGAGTGACGTGCGGGGAGACGGGGAGACGGACGGACGGCCGAGTGTGACTGCTCCTAACGAGCTGGGACGGCGTGCCCGGGGAGAAGCGATCTATCAGCATGGACGCGGGCAGGGCGCAGAGCCAGGGCGGCCCGGACAGGAATTCACATCCCCGGGGCAGAGGCAGGGTGAGGGGGGTAGAGGAGAGGCAGTGGATTTCAGTCTCAATGCTGTAGTTGGAGTGTTTTTTCACCGGAAGTGCTTCGAGTAGCGTGTTTCGTGAAGCTCGGGAGCTCTGGGGAGCCAATGGCACCCTTCCACTCTACGGAGTCGTCTGTTACCCACCATGATGATGTCGCCCGCGCGGATGTTGAGGGCCGTGGGGTCGTGCAGGTTCCAGTAGTCCTTTAGAGCCCTCACCTGTAGAACTCCTGTAGCGTCTGATCAGAGAGGGGGAGAGAGGGAGAGAGGGAGAGAGGGAGGGAGAGAAGGAGAGAGGGAGAGGGAGAGGAGGTTTGTCAGTGGGGTTACAGTCTTACACTGTCAGACACCTTTCATAACTGATCACATGGACAGCAAGCCAATCCAATGCTGGAAACTTTAGTGACAGAGAGAGACAGGTCACAGGCCAGCTGCTTAAGCACAGAGACAGAGGCCTGACAATCCCCATACACACCCGTACCATGTACCCTGTACCCTTGCCCCCTCCCCCTCCCCTTTTCAGGACAGTCTGTGGGGGCTCGTAGCTTCACCAAGAACAGAAAAACATGAACACAACAGTCCTGAGACAAGCAGGAACACAGCAGAGTACACAGGTACAGCTTACTGATCATATCATATCCCGGTCTCTGAAAACCAAAAACCTTGAACAGCAGGGGAGGGGTTACCAAAATGACAAGGAAAAAATAACAAAAACCCAGATTTGAAAAGTCAATCCTGTCAGTATTCCCGTGGCCCTTAAATAGCACGACCAGCAAATTTCGCTGAACTTCCCAACATAACAGGATGGTTAAAACCCTCCGTCTTTAAACAAGCTTCCTTACAAGTGCCGGTTATTCCCTTTTAGTTCCCATATCAAAGGAGACACATCAAAGACAGGAGCCCACTGGATTAGAGAGAAGATAGCACAAACCACAGAGGTCTTTATTCCACACACACACGCGCACGCGCACACACACACACACAGTCTCGTTCACTCATTAGCTGATCCTCAGGCATGGGTTACATTTCCTTGTGAACAGAAAGGGGGCCAGGTTACATAACCATGGTGCTAAACACAGCTGCTTTTCAAATTACAGCTCGGGAGTCGGCCGTCTCCTCCCTCTCTGCCACCCCCCCCCCCCGACAATAACACAGGGCATACTGCTGACGAGGGGGCCAGACAAAGAATAGGCAGACAAAATCACAGACCCTCTGAAAGAAAGAGAAAGAGACAAAGGGACAAAAAGTCAGGCCTGAGAGAAAATAGGAAAAAGGAGAAGAAGGAAAGAAAGGAGAGGGTGTGAAAGGTGAGAGTAAAGAGGAGAAGGACATAATGCTTGAAAAGTAAGCCGCACGCTTGTTCTATGGAAACGTAAGCGGCTATGGTTTCGTTTCGCGAGGCCAGGCCGCTGTGAGTCCTCCCAGGCAGAGGGGGGCAGAAACACAGCGAGCTCTCACCTCGCAGGAGCTGCTTGATGTCTTTGCTGGCATGGGATGTGGTGAACTGGTTGACGATGTCCAGTGCTGTCTGGTTGTAGGTGTTGCGGATGTTGACATCGATTCCAGCCTGCCAGGAGAGAGTTGATATCCTTCAATTTAAGTACCGCACTTGTAGCTGAGCGCTTGCGCGATAACGCCTGACACGTTCAAGACGACTAAGTGCCACACACTTCCTTTCTCAGAAAACAATTCAACATTGTTGTTCAAAACATATATAACACCTACAAAGGTTTTCTCCATCACAATGAACCAGCGAACATTGATTGACCTTAAAATATGCTATGCACAGTTACGTGTGTGAGGACGTCCGGTGTAATTTGAGGACGTCAAATTTGACTTACGTCCAGCAGCAGCCGCACTACTTCTGTCTTCCCATAGAGGGCAGCCTCATGCAAGGCGGTGCCAGCCTTGGTGGCCCTGTTGATGTCAATGCCGGCTTTCAGCAGCAGCCTGGTCACGAACAGAAAGACTCCTTAGAACAACCAGGCTAAAGGCTTGAACTTACACACAATTCCATATTCATGGTCTCTGGGCCTCCTTGTACGGAGAGCCGAGGCTAAACCCCAGAGCACACCCAAACCCTAATCCTCAGGAGTGCGTGTTACTGTAGTGCACCGGACAGTGGCTGAGCAAACATCCTGAAGTGAAACAGAGCTCCCAGTAGTGTTCAGCAGTGCTGCAAATATATTCTACTCCTTCTGCCCAAGAGTCAGTCATTGGGTTCCTGAGCAGCTCAGTCAGAAAGGGTGTTTGCCACAAATGCAGGTTGTGCCTTGTAGCTATATACAGCATCCGGGCCATGTCTTTAACTGACAAGCTCTGTAGTAACATTTGTGGCTAGTAGGGGAAAAGTAGAAAAATAGAAAACTATTAGAACATTTTACGTGCGTATATCAAACTGAAAATGACTGTCTTTTAGTCTATGAATGTATGCATGTATGTATGTTCGTGTGTGTGTGTGTGTGTGTGTGTATGGGCGTAATGTAATATATTCATAACTGCTGGCATTGCAGATGGGTGATGAGAAGAGCCACATGTAACTGGGACACTTTGTGAGACTCAGTTTTACACAGAACCGATACATTAAGGACCGATCCAGTCAAAAGTGTGAGCCAGAACGCCAATCAAGATACAGAATGGCCTCAAGTTCACCTCTCCAGAAAGGGATAAACTTTGTGTTGTCTAAGCCTCTTCTTTCATCATGTGACAGCGTGCTGAAGAAGTGCACTTCAGGCAATGCTGAACTGTGATTTTTCATTCTTCTACTGTACACAATTATGGCTTTAAAAATACCATAACTGTGGAAAGGGGGGGAGGAAAAACGAGGAAATCAGCTGCTAAATAAAGTGGGTGAAATTATCACCAGGTTTTATGGCTATGAAAATTGATTTTTGTTTCCGCAGCAACTTTGCGTCACAAATCATCACTTGACTAGCAATTAAGGGGAAATGGGTAGCAATTTTCAGGATGCATTTAAATTAGTTCATATATTACACAAAATGTCCGTGACATCGATGCTGTCACACGGAAATAACTCTTCTCCAATCCAGCAACTATCTTAAAATACATGGAAATTTCCCTAGAGCCCCGTGCTTATCTTTTCTTTCCAAGGTCCGAAGTCAAACTCGTTTTGTCTTTTAAATGATAAAGTCACATGACATTTTCATTTTTCTATTTGGGTATATAATTTATATTTATGATTTATGTTCATAACAGGTGAGATTTCTTGCATGCTTACTTGGGCACAGTGCATCTTCCTCTCAGTAGCCGTTTTCATTATTTTTTTTATGGCAATGCATTGCATGTCCTTGATAAAGTCACTATTAAAATGAAACATCAAATTATGAAAATTGCTTTGCTATTATGAAAGGTTCTGTGTTCTTTACGATTCATTGCCTTATTAACGGATATGGCCTGGCACCACACTTTGATTTAAAACCTTACCCTGAATTAAGTCAAACTTGGGTATTGAATATAACCGTTGTCATCCCACCCAGTTTTCTGTCATGGATTGACATTGTGTTGGGAATCAAATAACCGATATCCATCTGTATGCAGTGCATCAGGTGGATACTGCTGCATGAATGTGTTCAGGCAAAGGCTTTTTAGATGTCGTTGCTTCTTCCATTGTCAGAATGATCTAGTCTAGCCCATTCAATTAACACATTACATCATACATTTCCCTGCACTCATAACAACAGATTATAATTGGTCTTACATCACAGCTAATTATGTGTTCAGCTAGAGCAGCTATGGACGGCATTTAAATAGCATTTAAACTGAATTACTACCCACAAAATCCAGGGCCTAACTTACAGCGAGGCTAATTGTTAATGGCATAGCTTATGTCAAGATGTGACTTGTGAACTGCGATGCGATACCATCTATTTCAATCCCCGAAGTTTTAATACTTCATATTTCATTTAAACGGTTACTGAGGAACATGAACTGGCCCAGCACTCCTGACCCGTAGAAGATTCACACACATTGTTAAACAGCAGCAAGTGAATTGTAACAGAGAGAGACACACACACACACACACACACACACACACACACACACACACACAGAGAGAGGCACAGGGATCTTGGTGGCAGACGCCCCAGGCTGCAGGAATGCTGTCGGGGCATTAGTTTCAGACAGCTGCGCTGGAAGGAATCTCAGGGCTCCAGTGGGAATGCCTGGTATGGCGAGGGCAGGCGTGAGAGAGGCTGGGGTCCCAGGCCTAGGGTCTCCCAGGCCAACAACTGTGCAGCTAAAAGTGAAAGGTGTGGCGTGCCCACTCCCAGCCCTCAACTCTCTACCATGAACACAGGTAGAAATCCACGGTTCGCTTCCCGGCTTCTTTAGACTCATATCGTGCCGACTTGTTAAAATTTGCGACACAGAGAACTAATAATAATAAGAGGGGAAAGCTCTAATGATTAAACCGAGCTGACTGCATCACAAATATTTCAACTCACATGAAGGTTTCTGTACTTCGTTTCTTTGAAACCGCTGGCAAGCCAACAGCCATTCAGAGAGGTGGTGTGGAAGTGGCAGGGATATTACAAAGGAGGCATAAAACCCAACTTTTATCTTCATCGTTTTAATTAACTTCCAGCAGCTCTTAAGCCCTGCCTATAGTCTCTTCCCTTCACCCTGCGGCACAAAGAGAGGCAGCAATGAGAGCTTCCTGCTGGGAGCAGGACTTTCCAGTCCTATCTTAAGAGGTCGATATTCTCTTGGACTTCCAGATTCTGAAAAACCATTTAAGAGATCTCCTTTTCTTCCATCCTAACCCCACTGACTCTGAGGCTTCGGTTCGTGCGCCAGATAGGCCTGTGCAGCTGACAGCACTCCACTCAAAAGAGACTGCTGTGGCTGGCAGTGGAAGACAAGAGCGGACTGGCACGGGCAGAGATCCAAGACAATTCTCGCCGTCGCTGCTGCGAGGTCTCCTGCGCAGTATGTTCGAATATAAGAACACAAGAATACATAATGACAAGAACAGGCTGTTCAGCCCATCTAGGCTTGTCGTTTCATCACGCTCACAATGGACAGACCTTATGGCCGATTCGCAAGCCAACAAAATGTACGAACCAAAGCATTTCTTGTTTAAGGGCCTTGTCTGGCTTTGGCTGTTTTCATGCCAGTGTTAATACTATAAGCCTGGGCAGAGACGGTGGAGGTGCATACGAGACAAAGGGCTGACTGAATAAAGGTTCCCGCCCCCGTTCGCCGTCTCTTCCCTGTTAACTCTCCGGCTTCTAACGTGCGGCAACATTCCCACAGGAGAATGTGGAGGAGGATGACATATGCTGAGAACGCAGTGCGAGGTGTCATGTGTGGGAAACATTAACGACGCGTCAGTGCAGCTGACAGAGCTCCAGAGCTGTGCAATCCTATCTAGCTTCCCTCCACCCCTGTGTAAGCAAGTACGGGCCCCCGCGAGACCGCCGTCTGACTGCACGGAACACCACAGGGCAGACCTCTCGCTATCGCACCGTCAGACATGTGTCCAGCCCGACTGGACGTCTCTACTGCCGAGAGAACAAAGTGGACAGGAACACAAGCAGGAGGGAAATCAGTTCTGCCACGGAGAGATACAAGAGCCAGAGATGGACAGGAAAAGGGAAACAGGAGACAGAGTGGAGATGAATGATGATTGGGAAGAGAAAACAAAACAGGAGTGGAACAAAAACAGAATGAGAGAAAGGCAGGAAGAGCGAACGGGAGGAGGGGCCTCTCACCTGATAATGTCCTTGTGACCGTTGCGGGCGGCGAGGTGAAGTGGAGTGTTGAAGCCGGAGTCTGAGCCGTCCCTCCTCTCTCCCTCCAGCAGAGCCACAATCATGTTACTGCTCAACAACAGCTGAGCAACCTGAGAGAGGAAGGGAAAGGTTGAGAGAGAGAAGGAGAGAAAGGGGGTAACTTGTCAGTGAGTGCACAAATGTCTCCCAGTCTCACACCCTAAAACCCACAACTTCATAACTGTTCATGGGAAAAGAGCAGGCGGGTGGTCACACAGGAAACTCTATCAGAGAGACAGAGATGGATACAGTAGGTCACAGGCCAGCTGCCCACGCCACACCCTGGCACCAGGACATGGCAGCTGACACACAGTAGCCCAGCAACAGAGCGCCAGGATTCTAAAGATACCCCGGCTGCAATTAAAATCGAACTGCCGGGCGACATTCTGCCAGTTTGCTTTTCTTTTACCTCACATTTATATGCATGGAAACATGTGGAGGCATCCGATTAAACCGAAATCCAACTTCTGGAAGGACTTTTCTGCTGAATCCAGTTAGGGAGAAGTTAGCGTGGTGTGGATTTCACAACTAGGCTTATCGTCCGTTTTCAAAGAGCCCACCGTGCAATCCGTTTGCCCTCGTTTGATTAAAATACGGAACACGCCGCCAAAATGGATTTTCTTGGGGCAAAATAACCCTATTTTTGGTCCGGTAATTGATCTGAAGACTGTGACATGCAGTATTTGAAATACACCATCCAACGCTCTCTCTGGGATTCTTTGCACTACCAGGAAATACCCGCACAAACACACAGACACCCAGAAGTGTCTTTCCTGAGAGTAGATGCTTAGGATGGCCTTTTCTTTCCTTCAGACCCTCATTATACCCGATTCAGCACCTGGCACTAAAACAGAATTATGATGCAGTGTCAGCTCTGTCAGAGAGAAAGCAATAGCTTGAGGTACTAAGAGAAACGGTGCTGGGAATCATTACCACGTATCCTTTCGAAAAACTAGGATACGGCTATATGGCTTTGAGGCCAACCTTCACGAGACGCTACCGCAGATGTGGAGCGGACGTGGTGTGCGAAACAGACTGAAACAGTTGTACGCTGCTCCCACACTCTCGCTGTGACAGTGTCAAGACAAAGATGTTTTTGAATGGCGATACTACAACTGATCTCAGATCCAGATGTTTGGATAGTGTGAAGGGGGCCGGTGATTAACGGCTACAAACAAGTGAACAATGGCGGCCACAGCTGGCGGCCCGCTCCCGCTGCGGGTCACTGTCGGAGGAGAGGACACTGAACAATGCGGCAGTCAAAAGGCTGAGTTTGAACTGTGCGCCCGCGGCCCGCCTCCAGGTTAGAGCCAGGTCAGGAGCCACCACACCCCCCCAACCCCTATAAAGTGGCCTGGGGCCCCCGCCAGCTGATTACATAACCAGAGCTTCCCTTGCACAGGGACAGGAGCGCGATACAAGAGCAGCCAGGGCGGCAGGGTAGTGTAATGGCTAGGGAAGTGGACTTGTAACTTCAAAGGTTGCTGGTTCAATTCCCAGGTGGAACACTGCCGTTGTACCCTTGAGCAAGGTACTTAGCCTGAATTGCTTCAGTAAAAATATCCAGCTGTATAAATGGATTGTATGTAAAGAAATGTAAACTGTGTAAGTCGCTCTGGATAAGAGCGTCTGCTAAATGCCTAAAATGTAAATGTAATGTAATGTTCAACAGATCTGATGAAGAACCCAGAGGCTCACACAACTCAATTGGCATTTTCGAGTTGTGTAAACCTCGTACCCCACAGTCTCCCATGGACTCACCTTTAGCCTTCCAAATTCACAGGCCAGGTCCAGAGGGTCTTCTTGGTCTTGTTGATCATGCAGGGGTTCGACTGGTGCTGCAGCAGCATTTCAGACTGGGGAATACAGAGACAGATATCATATCAATACACATATGCACACGCATGCATGCACTGACACAGACCAGACCCATACTGGGCTTATGTTGTCAGGTGTTATAAATGTCGTTCTTATTTCAAGAAATCCTCATTATCACTATGTACTATGTATGTGTGTGTGTGTGCTTGTGTGCTTGTGGATGTGGATGTGTGTGTGTGTGTGTGTGTGTGTGTGTGGTGGGGCGGGGGTGTGAGGGGGGATTACAGCGTTCAATCAGTCCTCTTCTTTAACTCAAGAGATTGTATCCTTATCCTCAAAGCATCTAAAAACTCAGACCCAAACCCTAACTGTAATCCACAGAATTTGGAGGAAGGGCATATCTCTGTGGAGGGGGGATAAAATGTGTCAAATAAGTTTAAGAGAAATGTGGAGAATTCTGCAGCAGCTGTATTCCATTATCTGGTGAAGAGTACATCCCAGAAGAGGGTAGGATTTCAGCACAGAGGAATACGTTTTAATAATCTACAAGATGTAGGTTTTCTCATGTCTTGGAACTCCATCATTTAGATCAATAAGACAAAGTATTCACTGCTTCATTAGGAAACAATGCAATGGTATTTCACAGTCACAACGCACAAAAACGTCTTAAAAATACGGCAGGTGTCTTTCGCCTTGAGAGTTCAACAGAGCATCTTAGTTTTACAAACAGTTTTCTTTCTTTCTTTAGGGCGCACCACCGAAATCGCAGTTTCCAACCTTCCCCACCCTTTGACCGGGGGTCCGCAATTACAGGGCAAAAAACAACACTGGCCGTGTCTTTCCGAACATCTGGCCGACAGCATAAACCGAGCAGGCCTGAGCGCGGAGAAGCCCCTAATCTCTCTCACTGGAGCGACCCTAAGCCCCCCTCATCCCTCCTCATTCCTGCCCTGTCCAAGGCCGCGCTCTTCAAGGGCGCCCTGCTCCCAAGAGGGATTCCAGCACTGACCGTTCCGGACAAATGCCTCCTTCGGCGTTAGGCTGCGATTACTCTGCCGGGATCATAAACAGATGTGCGTGCGTGCGTGTCTGAGTGCGTGTGTAAGGGAGGGCTGGGGTGTGAGCGGCGGTTTACGGGGTTCAATCGGCCCTCTTGTTTAACTCGAGAGATCGTATCCTAATCCTCAAATGCATCTCGAAAAACCAGACCACAACCCTAACTGTGATCCACAGCATTTGGAGGAAGGGCATATCCCTGTGGTGTCCGTGTCGTAATCCATCCTCCCCAATCATTATCAACATCTCCATCAGCAGCAGAGAGCAGCACCAGCAGCCATCTGTTCAGGGTAAGGACGATCTCATCCACGCTGACCACATGTCAAATCGGGCTGCTCTGTGGGCCCTTCAGTAGCCCAATAAAAGGGGCCCAAACACATTTCACAAATCCGTCAAGCCAAAACTGCTTTATGGGACAGACTCTGCTTGTTCCAGCCATGTCAATGTAATATATATCGCCATCCCCGTTTCTGCGATTAGCTGTAAACAGTCCAGCACATCTAGCGCTCGATAAACAAGTTGTCGTCCTGCGCGGTCTTCCAATGGTTTTGGCACAACACCCTAAGATTTACAGCTGTGACGAGGCCTTGTATAACCTGCGTTTCCTCCATCCACAGCTGTCTGCCACAAGCAGGCAACTTCTGCTTCATCACATATGCAAGACCTCCACCATCCAGTGCCAAGTCTCGGAGACGCAGTCCGGTTTTCATCAACAGCGGAGCCGATCCGCGTTGTGTAACGTGATCCCACCACCCCAATGGCCCTCAGTCCATCTTCTTTGATGCAACCCTGTTCCTGACTGGTGACTGCAGTCCCGGGCTAGGAGACAGCCCCATCATTATTGCATTGCAACATTCCATCGTATGCATTAAAGGACTGCATCCAAGTGGACACCAGCCATCAGACCTGAGTATTCTGGAACATGCATACACAGAAGACCCTCTCAGCACACCAAAGCCTGCCACTGATCTGCACTGGAAGCACAAATGTGCTGCCTTCCCACAGCGTGACCGAGGCTTCCAGACGGCAGAGCTAACGCCACCTGGCTCCGCGATCCGCCAAGCTCTGCTTCCAATCAACTCCTGAGGGACTTGCAAGCCTTAGAAAAGAGACCAGTGTGCGTGAGAGGGGCATGAAGGGCACATGTGTATGGCATTGACTCCTCTGATCATGCAACACACGGCCAGTGAGGACTTTACTGGGAAACTGGCGACTGTGTACGGAGCATGTGCCAACTGTGAGAAACGGATCGTTTATGCATACTCACCACTTCAAAGAGCCAATACTGGTGTGTGTGTGTGTGTGTCTGTGTCAGTTGTGAGAAGCAGATGTATGGTGCATAGTCATTACCAAATAGTGCCTGAACTGGGGTATGCGTATTAGTTATGAGAAGTAGATTGATTGTGTATACTCACCACCCCATTGTTCCTACACTGGGGTGTGTGTCTCAGTTGTGAGAGGTGGATCGATTGTGTATACTCACTAACCTATTGTTCCCATACTGGGGTGTGTGTCTCAGTTGTGAGAGGCAGATCGATGGAGTAAATTCACCACCCTATTGTTCCCATACTGGGGTGTGTGTGTGCGTGTCAGTTCTGAGAAGGAGATCGATGCTGTGTACTCACCACCTCATAGTGGCCGTACTGAGCGGCCAGATGCAGGGGTATCTGTCCATCTTGCGAGGAGCTGTTGACAGAGGCCCCGGCACGCAGCAGCATCAGCACTGAGTCAGCCTTGCCCTGCCAGGCTGCGTAGTGCAGTGGCCGCATTCCTGCAGGGGGCAGCAGAGACACGGTCACGGTCAGACAAGAGACACGGCTCCGTGAACACACTCCCCGCCTCCGCGGTGCCGTTTGTGGCGGGCCAAAAAGCTGGATTTCTCCCCGACATTTGGAAACAAGCTATATTTACCCAAAAGTGAAGGCGCATATGCAGAAGCTCAAGCCCAGAGCCTCGCATAAACGCAAGCGTGAGCCCTGGCTTTATGGCCAATCTGCATGGTGTGATCGTGAGCCTGCGCTGCCCGAAAAAACGCTCCCTCTTCAAAGCGAGGCCACTAGACACAAAACAGCCCAGCTGTCAAGCGAAACTGCGGTCTCTGCTGTATTTTTAGGCGTGTCTCTGTTCTGCCTCCATTTCGGCACAGGGCCTTTTGAGGCTCGGCGCAACAGTGAAACGATCCTTTTTTGCATGCTGCAAACAGAAGGCAAATGTAGGAGCGCGTTTTCATTCCCCGTCCGACAGGCTCCTGCACAGCCCGTGGCACCTGTGGAAAGCTCATCGTGTGGACTGAGCGTTCCCAGCTACCCAAAGGCCATGGATGAGCCGAATGAAAAAAAAACGGGCGTGATACACGACAATGAAAGAGTCCATTCTGACGGTGTGACGTGTGAACACACGGGCTGGCTCGTGCTGCTGGCTCCGGGAGGGTTTGGTCATGTGACCGAGGAAGCCAATCTATCGCAAGGCCATGAATGAGTCCAATCAAATACCGTGTTTGAGATAGAATGACCTCTTTCATTGTTTTATCAGTGTGGCACGTGTGGCTGGGCTTCTGGCTCCGGGAAGGCGTGTGTGAGAAGGCCAGTCGTGTCTCACCGTTGCTGTCCTTGATGTCCACCGTAGCCTGGGCCTCCAACAGGAGGGAGATGAGATCCGTGGTGCCCGTGAGCGACGCGTGGTGCAGTGCTGAGAACCTGGGGAAGAGGAGGAGAGAGGAGCGAGTGAGCACTTTGAGTCTCAGTCCCCGCAACCAGCCGCGAGGCTCTTCAACAGTTAGAGCACGCGGCGCTCGTACAAGCCCAGAGCTCCACGGCACGCTCCAGAGGGGATAATATTGCATTTATAACCTCACTGGTTCAAATAGAAACTGACTGCGATGGTAATGGGAATGAGAAAAATTCAATTTTTCAACTCAATTTTACAGAGAAGGGACCCAAAAGGCAATAGCCCTCTCCCGGGAGCTGTGCTGCATACAGAATGCGCCTGTCCCGGGTGCCACTGATTACCTGGGACCTGGGAGACACGGAGAGCTACGGCTCCAGCGCCCAAGGTAAGCCCCAACCAGCGGCAGACAGGAAGTCCCCCACGTGTCGTGAGCCGTTTGTTTGTCGCGTTGGAAGTCGCAGAGCGTCCCGCTGAGGGGCACATTAAAACGCATAAATTGTGGGTTTGGAATTTTCTTTCGTTCTGAAAGAGCGGCGCTTGTCAACACACCAAAGGGAGACGTGCCCTACAGAGGTCCCACAGCAGACTGCCCGACTCAACGAGACTGGTAAATTACAGCCCTGCCTCGACCCGCTCAAATAAAAGAGACCCGACGCATAAATCTCCGCTGCGAACCTCCCACACTTCAGACTGAACACGGGCCACTGCCCCAAAACATCGCTCCCTTCATGTCGGGAGGGGAGGCACCTGTCATCCCAAACAGGCGCGCGGAACAAATAAATGACACGATGGGGAAATGAAAGAAAGAAACAAATCAGCGCTGCAGAACTTAAATGGATGTTTACAGTAAGTGGTCTGACGTACGTTTGTGCTTTTTGTTTTCTGTTTTTTGTTTTTGGTTGTTGTATTTTTCCTGAGGAGTGTGGTACAGGCCAGGGCTTGGGAAATTGGCAGATGACGGGGGAAATGGAGTGAGCGTACTTGGTGCGCAGTGTTTTTGAAGTCTGAGGAGGCCGAGTTCACTTGAGGTTTGTTCTGCGCCTACGGTCCGGAGGACGGCGATGCGCTAGCTTTCTGACATCGACGGCCCAACTTTCTGAAATCTGACGACGCCATTGTGCCCCGGCACAATGGCGTCGTCAGAAGAAGTGCGTTGGAACGAGTCGATTATTTTCTCATTTCTGCTTCGTTTGCTGGAGCTTAAGGAGACTGCCCCTTCCACTTCAGCAGACGTCCACACGCGCGAGGACTGAGGAAGCGGAGCTAATGACCGGGCTGTAATCCCGAAGCGCGTCCTTCGCCAACCCCCTCTGGCTCACTGTGATAAAAATAATTTGGAATAAAAAATGTACTCGAGCAGAAACGCTATTGAAACTCAATTCTCTTGTCTGACGAGGTTCAATAGACTTGTTGTGTGACTGCATTAAGTATTTAGGGTTGCAGGATTTCACGGGTGTGAAAAAATAACGCCTGTGTGTCAATGCACTGATATCGCACATACTGTTCCGTTAAAACTTTAACACTTCAAAATACGGGCTCCAGGAGGAGAGATACTAGCGCATTGAATCCAGGAGGCTTACGTGTTCTTGTCATCTCAGAACAAAGTCGGCACTGTCAATATTCACCAACAAAGCGCTTTTGAAATAATGATAATGTGGCATACCGCTGATATGGGTGGTTCAAATGTAAAATAAATGGAACAAATGGAAGAAGAAAAATGGCCAAAAGAAAGGAAAAAAAGGAAAAAGAAAGGAAAAAGGCATTGTGTGCTTGCGCATAAGGGACGGGTAAACAGCCACTAAACCTGACAGCGTGTGGCTTTCAAAAGCTCAGTCCAAAGTGCACACACATCACCAACAGTCAGAACCAGCATTCACACAAACAACCACAAGCCCAACCCTTCATCGAGAGCCAAGGAAACAGAGACTGATAGCGCACGTATTGTATAAAGATTGTGTGACCCATCTCTGATATTGTGTGAATGATCTCTACCCTGCTCTCTGCAACTGCATCTCATAGAGGTATCCCTGGCAACTCCATTTCATTAGACTCACTCTCTCCCTCTCTCTGTCGCGCTCTCTCCCTCCCTCCCTCCCTCCCTCCTCACAAGCCCTCACACGCACTGCGCTTAGTGATTGTTGACTCAGGGTGACTGGTGACTGTTTGCTCACCTCACGTTGCCCTTCCACAGCCTCTCCACACACATATCACATTGCATGACAAGAGTCCCATAGCATGCACACACATGCAGGAGATCATGATCTACACCATTCTCAGCACTCAAAGACACACACACACACACACACACACACACACACACACACATGCCCACATGCACACACAAACACAAGCATGCAGAAGCATGCATGAACACACATACCCACATACCCACTTACACACACAAACACAAGAAGCACACATGAACACACACACACACACACACACACACACACCCACACACACATACACAAACACAGGCACACACAAACACAGGCATACAGAAGCACGCATGCATACACATACATACACACACAAGCATGCGCACACACCCACATACACACACAAACACGTGCACACAGAAGCACACGTCAACACACAGACTCAATTTCATCAAAATACCCAACGACCTGTGTGGGTTGCCTCTATGACCCCTCTATGATCCAGATGTTGTTAGGGGTCTAGTGCAGAGGGGAAGTGAACCTTTAGACAGGGCGGTGATGTTGATGGTGGCTGAGGGGTCCCTGCCTACTAGCAGGGCCGCTCTACTGCAGAGAGCATGTAAGGGAAGCCCGCTCCCACAGCCAGTCTCAGTGACCTGATACCTCTCGGCACGTCACGCAAGACAAGAGCCAGCGGGGATTCGGCCAAGGGACGGTGTGTGAGCGAGCACGTAAGCGCAGAGGTGAGAGGCTCAAGGGACACAATTGCCCTCTGTCCCGCCCGCTCCCCTCTCTCCTGCCCCAGCTTTGGCAAGGCAGGAGCCGTGTGCCGTGGGCCCATGAAAGAGCTCAGTGTTCTGCCTCCCCGCTCTCGCTGGAGGTCAGGCTCTTAAGAGGCACAGCAAACCGCCCCGGCCCGACCGCTAGACGTTTGAGCGCGAGGACCGAGGGGCAGGGGGACGGAGTTCCTTCCCCCGCTCATCCCCCACAACCATGAGCTCATTCGGCGAGCGGGAAAAGACGGTCCCGGGTAAAACGAGGAGGGAGGCCGCCGCTGAGCCGCCGTGCGCACCTGGGAGACAAAGCATTCCTGCTCTTTGTGTCAAACCCCTCTGAACACTCTTCTCTCACCACCTGTCACTCTCAAGAGAGAATTCCCTGATCTCCTGCGAGTGTACTTTTTTTTTTCTTACAAACACACTTATAACAGAACAGGGATTACTTCATCCTAAATGTTCGTCTAAGATCCGACATCAGAATGGACGTGCCCAGAGGCGGCGTGTTGTCACCTGGCCTGCTCGATCGAGGCGAAAATACCTTTTCGGCTCAGTAACGAAGTGATTAATACAGCTCTGATGGGTCTTAACGCGCTATGGAACAGAATACACAGTGCGGATGGAAAGAATCACACAACGGTGTTCAAACTGGTCTTGATGTTGAACACAAAAAGACGAAAAAGGTGGTTTCTGTTAGAAAAGAAAGTCTGACCGGTCACGGGATGAGGACAGGATGAACACTAAAGGGACCCCAGAATACAAATGTCTCAGTTACTGGGAGAAAACCCAACTGGAAGCTTAACAGGGATCAATCGCACAGCGAAATTCGGCAGAGATCTTTGATGTGTGCAAGCCAAACTTTATCACTGTTTTATAAATGTTCCAAACACAAGGTTTTGATCTTTTGTGTTCATTGCTTGGGAGGAGCTCTTCCTATTCAAGGCAATAAAAAAAAAACATGAGAGGACGGTTCAATTTGGTTTGTGCAGTTAAGGGCGTCGTGCTGAAAAACAAGAACAACATGTTAAATCTCGCTGGTAGGACTGCTAGTGACTCCACTCATATCCTCCAGAGTGAATATACTCTATTACCCTTGGCTTTCTGTTCCTGAGAGAACCGCTTCTAAACGCTCCCAACAGTTTAAGAGGCAAGCTGGTGTGCACAGACGCGCTGGTTTTCATCACGACAGAGAGCGAGCGAAAGTGAAACACGGACGCCGATTCAACTGCGATGCATATAAATTGTGTTTTCGTTGTATTCCTAACTGCTGTGCAGAGGCCATTGAAAACGAAAGAAAGATTGCAGCCAGTGTCGTAAATCTATTATAGATGTCTAGTTTTGCTATGAAAAACAGATTAGTCACTGTACAGGGCTCTGAGGCGTTCCTGTCGCTCGGTAAAGACGCAGCATCGCTTCATGTGGCGGGCTTTCTGTGTCCGGAGTGCGTGGCACGTATCCACCGGAGGCCGGTTTCCAGAAGGAACGCCCCGTCCGTTCTCAGATCGCTGATTAACGTCAGTGTTTAATCAACCTCTGATTCGGGTCCCCTTTTCTTCAGATGCCGGGGATGTTTTGATGAAGGCACACAGAGGCCCTCTGTGGACTCGGCACAATGGGCAGGGCTCTGTCTGATCTCCCACGCACTGAGGTCCCCATTCACGCCGGGGCATTCCAGCGGCCTTTCCATGGAAACGTACCCCCGCGCCGACGCACGCGGTCACACGAGTATGACGTTCTTTTAGGTCGTCCGCTGGGACGAGAGGGGGGGGGGGGAGAAGCGTTTTTTGTGTGAAATGATGCCGAAAACTTTTCTAAACCAGGCCGGACCTCCGAGGGCTGCGTAAAGTGACACTGCGCTGGGGGGGAAACCGGAGAGCCGCACGGACGGAGGTCTCAGAGGGGCCCTCGGCAAGGCGGGGGGACGCCAGTGTCCCGCATCAACAAAAGCCTAGCCAGGGGAGTGATCTACAGGTCCCTGGAGGGGAAGGACTGTAGAAAAGCAATGATTTTTCAAAAGAGACACACACAGAGACACACACACAGAGACACACACAGAGACAGAGAGACACACACACACACACACACACACACACACACACACACACAAGCACGCTCAGACAGCGTAAGCAACTCTGTTGACGGTAATGAGACATGACAAATGAGTGGTGCCCCTCGCTGCAGAGCTGGACAGCTCCTGTCTGATACACACTTCATCAGAGATGAATCAATGCGCTTTCTTCTGCCAGCGCACACACCGGCACGCCCTGCCTGCATGTCCTCACCTGAAGCCCACTGCGTTCCACAGCACCATGTCACCACTGCGCATTTTTAGGAGTACAGTCAAACTTCTGATTTACTTTGCTCTTCTGTGCCCGGGAAAGAAACACTCATGTCCAGGCGAGCAATCCAGTCGTAGAGAACAAGAAATATCATTTTAGAAATATAACACAGGGACATAAAATAACGTACTGCAGTTTTGAATTGAAATGTCTTAACCCATTCAGACCTAAAATGCCTGCTAAAAAAGCCTATTAAAACCTAAGCAATTTTTACACAACCTCTTAAAAAGGGTTTTGTCTTCAAAAAAAAAAAAGACACCAACATATTTCATGTCTATTTCAGCGAATCATTCAAATCTTTACTCCAGGTCTTAATGGGTTATTCATGGCTCATTCAAATCTTTAAGTTAGGTATTACACAAGTTAGTTTGTTTTCAGTTTTATATTCAGGTTTATAGTTTATCAACTTCATATTTTTACTAAATAATAATTCCAGTGAAGACGTGATACTCTAGAAAAGGAATACTTTATTAATTCCTACGTTAATGTTATTATGTTAAGTTTATTACACGCACAAATATTCTCTATGATGAATCTTTTAGGGCAGCACCTCCTCTCAGTTGTTTGAGTACAGGCCTGCTTTCATTCATAATCTGAATCAATTGTAGGACACTTGATTTGTGGGAACAGAGTGCTATGATAATACACTTCCCAACTTAGAGGCAAGTCCCTTATCAGTATTGTGTTGTATAAGCATGTGCATTGCTTGTTTGAGTCTGTTTGTGTTTCAGTATCTAGTTAATTATGTATGTTTATTAGTGTGTGAATGAATTAGAGTGTGTGTGTGTGTGTCTACATGTATATTAAAATGTGTGTGTGTGTGTGTGTGGGGGTGTTTATTAGTGTGTGTGTGTGTGTGTATATGTTTATTAGAATGTGTGTGTGCGTGTGCATTTATTAGTGCGTGTGTGTGTATACATGTTTATTAAAATGTGTCTGTGTGTGTGCGTGTGCATTTATTAGTGTGTGTGTGTATGTTTATTAGAATGTGTGTGTGTGTGCGTTTATTAGCGTGTGTGTGTATGTTTATTAGAATGTGCTGTGTGTGTGTGTGTGTGGCGCGAGAGTGCGGGCACGTTGCTTATTACTGTGTGTGAGTGTAAGTGTGCCATTTATTAGTGCGTGCGTGTGTGGTGCTGCTCTCTGGGTAGAGGAGAGAGCAGTGTGGTTCCACTGCCAGCAGCAGTGATGAATAATGAAAGACCTTCCCTCTTCTATGGCTCCGTCTCCCTGAGGAAGCTGTAGGAGGCACCATGCACCGCACGTGAAAGCACAAATTAGCACTCGAACATGCGAACGCTCGGGCCAAACATCATCAAGCTGCGCTTTCAACTCCTTCATTCTTTTATTTCCCTGGTGAGCCAAAAACGCCCGGATTCTGCTGCAGTCCCCTGGGTAACGTGTATTAGACTGCTTTGTAGACGCTCATATCTGATCAGTTCTCCCCATCATCCTGACCCAGTGCTGAACCTACTTCACCGGCTGGAATGTTCCCAGACGGAAGACTTGTAAACACAACAAAACAAGCAATTCGTTCAGCCTAAGCATTTGCTTTTGATGCGCGAGACCAGTCTCCTTCGCCGACACTCTTAGGTCTGCCTTAAAGGAAATCTCTGACCTTTACCTGGCTTTACCTAGTTCCTCAGTTCATTCATGCTTTTTTTCGTTTATGTTTGGTGGTCACGTGCCAAGTGATTTTTTTAAAGACATGCAAATCCCTCTAGTATCCATGATGCACTCAACCGAAAGGCTAGGAAAGAAAACCAGGTAAAACAGGTTACAAGTTCAAAAGGTTACCGAGATACTTAGCATGTAGGCCACGTCTGAGACCGCAGTCATAACGTCTCCCGACGCAACGCGAGGAAAAACACGACAGACAAAACGAATAGAAACACTGCCGATTCGCTAATGAGAAAAGAAAGTGTTTTAAAGTGAGCACTTTCGGCACTCCATGAAATAGTGGGGGGAGGTTTTTAGTTCGTAATGCCTTTGGGACTATATGAATAAAAACACAAATTAGGTACTTTCTGCAATGGCACCACCTGCAGACACAATTAACAGTGTGCTCATGCTGATCTATCTGGTAGGGTAGGCAACACTCCTACCCCAAACCCCCTCCCCCTATCGACTCCGCTCAATGCTCCACCCACCGCCCCCCTTAACCAAATCATACCCAGCTTCTCCACAAACAATCCCAGCACAAACAGAACTGCTGTGCGTCAGCAGGGGCTAATCTATGAAGGGAATAACATGACAAGAATCCAAACAAAGTCATGTTTAATAACCACAGGGTGACTGAGGGGGCTGACGCTGCTCCAACCTGTATGTGGGCGTGCGTAGAAGTGTGTGTGTGTGGTATTTCCCTCATCAACCGCACATTTCCAGTTTTGTACCGAAAGGTTCGCAAAAGTGATTATCAAAGCAGTTTTGTTTGTCTTCCTTGAAATGTACATTCCAATGCAGAGTAAATAAACTGAAGCAAGACGCAAAACCAGCGCCAAGGATAGTGGACGGCACAGGTCCGTTTCCCGTAGGAATGCCAGGGGAGGTGTGGAGGCCTTACTTTTTCGAAGGCTTTGGATACATGGAATATACTTTCATTTCTGATGGTAGCGAAAGTCAGGAGGCACGTTGCACTTTTAGAGTTTGCTATGGAGGAGAAGTCAGTCAGTCACAGTCAGTCACAGTCAGTCACAAGCCTGACCAGGATATTTGCCAGCTAGCCCCAGATATGAGAAAGATGATCAGATATGAGTGTCTACAAAGTAGCCTAGATATGTGCCACTGCCAGTCACTTACCCATCCGAATCTTGGTAGTTGATGTTCAGTCTCTTCGTGGAGCCCAATAACTCTGAAAAGACATGGGAAAAGGCAAACGTTAGGGTCTGAGGGTTTTTAAACAGAATTCTCAGAATAAAGCTTTATGAGGACTGGAAACTCTGCCTGTAAAGGCAAAAAACATTCCTCTCCTAGACAGTGAGCCAAGTGTTCATCCACAGACCAATGTACCAAAGTGAGAAGCACTGTTGCGCCCCTTTCTCATTGGGACTCTACACGACTGCGTTCTTGAGAGAAAGCCTCTCTGAAACCTGAACCAACACTTTTTTTCTCCTTTAACGCACAGAAAAATAACAATATCCAATTTCAGGGGCTAGAAAATGACTAACCCAGTCCCCCACTATCACTATCTCATCCATTGTTTCCGGACACGTCGCTCAGAGCTACTCTGGTGCCAAGGTGTCACAGGCCAGAGACAAAGTGCTGTTTACAATCTGACGCAACAAGCTGTTCATTCCGTTTTATTCTGAAGAATGTGTCTTGGGTGTGCAAGCTCTCAAAAGGTTAAGACAGCCAACCCCCCACGTCCCCCTGGCCCCCCATCGGAGAGAGAGAGAGAGGGGGGGACGGGAACGTAATTACCCTCATCCCGGACCCATTCCAACAGCATGGCTCTGACAACCATGTATGTATGTATGCGGAGCGAACCAAATTAGGAGCGATGCCCTTGAATAACTACTCTTTCATATTTACAAAGTGGACAGATCCTCAGCTGTCCCGTCTCTTTAGCCTACCGCCTCTGATTAAGGTATATGCAGACAAATTGCTCCTTTAAGGCCATTCATTGCAGCATGAATACCAGGTTCTGTGCTCTGCACAATGACTGCACAGAGAACAAGTCGCACAGCAATTAAGACCTCTTTTCCTCTGACTGTCATGCACGGCGACAACACAATTGGACCAAGGGAACGTACATGTGTACACGGGCCGGCTTTACAACCGCGATTTTGTCACAGCGTAGTCGATGAGTCACAGCGCGACTTATTTTCAGGTCCTTTTATCTTCATTTTGTTGTCACAGGAAATGATAGAGAAGACTCTCTGTGCTTTGGGATGTGCTTGAACAGCTTCATGCTAATAGAGCGCACTGTGGAAAAGTGACAGGGACTTCAGAGGCTGAGCAGCGGTGCGCTGTAAACTCTCATAAAAGTAGTGCTCGAAACTCCAGGGCTCTGAAGCAACTTTCAAACTAATGTGTCATTTCGACGCAGAAGGGCTTTGGCAGAAATGAAACACCCACAGCCAAGGCAGAAGGACTGAACTGGCCCTCGTGTTGATTCGCGAAGGTAGAACAAGGGTCAGTGTTTTTCCAGCGATGGCCAACAGAGTTACGCACTTGCGGCGAGTTGAAAGCTTGGCTTTCCCACAAGCCTCGCGGTCGCCTCGTCCCCCTTCCTCCCTCCCAGCACCAGCACCCAACCACAGAGACACTGAATGATTAGACTGCCCCCTTCTCCGCCATAAATCTTTCCCCTTCTCCCTCTGCACATCACAGGGCAGTTCATTAACCCCTTGACCCAGGGTCAACCTCTGCAGCCAGGTCAGAGGACATTAAAGGGTTGACCGGGGTGTAAAGAGGACGGCATTTGGAGTGGGCGACATTGGCCTTTGTTCTCCCGCAATTACGGCCCCAATCCATCAGAGCCCCGTAGCTTTAATTAAAGACAATATTGTTGCTGGGCCCCGCCAGGGCCTCCGCACACAAGTCGCCCCGCGAAATATCGTGTTACGGATGGACACGGACGGCCACGGCATCCTCGGGCCTAATCGGGTGATCTTAGCGGCTCTCCGCGTAGCCGCGGCCGGCTCGGTGCCAGCCGCTCCCTTCCACCCCTCTGCAGCTCGTGATGTGATTAGGACTGTATTTCCACCCGCTGCCCCGAACTGAAATTTAATCCGAGCCGCTGCGGAGGCGCGCTGAATAATCTCATTGTGTTGTGATAGTCAGCAGTGGAAGGCATCTCGTCCCGCTTCTGACAGAGCCGTGTCATCGGTCTGAAAGAGCGGCTCGCTGCGCGGCTCCCCAGCCTCATTACGTGCCCGCCGGGTGCGCCTCTTTCATGTGCGCTCGCCCTGCTTAACTTCACTTCACTTCACTTCACTTCCCCGGTGGAGACCGGCACACAATCAGCCACACTGCGGCTTTGCGCCACAAAATGAAAATGGCTTGAGAGATCCCGTTTTCAGGTGTCCCGACAATGACCGCACTTATTCTGTCAAGGAATTAAGTCCGACATTTCAAACTTGAGAGCTACTTAAGGATACAGAAAGAAAAAAAAACACTCCATTGGACTCCGTTGGCGTTTCATCGGGGAAGATTGTCAGCTTCAATCTCCTTGAGGCATTGTTTGCTCATGTCAAAGGTTACTGAAGTCAATGGACAGTCCACAGGCACACAGCATACCGGAGAGCCGGGTGAACTTTGCATACACACCCTTGGCATAGAAACAAGACAATAAGAGTCCTTCAACTCTTATTCCTTCAACAAAATCTGCTTCCCCTCTGTACAATGAGTACGCACTTTGAAGTAGAGTGCTCTACCAGATTTTTCTCTCAATTTCCCGGAAAGGGGCACCGTACAACCTTGTCGCTCCTTTGAAGATAAACTGAATTAAGTACTCGGGAAGCTGAAATTCACTGCATCGGAGCTACAAGGCTTTTTGGAAAAGGCATGAAAAGACCCCGAACCAACGAAATGACATGTTCGTATAAAGAGGGATGAAGGAATCGGCAGAATCCGTTGGGAATTGATTTTGATATTAGGTTCGGATTGAGAAACATTTTGGCCAATGCTAATCTGATTTTCCACTTAAGGATGAACGGATTGGAAGTACTTCTAAAAGAACATTTATCGAAGCATAACAGATCAGGGAAATGGCACACCCCTCATACTTCCAGTCATACCACAGTACCCACACAGTGCCTGGAGCAACGGGTGGTCTGCCACAGAGCATCGCCCTGCGGGACAGAGCGATGACCGAGCTCAGACAAGCAGAAGCCGTAAACCAGGCGATCAATAAATCTGCTCGGCCAACGACTGTGATCTCGGCAGTTTACTACGGTGCCACAGTCAGAATTCATTCCCCTAGCATGACTTCCAGTAAGTCACATTGACACCTTTATGTCGAGAGTATTAATTTCCCCTGAACAAACTTTGACTGGGTTCAATGAAGCCGCTTTGGCTGAGCTAAAGCTTTCGCAAGTAGGGTCATGCTGTCCCCCACACTCCAAGTAACTCAAAGTGTCTCCACGCAGTAAAGTCACCGCACCGTACTGGATTTACAATAATAGTATGGTGCCTTGCGTTACCTTTTGGAAATCGCAACAAACAATTAACACAGTCGACCCGCCTTTTATATTAGATTCACTCGTTGCTCATCAGGTGCTAAAAATCGGCACAAAGTGCATCTTATCTAGACTTCAATCAATTCCGGGACACGACACAAAGAGGCAATCCGGCATTCCCATTTCCAGCGCTGTTTGCAGAGCTCTGTGGCGACACATTGGCTTCCCTTTCAAGAACAATGCGCTGGCCCGAACAAACACGGATGAAAAAGATGAATTACATTAAACCCTCAAGTCAATTCCTTCAGTCTGGGCACACCCAAAGTGCAGAAATGTGATTTAAAACACGGTTCAGACTCCTCTCAATTATGGCCGTGTTAAAATCACCGACAAAAAAAAAAAAAAAAAATGGCACATAAACTTTCCAGAAATACTTTCACCTGACACAATCCTAGGTCTGAATATTAAGACGAGGCTAAAACTGGGCTCCCCCCTCTCTGTCCTGACCGAAATCTAGAGTGTGGTGCGGTATGACCACTCACCGGCCTGCACGCACAGCGCCACCTGCCCCATCCCCTCTCTCTTCCACTGTCACCACCTCTGCCAGCCAGCCACACTTCTCCCCTGGCGCATCAGACATCCACCGACCAGCTCAACCACAGGGGCCCCCCCATCTCTCCGTGCCTTCAGAGAAAGTCCCAGCGCCCTTCTCCTGCCCGGCTTCTCGCTTCGCCCGCCTCGCCCGCCTCCTGATATATACACTGACAAACGCGCGGAAAATCTGCAGACGCCTGAAATAGTTTGCGTCCAACGCACGGGGACAATGGGCGCACTCCATTCCTCCATCGTAGCCCCAGCCTCGGCCGCACGGCAGAGATAACAGCGCTTCTGTTCTTCTCAAAACTTTCCTAACCCTTCACCCCCTTTCCAAGGCTGCTTCCTAGCCGTTTTCCAGAGAGGGGACCAAAGGAATCCGATGCACTACAAAATGTTTGGAGGATAAAACAGGAGTTAGGCAGAATGGAAGGCAATCTTGAAAAAAGGAATGATCTTTATATCCTTCTGTGCTCATTATTTTTCCCCAGCTTGCCTGTTTATGCTTGCTCTTTTCCCCACGGCAAAGTCTCAAGTTTGTTTCTCCCATCTTGTTTTGGGTCTTTCCTCCCCCTCTCTCTTTTGCTGTGGCTTTCATGCGGTAAAATATATGACATAGAAAATAGAAAAAAAGGTCACACAATAGCCTAATTCCCCAGACAGGCTACATGATTTTGCTTAAATTTGGGATGCAGTTGCCCAAATATTAACATCATCAAATGTGAATGACCCTAAAATGTTCTGACAACCACCTTTTCAATGTACCAAATCTCTGATGACACTCCAGACCAGTCCTGCCGCCAGAAGCAGGCCTACATTTTTGCCTCCCGTATTACAATTGGAAGCGTAATTGTGAGGGCGTCTCAAATTACCAATGTAAATCAAGCATGAACCCACAAGCTTTTCATACTTGGCATATCATTTTCAGAGCTGTGAAGTCAGCCCAGCACAATGCCATGTTGGAAATCAAAAGATACAGCACAACAATGGAAGGACAAGCCATTAATACTCTTTTTTCCACTATCGTGCCAAAACTAGACTCGCTGGCCCAGGTACGATTGCAGTTGTACCGCTGTATTTTACGTTACTTGTATAAAGCATGGCTTGACAGCCGATAGCTATGCTAACTTTACACATACAGATTTGTATTTAGGTATTTGTGCAGTATATAAATTGCACCATCCTGACCAGGATGGCAATAAAAATGTTCCTAGAGCTTGTGGCTGTTCTTTTTCTCATGCGAGCTAGTTATAAGGTTTAGCAAACTTGGGAGAACTCTGTTAAAATGAATGTTTTTTGCAAAGAATCCAGCAATTTTATAATACCCATTTCCCTTAACTCTGCACATAGAGTACTTTTTAACAATTCAATAGGAACAACCCACAAGAAATACTCGTACGCCTCATAATGCCGTAGAGAACTAATCAGATTTAAATATGGAAATAAATAAGCCATACGCATTTCTCTTCCAGGCATAAAAGGGCAGAAGAAAGAGGGTACGTGCTGTGACTGTTTTCGTTCCCCCAAAGAAAGGGAATTTATTCCTAGCAACATGGCTAGATGAAGAATAAATGACAGGCACATGAAATGGCTGTGGTCATAAAAGTTGGTCTCTCGACATGTTTACAAGGAATGATCAAAAGCACTGCATACCGTGGGTGAAATATATGTGAAATGTGTGTTTAATTGTCAACTGCGAACAACTCGGCCTTTGTTAAGAAAATAAAAGACGAGGCTATTTGGTAAAAAAGCCTTTGATGTAAAAACAAATTGGTCATGCAAATTCTGTTATGTTGAAATTTCGCTTGCAAAAGAATTGACGGACAACAGAAATAACATAGGTGATGATCCTCGTGGGGGGTATTTAGAATCTTCAAAATTTTAGTCTTTTTTTTTTTTTTTTTTTTTTTACGGTAAAGATTGTGCTAATCGTGTCTAAGCCCTAATCATGCAGTACGAAAGCCCAGAATCCTATGATCACTGTATGAAGAGTCATAATGTGTGAAGAAGTGTGAAAGGTGCTACAGCTTCCAGACAGGAAAATCACGCCATAAGCGAGTCCCCGTGCAGCTTGCCTGGGTCACTAGGGAGGTATCAGCTGTGCGGCGCAGACACGCAAACTAAGAAAAGAGCGGAGTAAAAGCTAGCAGGAAATGAGAGCAGGCCAATTACCGGGCCCCAAGAAAAGGTTGCCGGATGGACACCCCTGGAATTCAGGACCCATTCAAACCCTAACAAGCTCCCGGCCTGATGTAATCTCCCCCAGCAAACAGCCTCTCTCCCCTCCCGCCAACCAAAACCCCCACTCCCCTACATAACTCCAGTGAGCTGAACAGAATCCCATTTAACCCAGCTCTGGAATAATAAAGAGCCAGATTACCCACTCCACCACGTTATTCTCCAGCGTTCGGGGGGCAGACAGAAGGAAGCTCAGGGAAAGGCCAGAGACAATGGCAACGGCTGCCGTCAGGCGCTGGGCAAAGGAAGTGAACGTCGTCCAAAGCCGGTAACGTCTCTATTTGACCAGAACAAAAGCCATTTGAAACAGTTCCCTTTCTCTCCCAACAGACTCCTGCAGTCGGCCGCTCTCTTCACATACAGTCAGTGCTGAGCTCATTTGCACTTCTATCTGAAATAAAACTAAACGAAAGATCCCCAAATAAAAATCCAAATCCATAATTTCATACGTTCTAAAATGTGTATGAAATATGCCGTGTTTGCAGCATGAAGCATCATTATGTGGTAACCCAGTTGTTAGATTCTGATAAGCTGACAACCACACGTTTTCCACTGAAAGGATATTATGAGCAATGAGTAGGCTACATGACAAGAGACATTTCTGGAGAAAGGGTCTCATCAACTCATCTCATCAACGTCATTCACTGGGTTATTACAGGCACTTCAAGCTACAGACGCATCAAGATAAGAACACGGCACTTCAAGAAGGACTCAATTACGGTTTAGGCCAATACTTAGCAAAGGCTAAATATTTGAAACGCATCAAACTAATTATGTAACGGGGAAACATTTACTTTCACGAGGTTTAGATTTCCTTCAATCTAGACTGTCTCTCACCATCTTTGTAAAAAGTGATCTTTGTGGCAAAACCTTTCTGCAGTATGCGTCAGCACGAACCCAGCGGTGGCCGAGGTTTAATAGAGCTACCAGTAGGGCCTGCTGCGTTTCCCCTGCACTGACAGGTAGAGTGGAGAGCTGCACCTGTCCAAATAAATCAGAGGAAGTGTGCAGCGCTGTGTCCGAGGCTAATGACTCTACGCTTTAGATCGTTCACTTCCTGCCCGGACATCTGCTCCACTCAGTTACCTCTCAGCACTGGTGTCATTCCGTACGCTCTCTCCCTTCGTTTGTTCATTTCCCGACGTACGGCCGCGTACGTGTCTGCTGGACTTCTGCAACCGTGACGGGGTATATGCTTTTTTTGTTTGTATGTTCTACTGCTGTTTTGTGAAGTGACTGTCAAAGAGGGAATAAATAGGTTCAATTAAGCCTCAGATTGTACAGGTCAGAAAGATGTTTAAACAGCTGGTCTCTGGCGAAACACAGGCACACGTATGTCATAGTCCTCTTAAAGGGGACGTTACCGAATTGATCCGAAGCCTGAGCTGAATAATTTACTGATCAATATTAAGGGTATTTTTACAGGGAGTGGGTATATCATAAGCTATAATTAGAGCGTGAGGGGGGAAAAAGCCTTATAGTCAGGCAAAACAAGTGTGCTGTTCAGTGTTAAGCCAACAGCCCAGCACTGAATGAAAGGATCTCTCACACAAAAACTGAAAGGCACTTTTTTGCCCTGCAGCCTCGGGCCAAACCCAAATCCAAACCAAACCACAATCCGTGACTTGGTGACGGTGTTCCTCTGAGTAATGAAGAGAAAATGACTTCTGTCATCAAAGTCAGAAGACAGGGGGGGGGGGAGAGTAAAAGTTTTTAAAAAGCCATCAACGTGAGCTCTAAGGCTGCACTTATGACTGAGTAGGTGTGACGAAGGGGAGGGTGCCGATCGAATTTGTCAATGATTAGCCACCGATTTCCCCGGGATCCAGCGTTCTGCCAGCCCTCGTGACGGCGCTTCACAATGCCCCATCCCACCCACACATCCCTGAATCACAGGCCCTGCTGTAGCGCAGAGCTGGCGCACAAAGACAGACACTTCTTCACAAGCCGCGGCAAGCAGGCGGTGGGCTCTGTGCCAGGGGGGGGCCTAAACTTGACAAAATGCGGCAAAAAAAAGACGAGCTGAAATGGTTATGGGCCTTTCGAGAGTTCGAGTTTCGACATGAGCCAACATTCCAGGCATAGCTTGCCCACCGCCCCTCTCGCTGCCTTAGTACAGTCCAATAGCATAACCTCCTTTCCATACCAGGATGGGCACGGGCTTATATGGGCACCACTTTCCAGAAAATTCCCTACATGTTGACACAGAGTTCACTCTCCCTTCCATCCTGCACACGATTGCGATGATGAGCTGTAATTAAAAATCCCCACTCAAGAATTGTGTAAACCCTTCATTTTCACACAGCCTGCAGGGGTATTGCGCTGTCTGCGCTCTCTCGTGTTCACGGCTCGCTCACGCATGCACCCACACACACACACACACACACACAGACACACACACACACACACACACACACACACGCACGATTCGCAAATCTCAGTGCTAAATCTTCCCATCGGATATGCACCAGCTATGTCGAGCAATTTCACTCTGGCACCGTGAGCACAAACCGCATAACTGGAGACGCTGAAACTGGAAACTCGACCCGTTCAGGCCTCATTGGGCAGAGACAAAATCACTTCAGTTCATTTGTCGTGCATTGCTGGTGCTTGTTATTGTTTGTGTTGTGTTTCTCCTGGGGTGGAATGTGCCACGCATTGTGCTTCTTTCTCTCTACCTCTCTGTCACTCTCTCCATACCTCTCTCTCTCTCTCTCTCTGTCCCTCTCCCGCTCTCTCGATCCAGTTCACCTCACCACCTTCTCAGGGTCAGCATGAGCGAATCTACCCAAGGGACAATTCATGGAGGATAACCACTTTCAACAGGAAGCCTTGCTTAAAAAAAAAAAAAGGTTTTGGCCATGAGGCAGGAGTACAAGGATGGGGGCTTTCTGACATGATCTCACTAATGGAGGCCTCAGATTAGGTGCAGAGGGACTGGAGCGAAGACCCTTTTTTACTCAGCCAGCGCTTCCTTCCATTGTTCCAAAGTGCACGAGGTTGGGCTGCCGCGTTTACCAGCGTCCTCCAGTTCCCTCCCAGCCTCACGCGAAATGCTGTGAAACATTGCCAGGGGTCATGTCTCCGGACCCCTGCGGCTTCTGCTCCTCTGGACAGGCCGAGGCCCTGCTGCCGGCTGGACTCATCCCCGGGCCTGCTCAGTTACGCCGGTCTCAACTTTGGCAAAATAAAGAGGAAAATAGTTCAACTGAAAAATACATAATAATAGCCTTCATCTCTGAAAAAGCTGCGATTCAGCACTGTGCTTTTCATAGCCTGGCTCGCCGCCACTCCTGGAGACGGGTCGGGGAAAACACAGAGGCACCGGGGCTTGAAACACTGGTCAGCGTGTGATCTCCATGCCATTCTCCTTTATTTTATTTGATTTCTTTTTACGCACAACGTATATTTAATCTTTATTTTCCCTCATGAAAGCTCGGGGCCCGCAGATCTGGAGGCTGGCGGGGCTGCGTGGCTTTGGCGCGGACGCCTCGCCGCAGTGTGTAAATATAACAGAGGTGCCAATGGAGCTGAGGGAGAGTGGTCACGCACAGGCGGGCCAACGTAAACCCCGTCGGGGGCCCCCGGGGGCCAGGGCTGGCAGGGGCCCGTCGGTAGGAGGCATTTGTTGGGACTCGCTGATTCGTCCCATCAGAACGACGGACGTATCAGGCTGCTAAATAACGAGGGCGTCCCGTTAGCCGCGAGAAGCGCTGTAGGTGCCCTCTGAGTCGATGCTGTTAGTCCCTGTATTTTATAATATATATACGTATAATGTATTATATATAATTGAATTACATTAATAATATGACATATGTGAAAACCGATTCTAAAATGTCAATTTTTTTAAATGAACACATTTAGCAAAAAAAAAAGACTAAATGAAAAAGACAAACACAATATTTAAATCATCCGCTGTTAAGTAAAAGTTTAAAATCTACAGTATGACATTATTAGCAGTTATAAAGCCTCTAGTGGGAAAAGATCGAGGGGTTTGCAGTTACTTGGTCTCAATTCAGGGAATAAGAAGGAAATGATTGGTTTCCAATTGCAGTGCGTGTAAGACCATGCTGGAGACAGGCAGAATAGTCTGCGCGGTTAGGAGAACACGAAGGGGGGGGGGGGGAAGGGACGGAAAGCCCTTGACCCCAGCAAACATGAGCACACGCTAACAAAACAACCAAAGGCAAAACTCTGTGGTCTTTGTCCTCTCACTGTACCGTAGTTGCAGATTGTCCAGAGATTGAAATGCACTGCAGCCTGTGAACAATACAAGAGATTTCATAACTCTGTGTTCTTGGCCGAACAAATAATATTTTTTGTTCACCGATTAACAAATTAAGTTCCTATAAATGTCAACGCGTGGGTACAAATAAAAGGCCACCATGTTCCCATCTGTCTTCTCTCGACCCATTTACACGTAAGCTTATCAAAAGGTACAACGCAAACAGCAAAAGGGGATAAACATACATTCACCTCATTTTCTCTTATATTTTGTATTATTTTAACAGAGAAATAAACAAAAAAAAACGTTTTAGAAAATGCAAATTGCAGTCAGAGAAACTTAACGAGATTAAGTTGTAACGAAGTTGTTTTCTGACTCAGCCAGAAAGGCCCACGCTATGCTCAATAGTTGCGCAAACTGTATCATGTGAATCTTCTCTTTCCCAGCAGCTGTTTTTTAATCTTATAATTCAGCCATTTAGAGTGGAATGCTGAAGAAACTAAACTCAAGGTAATCTGAGATAAATTAATTAAATCAGAGAAGAGGAGCTGAGAGGAACCAAAGCCGGGCAAGCCACATGCATCTAAAAATCACATCGAAGCACAGAAACTCATAACTCAGCTCTAACAAACGATTGTATTCATCAAAGAGGGGGGTAAACTGAGTGGAGTATGATCACCGCTGAGCCTCACATTTCCAATGACAGTGTATCCTGAACATAGTGCCACTGACATGGCGCTAATTATTCAATGGCATTACCTGGCTCTCCATTTACCTGGCTCCCGATAGATTTCTAATTTGTGCTCTCGCATGCTCCTGTGCTTTTGAGTGGTGCCTGCAGCCATCTGCCACCGCCTTAACACAGTGATCAAACCTTGAACTTTGTTTGAATCAAGGTCTTGATGTAAAGCAGCCTTCTGATTCGTGGCCTCTCTTCATAATACATAATAATATATACCATTTAGCAGACACTTTTATCCAAAGCGACTTACAGTAGTGAATGCATACATTTTTCAGTATATGTGGTCCCAGTGGGAATCGAACCCACAACCTAAGCGTTGTCAACGCCATGCTCTACCTACTGAGCCACACAGAACCAGGCTCTATCAAAATGTGTGTAAATAAAAGCAGGGGGAAACTAGCCAGAGAAGTAAAATGTCGAGAAAATGTCACAGCCCAGTCGAAAAGTCGCACAGGATGCTAGTGTACCGAGCCCAGACAGAGCACGGATACGTGTTGTAGCAGAGTGCAGGCCCACACCTGGCCAGGGGAACAGAACTGCCAAGTAAGTCACCGATGGCCAGGGCAGCCTTTTACGGCAATAGGACTTTCCCTGTGTCGGGATTACGACAGAGACCTTTCCTCCGGGAAGAAGTCCAGGCCTTGTGAATCACCCTTTATACTCCAAAGAGCCTGAAAGCCACATGAATGAGAGGCCCTGTGCAGAGGTACAGAAGGGAACAGGGACAGAGTCAAAAAAACAACCTGTATCTGTAGTTCAGCTCTCTGGCCCCGATCAGTGTCGGCTACTGTTTTAGTGCGCCTCGGCATGCCCCTGGGCACCGCCGGGAACACAGCGTCACCCGCACACACGCGCACACCCATGAGGCGAGTATGGGACTGACAGAAATGCTGAGAGGAGGCTCTTCATTACCACTCTACAAGCAATACTGATTTTGTCATTGTAGTTCCATAGCTAGACATACTTGTATACTTTGACCTCGGTTGGGTACTTTATGTCTGAAAAATGTATAAATGAAACTGAAGGTAGATTGGTGGCCATTGCTACTCTGTTGAATGCCTCGACTGTCTTTGCATCCACCATCCACGAGAAAGGACAAAGTCTGACATAAGGACGAACAACCACATCCCTTTCCTTTCAAAGGGAATCTATGCTGCACCTAGGTCATTTAAAATAATGAAGGTGTTTCGGACCAGGGTACTGAGATTACAGGGTCAGAGGTCTGAAATTAGGGACAGACCGTTAAAAGCACGGGGATGCAGTAAACCGTAGGTCTATGGAGCCGAATGCTCCTCCATTCGACGCCCACATCCATGGCAACCAGCTTGGCTCCGTGAGGCTGAAAGGCTGAGCAGGAGACAGGCTTAATCTCTGTGGTGACTGATAAAGCTCAACAGCTGCTGAGGCCGCCTCTTCGTGTTTTGTGGGGCCTGTCCGTGAGGTGTCCAGCAGCATCCATTCAGTAGTCGGTTTTGACGTCAAGATGTCGTCGGTGCTCATGTAGAGTGCTTTCTGCTCTCCTACGCGAGGGGTGCGTTCAAACAATAAGAATGCTTTCTTTGGCACTGAAAACCAGCCATTGCACTGGCAATGTTTTAAGAAGAAGAAGAAAGAAAAGAAAAAGAATCGCACAAGCCGAAATTACACGGTACGTAAGAGAAACATTCGACCACAGTTGCAAGTGGGCAGCAAGAGAAACCAATGAAGAAAATGCATATAGATCATGGTTCATCAAAAGGCGAGCCTCACAGTTCAGTTTACAATTGTGGGCTACGTTTAATCTCCATAACCACAAATTATATTTCATTTCTGCTTGCCACACCATGCAGACATTCAGTTTCATAAGCATGCGTCACCAAATTATAGAACAATCCCTCCAGAAAAACAAAGATCACTACTAAGACACCAGGCACCATCCATTTTGAGAAATGGGGCATAAACTTCTAAACTCCCCGTCGGTGACTTGGATGGACCCATATGCCAGAGGCCAGCACAGACAACCCACAATAACCTGGGCCAAACCAAAATAGAACAAGGGGTAATTTCCCGAGCCACATCCTATTTTGTCTTAAAAGAAATAACTAGCGGTGAAACAAATGTGACTTAAAGGGAAACATCTGTCCCTAGCATGGGGCATACCGGATTGGCCGATTAATGAGAGAGCAATGCAAACCCCAGGAACCTGGCAAAGTCGGCCTGGGAATGGCCCCACCGTTTGAGGGAATTCTTGAAATAATTCAGACACTACTGACCCTGCTATGGGACAGGGAGGCTGGAACTATGAGAGAGGCAGCCACAGGAACAACTAAAGCCACACAATCAGACAGCAAGCGAGGCTGAGGAGCGGACCGTAAGAGAGACGCACAGTGGGAGACGGAGGCAGCAAAAAGGCTGGCTCTCCTCTGTAAAATGTCCTGATATCCATTTTTTGCAGTAAAAAATAAAGAAGATATGACTTTTTTAAATTAATTTTGACATTGAAGTGCTTAATTATACAATATTAACAATGAAATGTGAAAACATCAAGGTAATACGCATCATTTTGTAACAGGTCCTGGGATCACCAAAATCCATTTTAAGACCTGGATTCTGTGATTCCAACCGCTTCATCTGTGTCAGGAGAGGAGCATTTTCACTCTTCCCATCCGCTGATCCACTGGTCCCTTTCCTTATTTTATAATCCATATCTTCTCTTGGGTAAACCAAACAAAAAACATGTCTAACAGAAACACCATCTGAGCAAGCCTCAAAAACAGACAGTAGTCCTATTAGAGAATCCCTAAAAAGGGAGAACACTCAGAAAGCCAGACAACACACAGCACATGTTGAACTTATGTTATAGCTAGCTAGTTATTAGAGAAACTTGTGAAATCGTCGACAATGAGCAATAGGAGAATGATTAGTCAATATCATAATTAGGTTTACTTCCCACTCTTTGACTCTTAATTAGTCATCCTATCCTTCCGGTGAAGTCAGACACCTTACAATGCTTTCAGAAAAACTTGAGCCAAGCAAGAAGTATGATCCAAGTGCAAAGCAGGCCAAAGAGACGGGGAAAAATGTGCCTTTTTGATCTTGACTGATTTGTTTTCTATCCAAACTAAGCTTAGCCTAAAAATAAAGGCTTCCTTCTCACAAAAATAAAGTGGACTTATCTTCAAAATCTTGCCTCTAAGATTCCAAAGCTAATTTCAATCTCTCCCTTCATGTTTTATTTTGGTATTTATTTGATATTTTCTCATTTTACAGTGACCAAGCGCAGACCTCTAGGAGGAAAGAGACTGTTCAGCACATCTGGACGGCAAAAAGGCATGCCTGCACCTTACAGAAAATAATCCTGTGACATTAGCGTGGAGCCACTTTCTCAACGGCCTGTCATGCTTATCAAACAGAACGCCAGGGCACAGGCTGCTGGCTGTGTCCACTGGTGCCAAGTCCCACTGCTGGCTGAATGCCTGGAAAAGTGACTAAATCACTGGAGATCTCTGACTCTGTGATTATGCTGCAAATCCTACTACGATGGAAGCCTCATGAGAATGTTGTTTTTAACCTCGCATTGACTTCAAAAATGATGATATGACAAGTATTCAATTTCAATTTCTGTAAATCAAAAGATACAAATATGCGCAAATAGCCTAAGAAGGGGTGGCACATCACTTTGGGGTTTTTTTGCACATCAACCTCGATAAACACATTTTTCGGATGACTAGCATAGTCCACGACAGACCCAGCCCAGAGCGCTTGCATGCAACACATGACCCAGCAACTGCCATAAAGCTAGATAATAATTCATAGAGCAAAACTCAAGGGTAACACAGGGTTTAAAGCAACAACTCCCAAACCACAAATTAACCAGCACACAGCTTCTGGGATTCAGGCAAAGCCTCTGTTCCACTGCGTCAATATTTACAATATTTTATCAATATTTACATTTTCGGTAAGACCTGAACAATCTCCGTTTACACGTTTCTTATGTTTCTAAACGGGGATGGAAAGAGTGAAGAGGCGAGGCGTCTGAGCCGATGAAGGTCCAGCTCTGTCATTTCCCTTCCGCACTGGAAACGTATAATCAGAGGCCTGTGCAAGCAGGATACAAAGCGGGAGGCTGGAGATAAGGCCCCGGAGCTGGCTTTCAAGTGGCACCCGGCTGCATGCATGCAAACGCTGCAGGCCCAAGTCTAAGCCTTAATCAGAGGTGTGTTTTTGATTGGCCTGTCGGAAATCTAAACAGTGGAAGAGTTTGCCTAAATGGGAACACGTTTCAGAAGAACCAAGCATCTCAAAGGGGCCTCAGACACTACTGAATGTGGCACTGTGGACAGCAGGTACACCAAAAAGTCACTTATAAGAAAACATGCCCGCAAGGGCTAAGAGGAACTCAACAACTGTGTGCATACCACATGTACAAGAGAAATGGCCTAATGAATTGGCCCGTTGTTGAGCAAGTAAACACATAAGTAGCTTTGTAAATATGCAGTACACTACTGCACCCCACTAAGAGGGTCTCATTAAATCAATAGTACAGACTACGCCTTCCACTGGCCCCTGGAGTCCTTGGTCAATCTTTGTTGCCAAAATTGGAAGTTTACTGGATAATGTGTGTTAACTGGCTAAGATGGCTCTTTGTTGCCTTTTAGGTAGTCTGCTACATGTTGTACTTAATTTTTGCTACTTCTATACTGTAGTGTAATTTCCATTATTGTGTATATTGCCCTGAATGAAGGCATCTGCTAAATAAATAGGCTATGTAATGATAAAAAATCATTTTAAAAACCAGACATGAACCATGCCCCCATTCCTCTCTGCCCAACCAAAAGTACCTCCAAAACCCCCAAGAGGTTTTGGCAACATTTTACTGTGGGCAGTGAGAAGCGGTCACAGAGGGAGGGAGATGCTGTGATTTTTTACGTCATCTTTCAAAAACTATTGCCACTTCAGGAACTGCCTCTGGAGTCACTGTGGCCATTAAAAGTGTGCCGAAAACTAGCTGGCTTTTCTTCGCTGTTTGTGCTGGAGCCGGTGCAAATAAACGAACGGAGAGTGTGACTAGACGGCTCCTGCGTTGATTCAGCTGGAGGCTGCCAGAGCCCAATTAGCACTTCACTGGGAGGAATGTTGCAGAGCACTCCATCCTCAACCTCCTCAGCCACCAGCACAGCGGCCTTTGTTTCATAGCAAACACTGTCTGTCAGAGTGCAGGGCTTCTCGCTCAACCAATCGCCAATAAGTTGGAAGAATATGGAAGAACGTGGTTCTGTGTGGCTCAGTAGGTAGAGCATGGCGTTGGCAACGCTTAGGTTGTGGGTTCAATTCCCACTGAGATCACATATACTGAACAATGTATGCACTGACTACTGTAAGTCGCTTTGGATAAAAGTGTCTGCTAAATGGCATATATTATATTATAGATTAATATACCAGATATGCTAAACTTCACAGTGCGATAGTCTCTCTCTCACTAATCACGAATGAGTACTTCACCGACAGACACCGTTGCTGTGAGAAGAGCAACAAAAGTCACGGGTTCCTTTTGAAAGCAAAAACGGAAAGGAAGGGGGGGGCGAGGAAGTATGGACCTCACCTTGTCCCATCTCCACCAAGGGCCATACACCCCATCGAACCTGCACTGTGACTGTGCAATTTTGGCAATCGTGAAATCGATTTCCCGGGGCGTTGCACAGAGAAGCATTGTTTCTCTTTTTAGGGTAGAAAAGGGAAGGAATGGCGTCAGTCGATATTCTTTGCCTGCGCTTTGTTTGAGCGCGTTGGCTTGTCTTTGACTGGCATGGCATGGGATCGGAGAGGAAGCGCTCATTCACGGTGACGCAAAACCCTTTGAGGGGCCGTTTCGGCCGCGGCTCTGGGGACGGCGAATGAGTGTGAGAACGAGAGCCAGAGACGCACAATGCAATCAGCAGCTCCACACCACCCCGCTCTCAGGATAACAGGAAACTCCACGCCCCGTCCCCTGGTCATAATGGCCGTTTCCTTCGACATCTACTTTGTGCTTGTTTATCTGCCCCTGCGCCGTTCAGAGCGGGTCCACAGGCACGCACATGCAGCCGGAGTCATGTGCCCTTCCACGTGGATGACCGTCGGACAGTCCCTTAGCAGCTACACAGTGTAGATAAGGCGATGGATTAACGGGCCTGCTTTCCTTGCCTTTCGTAGTGGCGGACTCAGCTGCACTTTCAGCAGAGTGTCACTGACGTCTGCAATCCCACAAGCACACCACCACGAATACAGGGGGCATAATCAAACGCTTGAGCCGAGTAATAATATCTAGGACAATATGCATACAGGTCATGAGAATGTTCCCAAGCGAGGATAGAACTTAAAACGATCACGCAAAACATAGGCTCAAAGAGCGGCCATTAAACGTCAGAGGGTTTTTTTTTCATGCAAGATTTCTCTTTTAATGATCATGCTTTGCATTACATTGCCCTGCCGAGCAAATTTCTTTCAATACAAAACTGAAAAATATGATCACAGCCAATTCTGACATTGAGTTCAATTTTTACATAATTAGTGTTGAGAAATCAAATCAGTTTTAGTTGAACCATATTCACAAATGCACTTTGAAAAAGCCTAAATATTGTAAAATCTCTTATAAAGTATTAAAAGTATTGGTATTCTTTAGCAAATAAAGAATTCCTGTCATTTGAGTGCATCGGGTTGCATGGATTTATACAGCAACTTGATTTAGGAGGAATAAATCGAAGAGACAAACTTCTCATGACTGTTAGAATGTTTCACACTTACGTGCTACTTTTCATGCCTGTCACCCCCAGTGACCTTTGAGTGATAAGTAGAGTACAGTTCAATCAGAGAGGAGGAAACTAGGCTATATTTAGCCTAGATCTTCACTCACGTCACGTAGTCCTCAGCAGAGGCATGATCCTTCATCCATTTCCACCATTACGAAAAGTGACAGTGTTTCCCATGGTGTGCCTCACACTTAGGTCATATCTTCAGTGTGCATTAAGGTTCCATTTAAGGGATCGAACACAAAAGATGACCTAAGCACACCTCCAACAAAACAATACAGTGGGGTATAGGATGCACATACCAGAAAAGTCTCAAATTACCTGTAGCAACCATTTAAACCTTTTGGCTCAAGAAGCTTTAAAAGCCTCTGAGACTGCAAAAGTATTTAGCATTCTTGAAAGAAAGAAAGAAAAAGCTGGCACAGGGATTGTGTGGCTGAAGGGGGGAGAAAATACAACTCTTCTAACTGCACTTATCCGTAGCTATGAGTGATATCACATTCTGGAGTGCCCTTATGAGGATACAAAAAATAAAAAAATAAACTTGATGCACTTAAAATATACTGACTGAAAAAATATAAGTGTTTGCCTATGTATCGACCTAGTAAGAATATATTCAAGTGACACAGTCTGTCTTTCAAAGGAGATTTTATGTCACATTGGGATTACCAGGCAAAACAAAAGTGGTTCAATGGTTGGTCACTGAAAGCGTACCCGGAACAATAACCAAAGTAGCCAAAACAAACAAATATAAAGACTAAACAAACTCAGAGCAGAAGCATATCTTATGGAAGCTCATTGTTGATTTGGTTACTGCTGATGATAGAGCTACGGAGAAGTTGGTCATCAGTCTCCAAGTCTGAGTATACAGGATGGTAGAGATGAACAATCACACGCACACAGACACAGAAGTTATTTAATTCAGAAACAGCAGGTGAAGACACACTGTAGTGCTGATGTGACACAGTTCAGACAATAGAATAAAGATGCCAGAAATGATTAGCCTGTATCATTTTAACAGGGTTTTATCTATTCCCGCTGCAGACATCCAGATCTTTTCAAGGTCAGGAAAAGATTCACTCAAAATAAAGAAAATGAATCGATGGAAATCAAACGAGTTCCAACAGGTAATCTTCCGCCCCAAAATTCCAAGATCTTTCTGTGGAAAATTACCTTCATACGTCTTTGTGTGCCTTTCATTTATTTTCCTTTATTTGGACAACTGTACCCAAGCGAAGCAATCCGGTGCCCCCACCATTTACCCAAGTCACACACAGGCCCATCTTACTTCAAAGTGGGGCAAAAGTGAAACCAGGACTATATCCTATGGCCTAATATCTGGCTAGCTGAATTCAGGTTATCTCCATATCTTGGTTCTCGTTTTTTCCAGGTGTAACTGACCCTTTTGTAACAATTGACAGGACGTGCCTGTTTAGCTGGCGACCATGAAATGTAGTGCATCAGCGCTGGAGTTGACACACAAACACCAGTGACTGCAGCGAAGACACAGAATTTCACACACTACCAAAAGAGTTTGCATACTTTCCCCTTAACACACTCGGTCCCACAGACAGTGGAAATTTCCCCTCATTATCCCCTCACTTAGCAGGGCTTTGTCAGGATGGGGTGGTGGTGTAGCGTGTGTGAGGTGTGGAATTACTTCATTATTTCCGATGCACTTATGCCATAAACCGAAGAAAATACCAGTTAAGAGTGCTACGCGCAGACTGCTTTTTGCCATAAAGCTGATGTAGGAATGAATGTCCAAATCGCTGAGATTATTAGAGGAAAGACTGGTGCTTGGCCATGGATGTGTGATAATTAATGTGATTCAGGGGGTCATCAAATTTATTTTTGGTCAAAGACCCAAAGAAAAAGTGCCTGTACTCTTTTACACAGCTGAACAGCCTTTCAGGTTCACGGTAATGCCAGGAAGACATTTAAATGTCTGCAGCCCCTTTCAGTTGTTGGGAGTGAGTTTATCCGAGCCAATTCATCATTTTTTTCCCCAGAAGGTGTCCTAGATCTATACAGTTGCACGACAAAAACTTAAATTCTGATCCCCCCTATCCAATGTTGAACCTGGCCATCGCAGACTGTGGCTCACAGAGTTCAGCGTGTGATGAGTCCATGCAGCTGGCGTAATCATCGTGGAAGGCCAGAGCTCATTAGATCTTAATCTGTCTAACGAGCGCACCCAGGCAACACGTAGTGTGAGGCAGTGAAATACTGGAAATCCCACTGTAATCTTAACTGGAAACACGTCTGAGCATGACTGAGTCATAAATGGCTCCCATTCATAGCCATTCTTCATAGTTACACAGTATTCTGTCCAGGACAGAGGAATGACTGCAAATCTGTAAATCACTACCGAAGTATCTGATGTTGGCTGGATAATAAATTAATGATAATCTTATCCTCCTCAAACTGCGGTCGCCAGCAATTATCCGTTGTGATGGGCTTTCACAACACAGTCAGAGGAGAACGTTGAGGCAACGCTGTGTGGGTCTAAAATGTTAAAGTATTGGTAAAACGGTCCATCTTTTGTCAGCTTTCAGTCGTATTAAATCACGGGGATCACTTGAGCGTGAGCGGGGAAACTCCGAAGCCACAACCTGAGAATGACCCGGAGCGTGCCGTGCCCTCGGTGTGCCAGCTGGGGAAACAGGAAGAAAGATAGGATGGGTGGGGGTCGGGCAGTTGGCAGTGCGCGTGTGTGTGTATGTGTGGGGGGGGCAAGACTCGAGAACGTCCATGAATAATTTAACAGTAATGTGGGGAGGAGGGTGGTGTCGGGGGGTTGGCGGTCTCAGTGTGAGCCCTTTCAGGTCCAGTCTCTCACTGGTGAGCCTGCTGCTTCCTCCAGCCTGCCGCGCGCCACTATCTGACAGCTGCTGCATCCAGCCACAGCACTCCCTCAGGCACTGTCATAGGTCACCCACTGTTTTGTTTGGGACCGTTTTATGACCCACCTTTCACTTTCCCTCATTATGCAAAGACCTCTGATGAAGCATTGATGGAGACCACGAACCCACATGTCTCTTTAGACGACAGTAAAAGAAGCCACACTTCCACTGCTGGGGATCGGTTTCATTGATCCCATGAGTAATAGAAGACCCATAACACAGCACTACACACAGCAGGGAAACAAGCAATAACACGTGCTAATAATACTACAAAGGCAATTCCACATTGCATGTAATTACAACTAGCACACCTATTCTACCCAATAATTATTGTTCCCTATTGTTTACCTATAAAGTAGACGGTATGGTGTATCCCATGTCGTAGACCGCAGCAAGAACGATTACTCCTGCCCACAAAACCAAACTATTTCAAGAAGGAGCAGACACAGGTCAGACTGCACTCGTCTGCACTTTGTTCCGTTATGCAAGGCTTGTTTTCCTCTCCCAGTAGATGCCAAACATGCCATGTGGCAAACTGAATGTCTCAGCTTTGTAGATCAATCAATTTTGAATTAACCAAGCACAGAACTGTCTACAATAATCACTTCAGAGGAAACATTCTGAAATACAGCGAATGTTCTGTAATACAGAAGGCGTAGCTTTATAAAACTTTCCACATTGTGCTGGTCAAAGATGCCGAAACCAGTATTGCAACATGAAAGAATACAAACGGCCTCGTACGAGACAGTAAACAACAAAAAATGAGTGTTGACTGAACAAAAACAAACCTGAAGTGAGTGAAGAGAACTACTCAAGGTGTGTAAAAAGGAAGAGAGCAGGGTGCTGGGATGGAAGATTCCATCTCCGTGAGGTCATGTGCTCAGTTTTCAGCCCTCCACCCCTCGGTCTCACGTGCTGCACTTTCATTGTGACATTGTTGCCGCTCGGAGACAAACAGCCAGAACCATTTCAGGGTGTGGAAACTGGCCGGGAAATAAAACACAAAAAAACAATGGGATTTGTGGTATCTGATGCCTGGGGGCTTTAATAAAAGGGGAGTTATTGTGGATTTAGGCTACATTATCACACACTTAACCCCTTCGGCAAATTCCTACACAATCCCCAGCAGGCTCCTCCGTCTGTTGCGAAAGAAAGAGGTCAGGATTTAAGTATGTTTCTACGTGTATGAGTCTGTGTGTGTTTCTGAGCATTTAAGCACACACCGTTAGGCATAGGCACCGTTTGTGCAACATCCAGACCTTCAACACTTTATTCCAGTAAACGAATACTGACATAACATAACATAACATAACATAACATAACATAACATAACATATGCCATTTAGCAGACGCTTTTATCCAAAGCCACTTACAGTAGTGAATGCTTACTTTTTTTTTCAGTCCCAGTGGGAATTGAACCCACAACCTAAGCGTTGTCAATGCCACGCTCTACCTACCGAGCCACACAGATAATACTGCATTATTAATTGCATGGAGCATAAAGGAAAAGGTACATTTTGATGCAGCACTAGAGTGAAAAGGAGGGAGCCTCGTGTGAGGGCACCCTATCCCGCTCTCCCCCAATCCATAATTCGCCTTTCCTGCATGTTAATCTGACAAGAGCCCATATGGGTTATCCCCGATTTGGAAGGGGGGCGGGTGGGGGCGAGGTAGGGACAATCATGAGGTGCCAGATGTCAATGGAATGGGAAGGGGGAAGGAGAGGGCAGCTCAATAAAAATGGAAATAAACTCTTCAAAAAGGACAATAATTTGAAAAGGAATTGATAGATGGAATACATTCTTAACACCAACGTCTCTGAGGTGACGACACCCAATTTTCTTGAGGGCAATATCTGTTTTCTTAATTGAAACTGAAAATGTATTTTGTGTTGAGAGACATGAAAATTCATTACGGGAAATAGCACAAGAGTGGATCAAACACAGTACATTCCTACTCGCTACTATGTAGCATATATAGATACATAGTGCATAATATGCAAATGTATTTCGTTTCATTCAAAGGTTTTAATTTAATTCTAGCAGTGTACAGCTGTTTCAACAAGCGTCTGGGAATACACATGTGGAAATAAATATAGTGGGAAATTAAAACAAGAACAAAGGCAATGGTAATCTGGTAGGCCATTAGGTAGTCTGCGCTGATCCCCTCTGGGTAGTAAACAGGACTGAGAGAGGGGGGGTGTAGGCAAGACAAAGCTGCTATAGCTGCTTCAGTGTTGTCTATGGCTATCGAATTCCATTCATCCATGTGTATTGTGTGTTTATTGTAACAACCATGTTGATGGAAATTATAGAGATACTATTGATAAAAATAATACAACTGGTATAGATTTTCTAAATATAAATCTAAGTGAACAAATAAATAAATAAACTATATTGGTTCATGTTGATATTAGGAACCAGTAGGTATCAGCAAACAGATCATATATTGTTTGTTCTTATGTCAGGTACACCCAAATGCAAAGGTTGGGTGTGGTATCACAGGTAGCTAAAAGAACCCTGCCTTCGGGCAAAAATACAGCTGTAAACAGTCCCAGCTGGCCAATGTACTGTAACCTGGCGCATTGGCTATCTGGTACAACTAGACAAGCAAGTAAATGACTGCCATGTCCACTCACTGCTATACATCAAGTGCACACATTTAAAATGTAATTTCCAATTGCCCAGCTACCCATTACATACTCGAGCTAGAAGCTCGCAAACTTCACAAGCTTGTAGATGTTTTGTGATTGGTAACCACATAACAATGTAATAACATTGCTTGATCGCTTTAAAAAATGCACCTAGGGCCTATATCACATAACATAAACATTCATATTAGCACAATCTATCCCAAGGCACTATTAATGTGAACTGTCAGAGTTATCCTAAATCTTCTTTCAACTTAAAGCCTCCTGCACTGCTACAAAAGTTAGCTTATGGTGTTCTGGAGAGATCACTCAAGCTATCCAAACTTCCAAGGTAAGACAAGCAATTTGGCCTGTGCTGTCCTACATGCACTCTTAAACCTTTGTTATTGCTGAGAAATCATCTCCCTCCTCAGGTTAAGAAGAGTAAGGATGGGGGGACAAGATGACACAAAGACAGAAGCCTTATAAATGAGCAGTCTGCCACCTCCTCCACATACATTTGCCCATTTTCCTGTTCTGTAACAAATCTCCAGCAGCAGCTCCATAGGTCAATCTACAGCAAGGGGGAGGAGCAAGGGGCAGGGGAGGAGGAAGCTGTGACAGATATCGATCCAGAGGAATTGTCATGTTTTGGATTATTTACAACCTGACCCGTCACACCCACCCTGTGCTCCTCCCTCTGGCCTCGCCCTCCCTCTCCCCCTTTTTCCTTCAGTCAATGCAGCCTCCATCTGCCCTGGGCTGGCTTAGCCATGGGTCCAGAATAGCGCACAGCAGGTGTGCAGGCCGAGTTATCAGTGACAAGAGCCTGCTTGTCCCAGCGCTGACCACTCAGTCACTGGGCTTTGGAGCCACGGTGCTAATCGGATTTCTGGGCACAATCTCAGAACCCTTCACGAGATGAAATAAGAAAGAAGGGTAGGTTAGATAGAAAGGAACCACAGCAATCAGAAATGCCCCCCCCCCCCCACACACACACACACACACACACACACACCTCCCCTTTGGTCTGCCCTTTCTTAACCAAACCTAGTTCCAAACCACAGCAATGTTAAATCTGTTTTCATTCACATCTGAGCAAATGTGATATTCAGTTTTAAGGTATAGATACCACGATGGCTCAACCTCTGCACACCAGCACACTCAAAATGTATTTTACCTCCATTATCACCACTAAATGTAGAGTGGACTGAACTCATACCATGAATGGCTGAGGAACAGCCATCCACAGTGTTTGTACAACTCTGGTAAATGAAAAGGCATGATGTAGCGAGTACTTGAACATCCGTGAAAACACGTGGAACTGATATATCTTCCGATCACATTTTTTGGAATGCAACAAATTTGCCACAGCCAGTGGATTTGCAGACTGCATCACAGAGAAAAAGAAAACTACTTTGAAAAGATGAAAGGAGAGGGCGCTGAGCAGGACCAGCCAGGCAGACCCTCAGCAGATAGCATCTGGGCTCCTGTCACAGGCTCAGCTGATTCGGGTGATAAACTTGCAGACAATAGAGCCCACATAGAGAGTGACGCATATGCAGGGACAGCATGGGGAGGACACCTCCTTCCCAGACGGCCACTTTCAGCCACTTTGGGTTGGGGGATGGAAGAGTCCCTGGAGCCTCAGAGCAGACCGCCTAGCAGCCCCCTTCATTAGACACAAAACAACCCAATGGATTCTGTCCATTTTTGTTTTTTGTTTTTCATCTTTCATTCCAGTGGGCGAAAGAAGCAATTTTGTGTTGGAAAGTAGGCATAAACGTCATATGTTTACAGACTGCACTTTATTGAGAGAAACACGCTACACAAAGAAATGCAATGGTAGGCCAAATTGCTTTTCAGGCCATGAGGCAAAATGTTTCAACCAATTTCCATCAAGGTCTGCTGTCTGAAAGTGCAACAGAGGTGGAGATCTCAAGTCGTACTACAGTCCTCACATTCATTTTGCCAGCACAGTGCACTGCAAGTGAACGACGGTGAAGAAAGTGCTGGCAATACAAAAGAAAAAGGTTTCAATTTCCCAGAAGCAAGCTAATTAGCAGAAGATCATCAGCAGAAGGATGGTAATTGTGCATTAATTCGAGAAGATTGATTTCCCTAAAGCTACACACATAGCTCAGCATCACCATCTGCACTGAGGTGCCTACATCGCTTTGTCTACAACTTGCCCAAATGTCAAATAGCCTACCCTTAAGTGGATATCTGGCTGCAGCTGATGCTTGGACCCACAACTCCCAGAATACAAATGGACAGCCAATCTCCTCAAATGTGTCTGTCCCAACACTTACTTTTTCATTCGTCATAAACATGAAATCACAAACACACTCAGACAATTTAATGGTTTACAAGCACAAAATGAACTTGCGAGTTTAAATTTAAAGGAATTAAATAAGCATGACCACTCACTGCTTCGATTGGCCTTGACCTTAGCCAGCAGTTTCTGAGCAGAGGGCAGGTCTCCGTTCTTGACCGCCTGTAAGAGGTCCTGCTCCTTGCCCATGGTCCCAGGGTCTTGATCAGAGATCCACCAGTCTCAGTCACATGCGTTCAGGTGCTGCTACACGGTCATGCTGTGGTCAACCTGTCCTGGGGCTCACACTTACAATCGCATCCACGCTGCCGACGCAGGCAGACAAATTGCCCGATGCGGTCGTCTTTGGCAGAGTGAACCAGTTGGCAGTTGTGAATCACAACCTCACATTGGCTGCAGGACGATCCTCCATTTTCAAATGTGTGCCGCAGGTGGCAAGATGCAAACTAAACTTTTAAAACGATGTCCTCTACCGGGAGCCTGTGGGGTCTTGTGCAATTTCAGTGTCTTAAGCTGCACAGCCAAACCTGTAATGGAACCAGAGGAAAACACAGTCAATTCTCCAGCAGAAATGTACTCCGGTACAATTGGCATTAGTATTAGCTTCAGTACCATGCATCAAACAACTGGATATATGTCAGTGACAGGGTCTGCCATATAGTTTAATGGGGCGACACATTGCTCAGAATGATGATGTCCATTGATAAAAATGTGCAAAAAGGTTTGAAGAGGAACCTTGCATGCTCATCATCACGGTGCATATCATCACTATGGACAAGCACTCAGCCAGTTTTGGGTTAGTTTTTTTTACAACAAACGTCCATCCCAGTTAACTGATTGGTTTGGGAATACACCAAGAAATTAATCTACTTTTTAAGGGATGTTGGCATAACGCCCAGGATTTGTAAAACAAATGTATTTATTTATTTTTGTCCTTGTGAAGCAACCGGTTCACTCAGTCTCAATTGTTCAGCGTAGGGAACCACGAACAAAGTGTGCAAAAATTATATCCTGAAGAAATTGGGTTTTTTTCCGTTTCCCCTGGTCTGTCAGCAGCTGGGTACATAGCAGACCCAGGATCAAAGAGAATGCTCCATCAAGCTCCCCCAGCAACAATGACGTTTCGGGGGAAACATAACCTCCATTCCAATGTATTAAAAACGTGTACATGTACATGTACGTGTACTTTGGGAGGAGCAGAGTAACAGCATTTTGAGATTTCCTGCACTTAGCCTGTTAGAAACACACACCATTGAGTGCACCGGACAACACAGATAGGCTAGTTTGTTTTGAAGACTGAACAGCGCCCATTAAATCTAACATGGCAATGCACTTAAAAGGGGCTGTTGATAGTGCCTACACAGGGCTGTTTTTGTAATCTTCCGTAACTGTGTTACATAACCTTTCAGTGTCTGTACACAGACCAAAAAAAGAGGGCAGGGTGTGTACATCTAGGCATATAATTTCCAGTGATCATGTGTTCCAATTTTTTTTTTCATAGGAAATATTCTTTCAGCTCACTGGGATGCTGGCATAATTCAAAGAACTGTATTGTTTCGTGGAGATAGCTGGTATTACTTCGTGATAAGGAGAAAATGTACCGTTTACTCTGGTACATTAGTGCATGATGATAATAATGTGTTGGCAGACAGTGACCGTACTATCAGACATTAATGTTAGTACTGGGGTAGGCAAGAACAAGAAAATAGCATAATGCAAAGTAGCATACCATAAAGCATGCAAACCGTCTTGGATAGGCAAGTAAGGAGGAGGCATCGGTATTCAAGTTGTAAATTATTAATTTGACGTCAATGTTGTAGTTCATCAGGTAGACGAACGCAGACTATAATTGGGCAGAATATGCATATTTCTTAAAATAGTTCAAACTTAGCTTGTGCCCCTTGCCTAAAAGAGAGCTAGACAGTTTTCCACAAGGAGATTATGGGTAACACGGGTAGCAGGTTCGATACCAGGACCTCGGTAGACCCGGCAGGCGACGTACAGTAACGTTAACAGGGTTGCTGTTAGCTACACACGCTGTATGCTCGTATGTTCAAATTTGTGCCAAATATTGAATAAATGTCAAAATAATTGCCACATTAGCTACATACGTTTCGGCTGCAATCATGTGACGTTAGTTAAAGGCGTGTTTAATAAAATAGGTTTATGGTGAAATTAGATGTAACGTTTGTTAGTACATTTTTAATACTTTAAATGGTATGTATACCAACTTAGAATGTTGAAGGTCTATGGAACAGGCATCTTAATAAGGACCCATCATCACCCGATCAGGGTTTGGAACCACAGCTCTACTCTAGATAACGCAATGGCTAGAAGGTCAAAGTGAACTTAAACAGAGTTGTATAGGTTCTTTGAAAATTGTGAAATGTGAAATTATAAATAGACAATAAACAGGCTTTTAGCTAGCTACTGAACATTTTACAATTACAAGTTAACCACATATAGCATTTACCCGAGCGTACACTGATATACAAACATATCCAATCAAAATGCTCGTAACTTTAACTGTAAAGTTTGATAACTAAATTACACTCATGGAAGTGAATGTAGGTGTTATGTATAACTAGCTAGCCCACATTATCTACCTATATATTGTACTAGGTTACCTAACCACAATCCAGTGTAACATTACCTAAATTTCGATAGCAAAAATACATCATCACCCCAATATGATTTAGTAGGTACATAAGGTATCCAAGTAACACAGCTAGCACACTTAAAGTAACTTAGTATGACTGAGCATGGCTGAAGTGTGTGTGAGTGTGTGTGTACTTATAAATACAAATGTTTATATTTTGTATTATTATTATTATTTATGTGAGGAGGGGGTGTAACGTTATAGTTATTTATAGTAAGCTAATATACATACATTTTCAAGCGGTCGTTTTTGCTATCAATACAATGAATGACTCCACACTTCCAAGTGAAGAACTGTCCGCATTTCACCTTGGCTAGGACCGCAAACAAGCGAACGTTAGCTAATGTTACCGAACGTTCGTATCAGTAGTAATAACTGGCTTAGCTAGCCAAGTACACTAACTAGCAACAAATGTAGCATCTAGTTAGCAAGCAACCTCAAAAAGTTCCATACAGCGAACAAGCCAGTCCAGAATGGCAGAAAGTTTGGACTTGTAGCGTAGCTAGTCAATTAATTTTGGAAGGACCATTGCGTGTCTAACGTTAGCTAACAGTTTCTGAGTTAGAAAGTCTCACCTTTGTGTGTGTTGAAACATTTCCCCAAAGCCCTGCTACGTCGCTAAACGTCAAGGTGGCCCCGTCCACTCAATCCAAGGAACTTGTATACAGCTCGCTGGCTAACGACGTTAGCTGGCGAGCTCGCGAGTTTCCCAACGGGTCCAGAAAAACAGTTTCTTGTCCAGTCGTCCAATCCGTCGAAACTGAACTCCGCAACACTGGTCACAGTGACAAACCTGTGCTCTTAAACCTAAACCGTATAGCTAGGCAGGTTAAGAAGTCATCGGTGTTACTTTCCCCATTTCGCCACTAGAAAGTCTGAAGTCTTCTCGGGACTTCTGAATTGTCAGTTGGCCAAATATTGTCCAGTTGCGGAGCGCGCGTCTCTTTCTCCCACCGTCTCGTCAGTCCTCAAGCTCCACCTTCCCTTTCTTCCAAGGCAGAAACGCAATGCTCTGGTTTCTTTCGCGGTGTGTCGCGCCTGGAGCTCGCTAAGGGGAAGCAGTCAGTGAAACAAGACCAATTAATCCCTTCACAAAGGTCGGACCAACTGAATCAACCTGAATTACTTTTTCGTGACACGGTTAGCTACCCTGTGATGATATGTTCATTATCTATTCAGTGGTTACTGAAACGTACAAAGTTTGACAAGCTAGCTAGGAAGCTTAGTTAACGCGTTAGATATATAGCAAACGTTAGCTAGCTAAATACATTATATATTCTTCAAGCTCGTGGGAAGGTGTATGTCACATTTCCCTTCGCATTTTGAAAATATCACGTTAGCTAACTAAACTTTTTATCAACGTAGCGCTAGCAAACGTCAGTTATAGCCGCAGCTGGAAACGCTGACGTTAGAACAGTTCTATCTCGTATTTTCGGATCGCAGACTTAGGGTGGGTTCTTGCTGACGTCTGCTGGATAAACAGAGTATTGCAAGGTCAACGTGGACTGCGTTTTTTACTCTTTCAAATTGGCTTATATATAAACGTTGTTATTAACTACGAGTAGCTGTACCTACAGTAACTTACATACAATTAAGGTATCCCGTGCCATACGTAAACGTCCAACGTTCATCCACTCCATTACTCCAAATGGAGTGGATGAACTTGGAAGGCAATTTTCAAAAAATGTGCCATACAAAGGGCTCCACTCTTTTGTATGGAAACGATGGAGACTCCAACTGTTCTCTTCTGACTTTTTATAATGGTAGCATGATTAGTCAGGAAAGGCCTTCTGGATCCTATCTTCCCAGCCTATCTTCCTGGATAATCAGGGTCAGGAAGGGTAACGTATTGTGCTTGAGATTTGAGTCTCCCTGGCTGGTTTAGCGTGCCAGTACTTGCTTTGTACTGTATGCCAATTATGACATCCAAAACACTGTTCACCACTTGAGCTAAAACATTCAGCTGCTAAGGTACTAAGGAATCACTGTCCAATCCCCAAGGCAAGAAAATAGGAGACACTAAGTGTCCTCAGTGTGATGGAGTGAGGAACAATAAAGAACACAAAAATTACAGATGTGAGCTCTGGAAATTGCTGTTGGATAGGCAAAAAAAAAATGAAGAAAAGTCTTGACCCCAGGCCCCCTGCGGTTACAAAAAATGCCTGAATAATCCATGTTTCTGAGGGAAGATTGCTGATCATACAGCTGTGAGTGCTGGTTATACAGTGGCACTGGGTGATGGGTCAACCTAGCAATGAAGCATTCCACTGATACAGTTATTAGTCAACTCCTCCACATTGGACCTTACTAGGCCTGTAATATTTATCTGCAGCAGAGGTCAGTGTTAGAGGCAGTCCTTCATGAATTTAACACTCACAGGCATAAATTACATGAGATTCATAGCACACAAAATTCACACTTTCATGTAGTTGTCATAGGTTATTGCTTCATTAATACATGTTACCATAATTGTATTTCTATCTGCCAATAAACTTATTTTGTCAAAAAATAAAAAAACATACCACCTTGACGATATAAAGAGAAAATACTTTTTATTGTTTTCACAAGTATATATGGCATGGTCTTTTTTATTCAATATCCATACCTCATTGTGAATGTTGTTGCACACTTTAAGATTTTGGCTTCCATTAACCAGCAGGCGAAGGTCTGAGGTAACCTGCAGTGAGCTGGGAAAAATGGGATAGCTCAGGGAAGCTAATTGCTCTGCCAATCTAACCATAATCTAACCATAGGAATCATTAATCTAATCTGAACACATGCGGCTCAGAATTGTACTCCTGTTTGAGAGGATGCACATCAGACACATGCTTTACTCTTACAAATGCTCAAATCAGCTTTGTGGTTATAGACCATTTCTCCTTGATAATGATAAGACCAAGGTCATGAGAGGTCAATGCTTACCTACAAAAGGTTGATATAAAGCATACAGTGTTGTGTTCAACGAAGGAGTCCCATATTTATAAAAAGTACTAAAAATTATTTTCAAAAAGATCTTCAGGATAGAACTGTTGTTTCCAGAGAAGTGAGTGCTATGTGGAAATGAAGAATAAAAGGACATCAACAGAAAACAACCTGTGCTTTTGATTCCCTGCACCTGTCTCTGCAGAAGAGATCAGAGAGTGATCAAAGGTGGGAAGGTGACCACCTCCAAACCTGACTCCTCAAACAGATGTACAAACAGCTGAAGTATTTTTTAATTCAGACTGGCAGAGGCCTTTCATCTTGGCCTAGGAGTAATTACACATTACTCACTACAACTTACCATTTATTGACTTTCACTGTTTGCTGTTGGGGTGCTGGTGCTCCTCGAGGGACAGGTTTTCATATCAAACCTGATCTTGTTGAAGTCTGCAGCAGCAGGACACTAATAGAATTAATATTAGAAAAACAAATCCAAGCTGAAAAATAGATTAAACAAATAAACGGAATCCAAAGTATGTAGAGCTGATAGGTGCCTGAGAATGTGTCAGGTAAATATATTTGAATAATTGTTACAAAAAGCTTTTCTTATCTCAAAACAATATAACTAAGCTATACAATACGTGTCAAAAGAAATCACATTGATTAAATTAATGTCAACAAAACAGATTACAGTATTGACTTTCACTGTTTGCTATTGTTCTGTGCTAAATCAACTTATTTAATAAAATGTCTTCAAATCATGGTCTTGGACCAATAACAACCTTACAGTTTTGAATTTATTAAGGATTACTCATTCATCCAGTCAAAATTCAAAGTTCCCAAATCCCTCATGACAGGAAGAAATGGCAGCAGCGTGCAATCTGATAGTACCAGGTGCACGGCCTGCGTCAAAAAGCGACTGTAAACAAGTGAGAATAACTTCAATGGGAAAGGGCAGCAAATCCGCCCCTGAAGTCTCACACCAGCGCGTGAACACATCCCACCGATATGTATATGACGTCACGGTGGATGCTGCTCTGGACCGCTGAATCGTGCTGATCACTGCTGCAGACAGCATACACCGCTCTAAACGGCACCACTCAGGGGCCAAGCCAGCCGCTACGCAACGCAAGTGGCATTGTTCACATACTCCACTGCGTACTTTTTGTCCGTCTGGATTTTTAAAAGCTATATCCACTAGGGGGCAGGTTGAAGTTGTCTCTAGCCAGCATACATTGACAACTACTTCCGATTCTACACAAGGTTGTTTTTATGTATATCTTGAGAAGACGGCAGAAACAGTCAGCGGCACCAACATGTACATCGGGATGTAACCATGTAGCCTATTGTCTTTTTAAAAGTGAAATGTCAAATAAACTAAACTAAGCAACAGAGATGGTATATTAGACCATTAAATGTATCCCGGCATAAAGACGGAGTGTATGTTTCTCTCATTCTACCGAAAAGCATCATCAGTGTATTTCCATATGTCCGCCAGGTCATTTGATGACTTGGTTGGTCAGGTGGCCCCGATCATTACACATCAAAACACGCACAGTGAACCAGTGGGTGAAGGAGAGCGGCTTGCCTTCACCCTCCACTTTTTTGCCTGCCCCCACGATTTATGTCGGTATTCCACCTCGCGTACGCGTAACGTTAATTTCTTGAGGACGTGCAGCCATTTTGCGTACGCATACTTGTATTTGAAGTGGAGCATATTCAAGCCTTTAGTAAGGTGAAGTGCGGCACCAGCAAGACGGCACACTCCAGTAACCTCAGCCTCAGCAAGGGAGGTCTGGCCCACTGACAGCTCCGATAGGGGCACTCTCATCATGAGAGAAGCGGTCAAATCCTCAGCAGTGGTGTTTTCGTAAAACTCTGTGAAGTCACCGAGGGAGAGGACGCCGTCACAGATGTCGTCAAGGAGGGCCCGACCGCCTGTCTCGCGCAGAACCAGCGGGGCAGGGGGCGCTTCCGTGGGAATGAGGGGCTGCTGCTGCTGCTGATAAGTGGCGTCCGACTCGAGCGCTGCCACCGCGTTGCACAGGGAAACCCGCTCCTCAAAGTGTGCAAAGCGTAGCTCTCTCTTCCGAGGAGAGGGCTGCGCACTGACGGCAGGCTGGCCGGAAGAGACGTGACGTCGTGAGCATGGCGACGGCCCAGACAGACGAAGCACTGAGCGTGCCCGTCGTCTGCACGCAGCCAGCTGGGGTACTTCCGGAATTTAGTCACAGGAAAAGTAGAGAGCGCCGAAGCGCTTCGGCATCTGTGTTCATCGTAGTTAGTTTGGCGGAGCTCATCTCGAAAGTGCTGACGATAAAGGGGAGCAGACCGATGGGTGTGCTGTCCTTATATAGGGGGACCCTTACCACCTGGTTGGCCGGACTGCATTGGTTATGCAAACTCAGGTGTGAGTTACCTAGGGCAGCAGGGTTGGCCAATACAGAGTGTTAAAGGGAAGAGCTCGTATGCAATAGAACTCATTACATTACAGGCATTTAGCAGACGCTCTTATCCAGAGCGACTTACAGTTGACATTTCTTTACAATCCATTTCTACAGATGGATATTAACTGAAGCAATTCAGGTTAAGTACCTTGCTCAAGGGTACAACAGCAGTGTCCCACCTGGGGATTGAACCTGCAACCTTAACGTTACAAGCCCAGCTCCCTAACCATTATACCACACTGCCTGCCTCATTAAGTCAGACCCCTTTGTTTTTTTCCTGTAGGTTCCCACACATCCACTTGACCTGAATGTACAGAACGTAAGCAGGTGCTTGATGAGGCACATGCGATTGAGGTTTGCTTATTAGGGATGCTCTGCCTGCTGGAGTCTACCTGCTGGAATCCCCTTGTCCTCTTGTACAGCTCTTCACAATCTCTTCCTAACTTCTTCACAACACACACACACACACACACACACACACACACACACACACACACACACACACACACACACAAACAGTATATGTAGTATTTTTACATATTGTTATGTGTATTACATGTACTTGGTATATATAGTATCTAACATGGCAAGGTGTAATAGCAGTACATAAACAGAAGTGGGCACTGTGTCCTTAGAGGTTTTGTTTTTCTTTTTTATTTAGCAGCAAGGTTTTTTTATGCATGTTGTTTAACTGCCTATGATTTATGGAAGTTTTGTGACATCATCCTACAAATGGTAATACATTAGATAAGATGTGATCTGACATATAAGATATGTGAGAAAGGTATAACAGGCAATCGACAGGAAACCCTGGCAAACCCTGAAATATGAATTTGATGGGGTTCATATTTGGATCCACATAGGGAGGGATATGCAAACACAACAAGACAAGCAGGACACAGGGCAAGCTCCTCTTCCCTTGACAGAGACAGGGTCAAAGCAAATTGGCTTAAAGTTAAGGTTCCTCTTATTAAAGAAATATATAAATGTTTAATGATAAAACAGGTCCTTAAGCCCATCTTAGTTCACTATTTTGTTGGAAAAGAGGTTGTAAAAAGGTGGTGGTGCAGCAGGCTCAAGGAAACAGGCATTGTATAAGGTAATCTGTAAATAGGAGGTAAGACTTCATGCATCACCTGCTCTCATTGTCAGCTTGGGAGTTCCTAGGTAAACTTCATTGTGAATAATGCCTCAGTTGTTCAGTTACAACATAAATATTATTTCAGTGATTCAGTGAGCCAAATTGACAGTTACACATGGAGGTAGTGTGCATGGAAATATAATGATCGTTACTTGACAAAGGGTTATCTTGACAAAGGGTTCAGCTCTTTTGCTCTAGAAATATGTCTTTATACAATATCAATGCAGTATCTGTCCACAAAGACGGCACATGCTGAACGTGTGGTTTCGCCACTGATTGGTAAGTTATACATACACCACGGTAGAAACCGTTTTAAACAATGAAAAATCATGCAATTACCCAGAAAGTCAAAACTGATCTAGTTGTTATAGCTACGGATAGTCAATATTAGCGTGGTTCAAAATAAGACTGATTATTTGGAGTCTAGCCTAAAAAAGCCTATTCCCTTAAAGAGAACACTATGGGTCCATATTCTATCTAGTTCTGCTAGTTCATTTTAATCATTGTATGCTGTACTGGCCCATTCTGGTCTACTCTCACCACTGCAGAATCTGCCTGGATGATTTATTGTAAAACCTGAACATTGGTCAAAACAATAGTGAATGGGAAAATAGACTAACAAGAACAGGTTTGGAAAGGTCCTGGGAAGTGATGCAAATTATTATCAAACAGATGCAAATGCTGTATGGACAATTCCTGTGGAGTAACATACAACTAGGGCAATGGACCAAACATGTCATACAACTCATAGATGTGACATTTGCTTAGTGTAGAAAAAAGTCTATAAAGAACCAAAATCAATCCCTCACTTTACTTGTGTTTACATTTACAGGGTCATCTCACACCTCTTGGCTTTCTGCGATATTTGCGCTCCCGTCTCTTGTACAGTTTAATGAGCTTGGAATTGTGAAGCCTCTCCCACAAGTCCAACTCCAGCTTGTAGTCATAGTTGGGGTATAAGACTTCTCTAGATCCCATTTCCGCAAAGTAATTTCTTGGATAGTTTCTGTGATCTGCTGTAAGAAAACCATAGGCATTCACCTGAAAGTGGGAAGAACAGAAAAGGAATGTCAAGTCTCCAAAATTCTAAATTCTTATTGCAGTAGATGCCACTGTATATTTTCACTTGTACAAATATACCAAATAGATTTCAGATCTTCTGACATGTTTACTTTCTGACTTACAAAATGTGTTTATATTTTGGATTTTTCCCATTTTATTATGCTTAAAATATGTAAGAAATACATTTTTTCAATATTAAATTCAATATAAATTCAATATCTGCCCTTGGATGCCTTTTAATTTGAGAGGATAAGTGAAGAAGAGAAAGTATGTGATTTCCTTACAACATCGCATGTGTGCACTGCTAAAAACATGCTGAAGGCTGTACTGGTGGGTCTGAACATGTGCCAGGACATTGCATTAAGATGCCAGGATTTCAGGAACCTGAAAAAGCAAATCAAGGTTTAATTTCATGATCTGCTACAACTGGCAATTATGCGGTTACTATATTTGTCCTCATGTTCTAGTCACTTTTCAAAACCATAGATAAACACACTCTTTCCATATTGTTAGCTGTGAACTGAAAAACGATTACAAAAAGAATGAGCATGTCAAGTATGAATGCTCACAGCTATGGCTAAAAGCTACCAGACCAGTATTATGAGAAAGGTGACATTCTGTACTCATTGTGTGCTTACCTATTCCTGATGTACCTCAGAAAGTCAGGATGGAACACATGGTATTTTTCCGGATCAAATGTATCCAAAAAGTAACTTCTTGGCCTATGAAGAAAAACATAAGGGATATCTTACGGAAACAATCTAATTCAAAAGGGAATTCAATGTACCAATTTCAGGGGGCACCAAATGCATATTTTAAGACTAAATATCAAATCCAGCACTAAGCATTATTCCAAATACTGAACTGAATTACAAATCATACCACTGTTATAAATTCAAACCTACATTTTCTTTGGTTTGCTACTTGTAGCAGTATAAATGCAAAGTGCCCCACAACAGGCTTAATATCCATTACCATCATCTGCCCGAGTCATTTTATTGCAAGGGTTATCAAAGTCCTCTACCGATTTTAAACATAAAAACCCATCATCATTGTTTGAGTTACATTTATATTCTGTCCATGAGACTTATTTGTCAGGTGGAAATGCCATGAAAACTCCTATTGATAATTGTAGTAGGCTAATGTTCACGACGACAATATTCACGATGAGACAATGGGCAAAATTAATACCTCCACTTGGGCTCATGTAACGTGTTACCTTACGTTTACGTTCAAAATGTAAATGCATATCAACATCAGGAATGCAAGATTTGGGTTTGGCTCATTACATTTTCAGCTATCATAAGATTTTCAGCTATACCTGAATACCTCTAAAAATATAAGTATTCAGCCAAATCAAATTTAATTGGATTCATTACCTAAAAGTACCGTAAATAATTTAAATTCTTGGTGGATTCCAAGTTCCAATACAGTTGTCAATACAGTCCCACACAGTGTGTTAAACTTCACTGAAGCATTGACAATATTATCCCAAATTAAGCCAAATTATCTCAGTTATTACCAATTAAGCCATGTCTGAAATCAATTAATAATATTGTGTAAGAATTTTAAAATGTCATACCGTTTACATTTCTTGCTCACAGAGAGGAACAAAATGGCATATTGGGTATACTGAATATGGCACAAAGACTAAGACACACAAAGAAACGCAGATTCAATCTGATCACAATGCACTTTCATTCTTTTGGTTATTTGTACAGTACTGCATTGTACTATAAAGGGGCCTAGATTAGGGTTACCGTTGTGTCTATCTTTCGGCTACATATGACGTAGTGGAGATTTATTGAGGGTGCAAGTCCACCCCCACTAAAAAGGCTAAAACCAAAGAAGATCAGCTAAAAACTCCACGAAAATATGATTCAGAGAGCAGAGATCACACTTTCCAGGAAAATTGGAAGGTGAATAGACCATGGCTTGTCTGGGAGGAGGAAGGGATAATGAGATGTAGTTGGTGCATTCAAGCTAAAGAAGTAGACAGAAAAATAGGCACCAGAAATATACATACTGTAATGAAAATATTTGATGTACATAGTCTTCTTTGTTGCTCACCCACAGTGCTCGCAGCGACGCGAGTAGGACAAGTAACTTTTAGGAAGGACAAGTATGACTTTTACATTATTTATTTTCTACATGGATATTTAGGTTTGACTTGTGCAGCGTGGGCTCACTGAACTGAATATAAACAGTAACTAGCTAGCTAGTGTTCACGGATATTGCTTGCTAATTCAAGGCTTGGTAAGTGATAAATGCATGATCACTTACTAAGTCTTGTGCTAGCAAGCAACTAGCAACAACAGATATCGATACCCAATGTCCGTGAACGCTAACATTAGCTAGCTAACTAACTAGCTGGTTCTCGCTGTTGTGTCTATGTGCCACGATCCGCGAACTTGCTTGACTGCTGCAGAGTCTGGCATAGCAACAACAACAAACGTGGTGAGCACAGACTGAATGCGAGTGACAATGTGCCGCTTTTCCCATTTGGAATTTCGGAAATATTTTTGAATATCCGTGCATGATGTGTTTGTTACGATGTGAGTGTAAAACAGAAATAGTTCCAGTTAGCTCATTTTAAAAATAATAAAATCCTAAATTCGTCAGCAGGACGATCACTTGGAAATCGAAGGTCGTCCTTCTTAATTTTTTGTCGTCTGAGACGATAAAATGACTGCTAATCTGGGCCCCTGGTTCAAGTATAAAAATGAGCCTCGTAAAATCGTATTCCACAGGGCTGTAAAATAAAATGTACTTTGATGCGCATGTTTCAAAGGTCCGGTTTTACAGCTTGCAAGTGATAAAAAAAAAAAAGACTTGGATTATCCATTTTACTTTGCATGAGATTGTTTTCTTCTTGTGGAAACATCCCGTGCTCTTTTACTGTATTTTAATAAGGCAGCAGCAGAAGATCAGCCACAATAGCAGAATGCATAGGCCTTGCTAGTTTTTAATTTTATGATTTCCCTGGGCATAAGGACGACTGCTAATCTGGGCCCCTGACTATACTTGCCATATCTGTGAGAATCTTGATTGCCCCATGTTTATTAAAGTCGACTTACATAATTTCACCGTACTCTCTCCCAGAAATGTCTGTGTCCAGCAGCAAGGCTTTGAGGACTTGAAAATCCCACAAACCCACAGGAATGAGAACATAATTGATATCCTATAAGGAGGAGGAAATAAATGGCATGGTGAGGTGGATACATTTGTTTAAAAACTTCTAAAAGACTATGTGGAGCGAGATGCTGGGGAATGCATAAAACCACAATTTATGTTTTAGAAAATATTTAATGTAAAACTGGGCTTACTTCCCTGAAGTTCGAGGCACTCTTGTAGGTGGAAGGGAGGACAAATATGGTTTAAATGCCTTTAAAATTGGCACAACCAATAGAAAATATTCAAACTCCAAACAGGTAATGCCAACATGTTTCGAAAAAGGCCTTTATCAGGTTCTAATTTTAGGCGCCATAATTAGCCAATTGGTCATTTCTAGAGTGTGGTAACATTCTCATGCAAATGGAAATGGCAAATGTGGGTAATTGTAAAAAAAAAAGACAATCATGTAAATATTTCAGCAGTGACAACAACAAAGAACAATTATGTATAGTGATCAACAGCAAAAGATTGAAATTGTATTCAAAATATTGATATATAATCACAACACTATCTAGCAATAGAAATACAGTAATTCCAGTAAATATAGTAAAAAGTGGAACAATGTATCAGAGTTACGTATCTACCGTAACCCACTGATATTCAAAAAGAGAAACCTGGTTTGACCTGTCTTTGAAAAATGATCTTAAGAACACTATGAAAATGAGACCTTCAACTAGTATATATCATCCTCTGTTATCACATGGGAGGGGGTCATTTTCATATGAAAAAGATTTCAGTCTGCTAAATTTTAAAATTGAGATTCTTTGATTCGGATCAGTACATAGATTTCAATGTTGAGTTCCAAATATCAAACTATTGCTTTTCTTTTGATGTAATTTAACATGGCAGTAGTAGAATGTGCCCAACTCCCTGAACTCCATAGAAACTGACAAGCGTTCACCTCATCAACTGGGATGTTCCTGATGCCCGTCTCCAGGAATGCAGAAAGGGAGACCATCAAGGTTTGGGCAGTGTGAACATACACAGATGTTCTTTTTCCCACATCCTCCTCATGGCCGTCAATTACAGCTCCATCCATCCTGCACAAAGGGAATCAATTCAGAGTCATGAGCAAGAGTAAACTGGCACCTTGAGAAAGGTCATGAAGATACTTTCGATCTCCTTCTTTTTCTGACCTAAACACATAGTCGTGGGAGTCTATCTCCTTGCCCATCCTTGAGCCACCAAGAATCCCTCCATTGGCTACAACAGCACAGTAGATACAGCCTTGTTTTTCAGCTGAGGGAACTGCCAGGAACTGAGATTCTTTTGGTTTGGGTATGAGATCCACTGTCTGCTTCAACTCTGCAGGGAGAGAAAACTCAAATCACACGGAGCTTGTTTCAAATGTTAGATTGAAAACAGAATCAAATTACTTGTAATCAGGGGGGCGGCAGATAGCGTCTAATGCATCGTATTTTGGCTGGTCCGATACGGTTCAAAACCCGTCTCTACCAGACCGGCCCTGGTCGTCAGCCCCGATAGGGGGCGCCATTTGGCTGTCCGCCCCAGGGGGGAGGGGGGAGGGTGAGCCAGCTTGAGTTCACCGTGAAGCACGTAAGGGAGTCTCCAGAACATGGGTGGGAAAATTCTGTCTCGAAGGAAGAGGAGTTCACTGCCCTCTGAGAATTAACTTGCCTCATAGAGACGAGCGGCGGACTTCGAGGGTAAATTGAAATAAATAGAGGGTGTAATTGGCTACCCAATTGGGAGAAAAACAGGAAAAGAACAGAAACAAATGTTAAAAAAATAAAATAATAATTACTTGTAATCATCTCATGGTAAGACCTCTGTACTGTAGATTCATTCAATAGTATCATATTTTCATGACCGCGTAATGGAAAATGGAGGTATTTATGATAAACCCTCACCCTTGTAATTGTAACCCATGAAGCCGAAGGGATTGTTGAAGTGTGCTAGTCTGTTCCACTCGCTGACATTGAGGTGTTCTCTGTGCATGAAGAGCTGAATGTTGGGAATAAAAGCCTCCAGAAACTCTGAGTCTTTGGAGTTCAAGGGGGACTGCTGACATGTCTGAAATGGTAACATAGTCAGACTACATAAACGAGCAGTCAGTACATTTGCAGTAGTCTTCCTAAAGAGATCAGAGTAACTGAGCCTGTGTCTTCCTTTAAATCAATTTTAAAAACTCATTTTTACATTCTTGCTTTTAATTTTGGTTACCCCCTTTTAGGTTTATATTATTCCAATGTTATGCATTCACTTTATTTCACTTAATGTCTTATAATTATGTTTCTACTATTTTAAATCAATTTATCATGTAATGCTTTTAACTTGTTTTATGTATGGTACATTCATTTGCAATACACTGTATTTGTTACATTGCAACTCTTTTTCTTTTACTCTCTGTAAAGCACAGAGAAAAGTTCATTTCTCACCATTTCTCTGGGTTGGGTATCCCGGAGATATACCTCTTCAAACCACCACGAAGGCATTTTTTTAAGTTGAGCTTATGCATCTGAGCGAAGGCATATTTTGTGCCAAATTTTTCTTCAGCTTCTCCAATTTTTCCTACAGGAGATATCAGCCTGGAAGGATGATGATCAAGATACTGTTATTCTAAACAACATTGAAATAGCTCTTCCTTTCCTCACTGCCCAGTGCTGCCCAACCCAACCTTAATCCTGTTAAAACCATCACTAATTCAGAAAAAACTTCTCTCTTTCTTCCTCACTTCCTGCCAATCACACACTCGCTGGACTTGCTATCAGCTGGCTGTAGCCCACTTCAAATAAAGTGCAATGACCTGGACTTATACTGTATATCTCTCAAAAAAATTCATATTCTATTTCTGTTTTTGAAATACCATATTAATTGTACCCTACTGTTGGAGTGACCTAGCCCTCCCTCTATCCCGTGTGAGCAAGGTAGCTTTGCCAGTGGCACTCCCTAAATGAGAAAAAAATGTTGTTTCTGTTATTGTTTGGAGAAAGTTTAGAGGAATAAGAATAAGCTATCTGTACAGTATGTATGGTTGACCATTGCATTGTTAAAAGATACATATAATACAATCAATATAACTAAAAAACAAGTAATATTAAAAAAAGGATAGTTTGTTTTTATATAATGCAATATATCTAAACATAACATAGCTGTTAAACCAGGGGAACTATTCGCATTATTTACAACCGCAGAAATATGAAGATCCTTCTCCTCCTAATTCTTCTGCTTTTGACATACTTGATCTGATGTGTCTGGGTGCCCACAGTTGTGTATGGATCCCCATTGTCCAAGGATCACATCGCATTTTGTTTGAGTGATACAGTTCATGTGGCTGAAAAGTTATTAAAAATGTGTAGGCTATATTTTTCTAAGTAGGCCTAGATTTCACTCTGTAAACAATCAAATACCGCACTTTTTGGATGCTCCCACACTCACGAGCGCACAGTCTGCTCGCACTGCACAGAGCTGTTTCCTTTAATATATAATATAATATTTTAATATTTTAATTAAAAATATAAAAAGGCAATGACAGGTGATCTAAGTGTACTCGTCGTCCCCAGATCACAATGCATGTGTTTTTGAATGACCCTGTGCTTCATGTAGGCTACTATAGATTTATTGACGCGATTTATCGTCAATTTAAAATGACATCAAAAGACAAGTGGGTGTAGCTACTATATTACTTTCCATCACCTGTTAAGGAATCTATCATTTTGAACACTCAAACAGTTATTAACTCGGGAAAAACGAATATCGAATATAAATCTAACTTACCGTAGTACATTTAATTAAAAACGCTTCTGTTTTATTTTAATGTGCAACTTCCACCCCTCATGCAGTAAGCCTATGTGCGTTAACGACAAGCTGTGCCATAACCTTGTACTCAAAAGTACTCACCCAGTGCAGTTCAACTTTTCGTTTTCGGAAACTATGAGGTAGTAACCCAGTAGAGCGACGATGGAAAAAATGCATAACTGAAAACGCCTGCTTCGCATTAGTGCTCAACCATAAAGGCTTAATTTATACGTGATAAACGCAAACAAACTCCAGTTTATACTACAGGTGCATTTATACAACAAACTGTATCAGAAGTTATTCTCTGTTCTGCTGTCTTTCACATATTGTGTTGTCAGTTGCCAGATGAGTTTTTCTCGCACAAAATATATCCCTGTCTTCAATCGACTCCGATACAGAAATGTAAATACCTTACCCCATACCTCCCTTGAAAAATCCTATGTACCATTAACTCATATACATTTTCCACCTGAAACATACATCAAGGATGTCTTTCAAAATTCCCTTATTTTGTGCCTAACGACCCGATCAAATGTTGATCAAACAACTTCGTCAGGGAGTGTCTGAAAAACCTATCTTGGTGGTGCACTGCGCAAGCGCCCAAGGTTGCCCGTTGCGGAAGTGTTTCACATCCTGGGCTCATTACCTGTAGGCCTACATGTAATTCATATTTATTTCTATGATTATTTTTGTGAACTAAATGAGGACATTGCAAGTTTTCATACTTATTTTGAGTATGAAATATATTTCATACTTTATATATCATAATCATATGTCAAAGCGGCGAATGCCTTCAATGTTTCCCTTAGGAATTATGTGGTTTTTATCTAAATAACATACAAAACGAATCCTAGAACAGCCTTGTAGAGTGGATAAAGAATTGGGCAAATGTATATGTCAATCCTTTCAACAATGGAAATATATAAACTATGTTTGCCTACGGGGAGAACATCTTACAGCCTCTAGAAGCAAAATATTTCTGGGATCTTCATATTCAGTTGTCGGTCTTTTGTTAACGTTGCGGGCAAAATAGTAAGAGCAGCAAGGCTCACTTTTAATATTGATACAAACAATCAAACAAAACGAATCTCTTGCTCTGGCACAAAGAGACCATTTCTTAAATTATATGGTTGTATTAATATTTGTTTTACTTTCGTTAAGTGATAAAACAATTGCACAATCATTGTGGTTCAGGGGTAGGCATTACATAACATGGATGTTAAAATGCAAATAAGTCTCCTTGACGAGTCTGATACATTTTTATGATGAAGACTCAAATGTTGTCAATGAGAGCAGGAGTATGGGTCATAGGTAATCACCTCTGAGCACTTACTGTATAATGAATTCAACAATTATGCAACTGGTTAAAGGGAACAGCGTAATAAATAAGGTAATATAAGCTATTTTTAAAGACGATTAATAGTAAGAATTCAGCAATTAACGGTAATACCTCAGATAAGGTGCACTGATTGGGTCAACTGGCTTTAATAATGTAGCGAGCGTGCACGAGGTGATGCAGGTAGTAATGCAAAAATGACCACGCGAGTAGCCACTTTATTAAAAGAAGCGATAATTATCCATGCTCCATACACCGCACAACTACGGAGGATGCCCAAAAACCCCTGCTGGAACAAACGCGTCCTTAGAAGGACACGATTGACCATTGATAGCAGATTGTCCTAACATTCAGGAAGTAACAGTCCTCTTCACACTTCTTCTTCTTTTATTTTTAATGGCAGATTAAAATGCTTGTACGCTTGTACCATTTTATTATATTATACAAAACAAAATACAAACAAAAACAAAACAAAAAAACCGTCTTACACCCTGTCATGCAGACCAGTGGCATAAAGGAATTTCATGACACCTTGAAACACTTTGGACTTATTCTCACTTGGTCCCAACAGTGATTTAATAGAGAAGGAAGTCACACCGATGCTCGCCAAATCTCTGTACATGTCCCTGCGCTCCCTTGCATAATTAGCACAGTCTAATAGCACATGTTTGACTGTTTCGGGTACTTTGCACATATCACATTGTCCATCCTCGTGCTTACCCACTACAAACAATTGAGCCCTCAGAGCACAATGCCCCAACCTCAGCCTGGCCAATAATACCCCCTCCCGCCTGCTCCCAAATGTAGGGCCTCCCTTCCCCACCCCTCTCTGAATGGAATATAAATGTCTCCCCTTTCTGTTTGTGTCCCACTCCTTTTGCCAGAAAATCCCCAATCCCTCTGCAATTCTACCCTTCACCTCCCCCCTATGAAAGGGGATATAGACCCCCACCTGAGGAAACTCTAGTGTATGTTCTTTTATTGGTTTTTAAAATTAATTACAATATTTAAAAAAACCTTTCTTTACAAAGTTGGCATACCAACTAGAGGGGGGTAAAACAAAAAAACAATATTTGGTAACAATAGGGTTTCAAAGACAGGGGAACAAATTAACAGACTAGACTATACAACAGACAGGACTGGAAATACATATAATCTTAAATCAGGACAAACCAAAAACAACAAAAAACAAATGTTTGTGCTTGGACTTGAGTGCCCAGAGCGCACCTCCTCTGGGAGGGGGGGTGAGCTATATAATGAGTTCTTTCCAGTGGCTCACACCCCATTTCCTCCTTGCCCCTCTCTCGTCCTTCAAAAAGTCCACCAAAACGCCGTCCTGGAGGAGGTTTTGAAGCCTCCTCCGGAGAGTGAACAGGTCCACTGTTAGTTCTTGGAAGACCCTGATGTCCCTTGCCTCCCACAGGACCTGCTTAACGGTGTTAATGATCCTCCACTGGCGCTGCAGCTCCGGGGTCCTACATCCCTCACGGGGGCCGTACAGGACCCTCTCAGTCGTCAGGGAGGATCTCGGCAGGAGCCTGTTCTGGGAGACAGAGGACACAACAAGGCCCCAGACCCGTCTGGCCACGGAGCACTCCCAGAACAGATGGTGTACATGTTCTGAGTCAGTGCATCCGTGGGGGCAGTTCTCGGTCAGGGTTAAGTGCCGTCTAAACAGAAATGGCCTGGTGGGGAGACAGCCATGAGCAGACATCCATGTAATGTATATTTGTTTATTGTCTAAAGTGTTATGATTTGCCTTTTTTCATACAATTTCAGGGTTTAAGGCTGGGTTGCCCCTCGGGAGCGTCATGGTCTCTCCCGATCTCAAAAAGGACATGATATTTTTGTATGTCCATGAGGGAAACCCAGCCCCGACCAATCCCGTCCTAAAGGCAAAATCCCTCAGGGCCCTGTATACATATGGGGGGTCCCAGCTGTATGGCACATTGTGGTCCAGCCCACACAGGCCCATAGATCTGAGGAAGGGAGTGGCATAGTATTTAGTTAATTTACCAGAGGCCGACTCCCCCAATATTACTGATGCGGCCAGACCCTGTGCCAATATTACTGATGTTATATCTGGGACCCCCCTGCCCCCTTTCTCCTCCTCTTTCATCAGGGTTGTCCTCCCCAGCCTCTCCATTTTGCTCCCCCAGACAAAGCGAAAGGCCATTCTAGCAACAAGTTTGCTAGTGGCTCTGTCCGGGGGAAACACTCGCCCAATATACAGAAAGCTGGGAAGGACTATTGCCTTCAGGACCAGGATCTTACCTGTCATTGTCAGGGGCCGTGTCCTCCAGCTCCCAATTTTTTTCTGGACGTGGCGGAGGGCCTCCTCCCAGCTCCGGTTCCCTCCCCCGTCGTTCTGGAAGGTGACCCCCAGGAGCTTTATGCCTTCTGTGCGTACAGGGAAAGAACAGGTTAGTGACTCACTCCATGACAGCGACAGGTACAGTTCGCTCTTGCCCCGGTTGACCAGGGCGCCTGTGGCCGCACAGAAGTCGTCCACCACCTTTGTAGCGGTGGTGATGGAACGACTATCTGTGCCAACGATGGTGATGTCGTCCATGTCCAAACTCTAGTGTAGCCTTCGCCATCCTATCCACACATTCATTTCCCACTATCCCCATATGCGCAGGCACCTGAACACACTTTCCTTGAAACTCAAGGGACTGCACCAATTACACTGAGCATACTGGTCGGGGTGGTTTCACTAACTCACCACGACCAGCTAGCTAACACAATAACAAGGTCTTTAAGCACACACATAAAAGACTAACAGAACAGTTTTGTAATTAACCCGGGGGAGATGCACAAAGGAACAATAGCGTTCCCCCACAATGCCCCGCGCACACATTTTAATGAGGAGCGACCCTCTCAGGATTGCTACAATAATTTTATAAGTATTACACTCGATGCAGATCTTGTATTTTTGTAAAAGTAGGCTACTATTTTTTATTTTATTTTAGTTAATATTTTTGTGTAATAGCCTATTACAATAGCTTTGTGCTAAACTTTGTTCATTCATATGTAATACCTTCAAATATGGTTGAATGGCCACTGTACTATGATATAATAAACATTTTGATTATTGCATTTTCATTTGTTGTACCCTACGCCAGTAGGGTACAATAACAAGTGAAAATGCAATAATTTTCAACCAAAAAGCCTAAAATCGCCACAGTGCTCAAGTATATCAACGCGGTCATCTGAAGAATCAGGAATAATCTGGTACGCTATTACAATAAAATGAATTATAGATTCAAACAAAACCAAAAAAACAAATTGTTAGTTTCAGTCAAAGTAAGCTGAAGGGGATTTAACTGAAGTTGTAATTAAACAATACCGCTGGTCTGCATTGGAACTCACTGGATTGAGGTAATGTAGAGCTGCTAACACTTTTTTAAGACTGCCAAACTCTGGTAACTCTGTACAGGTTGTACACACAAACACAGCAAAACAACAATGTAGAAACATATTTTGCTTTTATACATATAAATAATGAAAACATATGGATGCAAATGTACATTAAAAAAGTAATGAATAGAAATAGCCATATTCATCTTCCAAGCATGTTGTTTTTATATCGATTTTATTATGACTGTACATTTTCTGACTGTAATCTATAATTCATTTGGAAGTATGCACGCAACAAATTCTGTGCTTTGCTTAGTGAACAAATATATGAGCACAAACTCAATGTAGGTGATGACTGCCTAGGTGTGTATGGTGCACTATTTTGAAATTGAACATGTAAATGTATTAACATGTCTGCCTTTTCTGTTTTTTAGATGCCAAAAGTATGTTAGATGCTGACTTTGATCAACAATTGCCACATATATGCACAATGTTATTTATTCACTCTGCACAATAAAGCACCAACTTGTCACATCTCACCGAAACGCATAGTCATGGGAGTCAATCTCCTTGCCCTTTTTGGAACCATTGAGAATCCCTCCAGTAGCCACAACAGCACAGTGGATACAGCCTTGTTTGTTAGTCTTGGGAACAGGCTGGAGCTGATAGTCTAGCTGGGGGATCAGATCCACTGCCTGCTGCAGGGAGGGAAAACAAATCTGTTACAAAGCACCGAAACCTCAACCCCTAAGCAGAGGTGTCAAACTCATTCCATCAAGGGCCGAGTGTATGCAGGGTTTTTGTTGCAACCAATGCAGGACACCAGGTGATTTCACTCATTAGCTCACTTTTTCAACCGAGCAGGGGAATTAATTGAAATCACCTTGTGTAGGGCATTGGTGGCAACAAAAACCTGCATACACTCAGCCCTTGATGGAATGAGTTTGACACCCCTGCTTAGGGGTTGAGGTTTTGGTGCTTTGGCCAGACCAAGGCCAGACCAAGATGTGATGAATGTAGTGCATCTAAGCTAGGTGTGGGTACGTGAAAGAAACAAATCCAAAACAAAACTGAAAAATGAGCATGGAGGCAGTGTCCCATAATAGTAGAAGAGGACAATATTTACTTGATTCTGTATAGGGGGTCTTGGGCTTGCAGGCAGTTAGGATGTTTTCCCAGACCTTTTTCCAGACTTTGACAGTTCCAGTCAGGCAAGCCCAATCACCTCTAGGAAAAAGCGTCTTCTCTGGGCTTGTCGGTCAAAAACAAATCTCAACCTTTACATGACAAAATATATTTTTATATTTAAAGAGTTTATAGACAAATGAGGTATATACCAAACCTCTGTGTGTATGACACCAAACTAAATTGAATACAATGCAATACAATTTGGGCTAATACTGAAGTGGTGAGCTGGATGTCACAATGTTATTGGACAACACCTACCTAAGATGATTTGATTATATTCCATCCTGTCCTATTTTTGTGTACACTTTTTGTGTACACTTTTACATTACATTACATTACTGCACACCTGTGCATTCCATACACACATAAACCTCATAAATCATTTGTAAGCACACACACAAATCCTGCACTCTCTTATTACTGATTACGCTGCAAAACAGGCCTTGGGGAGCACGTGGCCCTGCTCAGTGTCTCTGCTTATGTTCAAATATTATGAAAACAATTGGACACTGACGTCTGGTATTATCTTTGTTGAGGGTGCTCTAGGTCATCTTTGCCCTGGGTATTGGAGGCAGAACAATCACCATCCCAGTCACAGGGGTCCACCCCAAAGATCCCCCTCTTAAGGTAGGTTTCTATCTGGCCCTCAGTCTCCAATTGGACTACAGAGATGGTTACAGACCTATGGGTGGGGTTGACTATGAGCTCATTATGTTAGGAATGTAATGGATGTATTAATTATACCAACAGACTATGGGAGAGCAAAAAAGGGGGTGGGGGGTTCCCCACTTATCCTATAATAATGGATGTAAAATACATTATCAGTAGAGCTTGGCCTTGAACTGCTCTCCCTGTATGCGCACACTGGATAATAAACATCTGTTGTTCAAACCTGTGGCTCCCTTCTCATCTTTGAGTCCCGGGAGATCTGTTGTATCTCGATCACCGCATCAATACCAAATACCTCCAAAACAAATAAAAGCACAAAGGTTTTAAATCATTCTCATCCAAACATCACCAATGGTACCCTTTTTACCATTCTTAAACTCCACATGATAGCTTTGTGATAGCTCAACTGTGCTGTAATGACATGGAATTAGATTCCAAACAGATCATACAGGGCTTGCTTCAAGTGGCAAGATTAAAACCACAATGGAAGTAGGGTGATATCAGCTAAATTGGGCCACTTTTTGGTTAATCGCTTGGGAAACTAAGAAAAAAGCAATGTATGACATTTAATTGTATTTTTATGGTTAATAAGGACTGTTTTTAATATTTTTGTGTTGAATTGATGTAATAAAATATAATTGTTCAGGCCCTACAGCTTTTGAAAACATCAGCTGTCACATTTTTTTAGATAAGCAGTGTTCAGGTAAAATGGGCCAGCTGATCAGCTAAAATGAGCCACTCAAACTGTAAAGCGAAACAGAGTCATTTCTCATAAAATAATCAAATCATCTTTAATCTCAACACACTAAAACATTGCATTTAAATAACATTAAATGAACTCATGAAAAATAACATTAAAGCATTAAGAATTCATAAAGAATAACATTAAAATGAATTCATGAAGTACCAATTACTTTAGGAACTCATTTTAGAACATGAATGTGTCTGTGCATGTGTGTGTGTGTGTGTGTGTGTGTGTGTGTGTGCCCAACTATGCAGGCTTACACATGCATATCTGGAATAAAAAATACTCTCGGAACAACTGTAAAGAAAGTCATATTAAAATGGGAGAAAAGGCTACTCTTTTAGACTGATGCTTCAGTAAATCACTCATTCATCACAGTGTGTGTGTGTGTGTGTGTGTGTGTGTGTGTGTGTGTGTGTGTGTGTGTGTGTGTGTGTGTGTGTGTGTGTGTGTGTGTGTGTGTGTGTGTGTGTGACAGAGCACTACATAGTGAGAGCTAGCTCACGATGCGCCCTGGACCAGAGCTAACACACACATACATAATTAGAAGGGAAAATGTGAAAAGAGGCATGTAATATATACAATAATACAGTGGTGGGCCGTCAGGGCCTGCAAGGCCTTCTCTGCTGGCCTAAAAAATATCTGAATCACAGACTGATGTTAATTATATTTTTTCCATGAATACTTATTAAATAATTCCAAATGGTCTGTCCGCTTCCTTTCATAGCTTTTCCCCTGGTTGCGGTGCTTCCAGACGTGTATTTTCATATTAAAGCATTTAACCAATCACATTTCAGCCATCATTTGTTGCCAAAGAAATCTGCCTGTAGGCCTTCACAATCAGTTCTGCAGGCCCTGTAGCATAAAATAAGTGTTGATCAAACTGTTGTTTCAACCAATCAGATTTTGAGTTGGGGACACGAAGGCCTTCTAGAAGGCCTAGGTAACGTCAGCGTATTCACACCCTTTGATTGGATAGTCAGAGAGTGTCTGACTATGATGTAATGTGATTGGTTAAATGCTTTAATATGAAAATACATGTCTGGAAGCACCGCAACCAGGGGAAAAGCTATGAAAGGAAGCGAACAGACCATTTGGAATTCTTTAATAAGTATTCATGGACAAAATATAATTAACATCAGTCTGTGATTCAGACATTTGAGCGGACATTTTCAGCCCTAAAGCGAATTAAAATTTATGCCAGAAATACGACAGGGCAGGCTCGACTTTCAGCATTAGCTTCGATGGCGATAGAAAAGGACTTCTTGATGGAACTGAAACACACGGATAATCTGTACGACAGAGTAATTGAACTATTTTTGAGGAAAGAAAGGAGGATGGATTTTGTGTACAAATAATAAGGATTTTTGGTGAGTAAAATGTTGCTATTTTCCTAAATAATATTGCAATTTTATGAGGTTATTATTGATGCTTTGTTATGTGTGTCGCAGCTGTAGCACCCCGGGTTTGTTTCTTCAGTAAAGGCATTTATTCTGGATACACGAGTTATCTATCTGCGATGCAACGGCAACGGGTGTTTGTTCGGTTTGTTTTTGCACTTTGTTTATTTATCTTTCTTCAGTCATGTTTCATTCTCGTTCTGTTCCCCGTCTGTCATTGTTCCTGTTCGAGTTCCTCTCCTTGTCTTGTCATGCACTTCGAGAAATTCTATGTTTCGGTTTTTTTAGGTAGGAGGAGGAACGCATAAAGAAATCTGCGTGCGAATAAAGCGGAACGTGAAAAGCGTACAGAGAGAGAGAATGACAGCGATAGTTAGAAGTGTGAGATAATTAGTGATTAGTAGTGTTAGTAACTTAATCTAAATCCCTAATGTTAGTAGATGAGTTGGTTAGTACTATATACATCTAACTAATATATACAAAGTGTAATTAGAAAGTAAGAAGGAAGTAAAACGAGATTAGAAACGAAGACGGAAAAACCGAAACATAGAATTTCCCGAAGTGCATGACAGAACGAGAATGAAACATGACTGAAGAAAGATAAATAAACAAAGTGCAAAAACAAACCGAACAGACACTCAAAACATAACAATAAGATGGCTTTTATAGCCATAAAATAGTTATTGAGGGGTGGATTGATTCAGACGGAGCACTACTGAAGGCCTAGGTGTGAAATGCACGGACCGCCACTGCAATAATATAATATAATAATCTATTAATAGCCTACTTTTAATAAGAGGAACCATCAAAAAATCCGCTAAAACTCAATTCAGAAGTTCTGGCTCATTTTGGCTGAAATGCATGGCTCAATTTACCTTAACACATTAAGGTAAATTGAGCCAGTAAAAAAAATGATTTTTTATAAATAAATAAGTTTATTAACAAACTATCAGCATTATATCTGATGGAGGCCATCAGAGCATGTAGTATACATAATCATTTATAGATGTACATTTGTTTTTTATTGATTTATCAACCTTATTATTGACAAGTAAATTTTCATGTCAGGCCACTCACCTTGAAGTTCTCTCAGCAGTCTCGATGGGAGGCATTGCCCCGACCACCATAGCAACCATAGACCAATCAAGGCAATTGTTACATGTCAAGTACAGTTGTGGCAACAGTTTAATATCATTTGCAGTCATTGTCTGTTAAAATTTTAAGAGCTGATACGCTCAAACCTTAAATGGCTCATTTTACCTGATGGCCCAATTTAGCTGATATCACCCTGTCTGTAATGTTTTTATGGGAATATCTCATGGTAAGACTTCTGTAGATTTACTCAATACCACATTTTTCCATGACTAATGGAACATGGTGGTATTTATTGGCAGATTCATCTGTTACGATCCTCCCTTCGGACCCTAAAATGTGTGCAATACAGGTCTTACCATTGGGGGTGTGAAAGTTTAAACGTTAAATCGTTTAAATGAAATTGGGATCCTTAACATCATCATTAACTGTCATATTGTCATTTTACATAGGCTACGTGTTTAAAAAATACCAGATTTATAGACACGTGGCAACCTGAAAAGCAAACACCACCTTCGGGAAACAAATACGCGAACCAATCAAATGTACGCACGTTATCAGCAACCACTTTCGGTCAATAAACTTCATTGCAAGATTCGTCCTGTGACTTTTTTTGTCTTCGAAAATTAAGTATCCCAGTAGAAACGCGATGGAAAGAGCCATCAAAAGGATAAATACCCACCAAAAGCTGTCTTTCATGACTAAACTACAAGAGGATTTACATGAAAATCTAAACCTCAAGATTTTGTCAGAAAAAGGTTCCACGTAAAATACGAAATGTGAACGCGGCAAAGCAACTAGTATTCACTTGCTCAGAATCCGACAGGTTGGTATTATGGAAACGCCCAGTAAATGTATAGACCCTAATCAACGTAGCCTACCTGCATTACTGTGGTTAACGCATGAGGCGTGATTATCAGGTTTTTCCTCATTTGTTCTTTTTGCCAATGCGGAAACACAACTATAATCCAAGCGGTGTGAAAACTCATGAAGTTGATCATTCAAAATGACTTTGGGCTATGAGTATTTGACCACATTGTTTCTCGACATGCATTCTGCTTGCGGGTGTTTGTATAGCGTCCTTACATATATAAACATGAATGTACTCTTCACCGTGTAATTAGCTGCATGAAAGCAGAGAATGGTTAACCTAAGACTTAACACACCTTCCGGACATGAGTTACATCTAGGCTGAGAAAAGGTATCCAGAAGGAAAACTAAAAAATGGAAATAATATATTTTAGCAAAAACCTGACGCCGTTAACCACAAAAAAAAATTCACATAAAATTTCACAAAATAATCATAGACACAAAATATTAAAGGTGTATCTTTGATCACAGAGACATTTAATGTAATTAACTGGGTGTTATACCATCACTATTTGGCTAATCGTTGCCACGTGAAGCTTTTCGCGACCTGATCTTCTGTCCTGCAATTTCATCCTCCACCCGCGCGGTGCTGAATAAGACAACTTTGCAGTTTGATCTTTTTCGATTACTTTATATTTACTATTTCAGCAACTCAATTTAACGCCATTTAACTCTATTTTCATGAAGCACCATGGATGTTGGTGCTTTTGGGGTCAAGGGAGATTTGTGATTGTATAATTCCCAAATAATATATATAATGTAACAATAATAATAGTGTAGCCTAACAGTCATGACGTAGAGTATCTCAATTCTCTCTCAGATTTGCGTTTTAATACATCTACTAAATCTATTTACTGTGCAGCAGTGCCTCTGAACAGACTTAGTAATTGCACTCATGCAAAATATTTGCTTTTTTAGTAGTCGCTGCTCTCATTTACGATAGTCTTTCAAAGATTTAAGTGTACTTAGGAGTCCTGTTGGGACAGCACTCATAACCTGTTTGAGTATACTACAGTACACAGGTACTTAGACATTTAACCTCCATGTAAGAGGTTAGGGTTTCCCCCTGAAACTATACAAAAGATAGTTGTGGTGTGAAATGGCACTGTACCTTTCCAGTAAGTTTTAGTCGCCTCATCATGAACTGTGTGGCATTTCCAAGGTGAAGTACATGAGAGCAGTTATATTGAAGTGGTCCATTAACAGCATCAGTTTGAAAAGCTTGGTCATGTGTGAAGGTTAGGTCTCTTCATTTTGAACATGCTTGTGATCTCATTATTAGCTGAGCTTTTTTTATTTGCTTCTAAAATGATGACTCAATACCCAGTCATGGGATATAAAAGCAGCATACGATCTAGACCTTGAACACATAACTTCGCGAGTCCATAAATTAGTGGCTGCTTTGTGTAGTACTTCACAATGCTGCTCTAATGTTCCTTGATGTTGTGTGTATGCGGGGATATCTGGTGGGGGAGCTGATTGATATGAGAGTGACAAGTGCAAACGCGATCATGTAATTAAGCAATTAAGTGTCAACCATTAATCATAAAATACTCAACAACAACATATTTATGTAATAAAAGAGTATGCAAAATGTATGAAAAAAATCAAATATATTAAAAAGTATATTAACATGTTTTAAAAAGCATAACTGCACTTGTGTTCACTCTCAAAATGTAAAAGTAAGATATTTAATGCTGAAGAGAGTAATGTATTGTCATACATAGTATATGTTGGTATTCAAGGTCTCCTTTTCTTGCTTGATTTGCTTGGGGAAATCATAGGTGCAGTCACTTTGTTGTTTTATCTCCACTCTTTTGTTTATCCTCTTCTCTCTGGTAAAGTCTAATGATGTTGGCATCATGCATTTTTTTCCATGTTTTGATCTCTAGATTGTAGTCATGATTGATGTAAAAAACTACTCTGGTTTTTGCAAATTTTTCATAGTAGTAGTTGTTATATTTTGAGTGGTCTGCTGTAATGAATCCATAGGCATTCACCTGAAAACCAGAAAGAGGGACAATGTGAAAGGACTCTAGCAGAAGGATACCAAATGAATGAGAAGCAACACTTCGTATTCTGGCTTGATTAAGACAGTCAACTTGCAGGAAGAAATGACATTTTCTCACAATATCACAGGTGTGAAGTGCCAGAAACAAGGCGAATGCTCCATTGGTTGGCCTAAAAAATGTCCAGTGTCCACTCTGAAGTTGCCCGGAGTTCATGAACCTGTGCGCAATCACAGAGTACAATTTCATATCCCATTAGTGTGCCACGTCAAATCTCTGCCCTTGTGCTTTTATTACAAAAATGATTCAGGAGAAACACTGCACTAACCTGTTCCGAACATATCTGAGAAAATCCGGGTGAAGAACGTAGAATCTATTCAGATCAAACTGACCAGCATAGTGCGTCACGGGGCTAGAAATAGAACATCAGCATCAGCCCTTGCTAGCTTTCCTATAGCAATCTATACCTGTTTTAATGACATGCTATGGGCATGCCATTAAACAATGACTACAAGCAAATCAATTATTATGTTTATGTGAAATTAGGATTGTTATGTAGTGGAGTGCTCCTTTAATAGGAAACCATTTTAAACGTACTTATCCTTAATCCACTGTGGATATTAATTGTTTTATATTTTGAAGTGCATTCCGCAATAAAATGCTATAAAATTCCACAATAAAGAGCTATAAAATATTCTCAGAACACAATGACTGCCCTACCAATTATTGACCTCAGTGCCTACCAATTATTGACCTTGTACACACTTCTAAAGTATTCTGTTTCCTGTCTGATAATTTGACAAAAAAATGTATTTTTGGCTTGGAGCAGAACCCATGATCCTCACAATTCATCAATGCTTCTTTAATGTTGCTCCTCCCACCTTTTCTTTACACTTCAATCTATGTAGAGAGAGGAGATATGAGGCCTTACCGCATATTCCGATAATCTTTAGTGGCCACTCTCGTGTTGTTGAGCAGGGCCTGCAGCCAATGGAAATCCCTCAGGCCCTCTGGGATATGAACATACTTGATGCCCTTCAGAAGAAATTTGGGGGTGGCAAGGGGACAGTCAACATTTAGGTGATTACAGCATTGGTCATAGCCTCCACAGAAACATGTAAACTGGTAGTTTGTGGATAAAATATTTTATCATCAGAGAAATTGAGAAATATATCAGAGAAATATTAGACAATTCCATTAACTGAATCTAACATACTTTTTCGTTGTTTATGTTTGTACTTGTACATGGATAAATACATATACAGTCAGGTCCATAAGTATTTGGACAATGACACAAAACGCCAGCACAATGGATTTGAAATGAAACAATCAAGATGTGCTTTAAGTGTAGACTTTCAGTTTTAATTTACAGGTTTTGTCAAAAATATTGTATGAACCATGTAGGAATTACAACAGTTTTTATTAGGGCTGTCAAACGATCCAAATATTTCATCGCGATTAATCGCATGATTGTCCATAGTTAATCGTGATTAATTGCAAATTGATCGCACATTTCTAATCTGTTCAAAATGTACCTTTGGTCTTGTCGACAGACCCATCTGGCTTTGTAGCTGAACTTGCCATTCAAAATACCTTTTTCTTTATCCATTGCTGCTTGATATCGCCATCCGACTTAACGTTAATGCTAGCTGATTCCTAAACTACGGGTCAGGCAAACGGTCATCATAACAGAACGTGCCTTAATGCGTCAAATAAACTAGTGGCGCTAAAATGAATTTGCGTTAATGCATTATTATCGCGTTAACTTTGACAGCCCTAATTTTTATACATAGCCCCCCCAATTTTAGGTGCTCAAAAGTAATTGGACAAACTAACATAATCATAAATTAAATTGTCATTTGTAATACTTGGTTGCAAATCCTTTGCAGTCAATGATTGCCTGAAGTTTGGACTGTGGGAGCCATACCCGGAGGAAACCCACGCGGACACGGGGAGACATCACCAGACCCTGGGTTTCTTCCCTGGTGATGCATTTTTAATCTGCCAGTCAATGCCTTTACTGCTGCTGTTTCTTCCCTGGTGAATTTCTGCTTGTTCTTGGAGCGTTTTGCCTTCAGTTTTGTCTTCAATTCTTCTGTCATCCACCACAGTTGTTTTCCGTGGTCTTCCGGGCCTTTTGGTGTTCCTGAGCTCACCAGTGCATTATTTCTTTTTAAGAATGCACCAAATAGTTGATTTGGCCACACCTAATGTTTTTGCTATTGTATCTCTCTGATGGGTTTGTTTAGATTTTTTGGCCTAATGATGGCTTGCTTCACTGACAGAGACAGCTCTTTGGACTTCATATTGAGAGTTAACAGCAACAGATCCCAAATGCAAATGCCACACTTGAAATCAACTCTAATCAACTCTAGAACTTTTATTTGCTTACTTGTAAATTAAATAATGAGGGAATAACACACACCTGGCCATGGAACAGCTGAGCAGCCAATTGTCCAATTACTTTTGGTCCCTCTAATATGCTGTGGTAGACAGCTAAAATAACAATAACTTTTCAAAAAAGTGGGCTAAAATAACAATAACTTTGTCAATGTCCAAATATTTATGGACCTGACTGTAACTGCTAAAATAAAGGAAACACTTGAGTAAATTAAGGGTTCTGGTGGCTCTGTTATAGTGTGCGATGCATTTTCCTGTTGTGGTTTAGGTCCACTCCACCTCTTAGTGGGCAAGGTGAACACCAGTAAATACAAAGCCATTCTGAGTGATGACCTTTATCCTATGGTGAAGCATTTATATCCCGATAAAAGTGGTCTCTTCCAGGAAGACAATGTATCCATCCACAGAGCACGAGTAGTCACAAAATGGTTTGTTGAGCATGAAAATTATGTAAACCATATTCCATGGCCATCTCAGTCACCAGATCTCTACCCAATTGATGACTTATGGGAGATTCTGGAGACAGCATTTTCCACCACCATCAACAAAACAGCAATGATGGAATTTCCCATTGAAGAATGGTGTTGCATCCCTCCAATAGGCACATTGAAGCTGTTCTGGTGGCTCATGGTGGCCCAACGACCTATTAATTAAGACGTTTTATTTTGGTGTTTCCTTAATTTGGGCAGTTTACTCTATATAGGTATACATTAAAAAAAAAATGTTTTTAATTGTGTGAAAAAGGTTTGGGTAAGTATTATTTTGTTTATTCAATAAAAATAACGAAATAAAAAATATGTGCATTCCAATTGACCCTCAATTAAATAAGCATAGTATCATAGCCAGGCTACCAGTGCAAATACTAATGTGTAAGGGCTAGTAGGTAACAGTTAGGAGGATATTTGGTCACTAAACATGTGGAATTCTAGTGGAAGCAATTCTGTGTGTTCTGTGCCTGATATTTAAGCCACATACTGTCAAATCTAATGCAAATTCTGCACTACAAATACAAAAAAATAACAAATCTATTAAAATATGAATTGGAAGATTAAGGATGCTCAATATATTTGCTCACTTGTTGTTGTGTTTTTAACATAAAAACAACGTTAACTGCAAAAAATGCAATTTAAAGCAAGGTGGATAAACTGTACGGTGGTGGTAGTTGAGGGAGTACTGTAATTCACTGTCATGAGGTGTGTTTTGTGGACTGGTGTGTCCTCGCATGTCTGTAATAATGCACACTTTCCTCTTGCGGAGGGAAGTGTGTGTGTGTGTGTATGTGTGTGTGGTGGATGAGTTGCCACATTTCTAGTGGTGTACCTACCTCGTCATGGGGGATGCTTTTAAAACCAAACTTTTTGAGGGTAAAAGATGCCGAGACCAAGGAGTGGGCTGTGTAGACATAGACTGCGGTCTTATTTCCTACATCCTCTTCATAACCCTTAATAACAGCACCGTTCACTCTGCAGAAATGATAGTTCAGTGGTAAATCATTACTGTTGGTCATGGCAGTGACACTCATGTTACATCTTTTATTCATTCATTTCAAAGTAACTTGTACTTCGATTCGGAATCATTGAAGTTATTTTTTAAAGAAGAAGGTATTAGATTCCTTCATTCACATATTCATGGGGCGCCCCATTATGCTGTTGGAAGTTTGTTGAGGAAGTGCTTTCCTTTTCATGGCGTGCGAATGTGCCCACATGTCCAGGGATGCTTCTTTTTGGGGATGATGCCCAAGTTCAGTTCAATTTACACAAGACACATCTTTCATTGGGTGCTTTGACTTCTAAGAAATCAATACAGGAGGGCAGGACGGAGTATTGTATTCAAGTAAAACCAGGTTGCACAAGGCCTGCCATTTTGCATGGTTAGTTGTATGCCGTGTGCTTTGTCGTCCACCTTCTTTGCAAGGTTTAGTTGTGATGTTAGTTTATTAAATTGAGTATGAAAATGATCACAAAAAATACAATTGAACTCCAATGTTTCTCAAGTCTGAAATGTATCATTTTTATAGAATGGTATAGATTTCTATAGGTTAATTTCTGAGAGCAACAGATGCAACTAAATATGTATGTTCATAACCATTGGGCATATGAGAAGATGATAATCTTAATGAAGTAGTCCAGAAAGAACACTGAAAAATTGCCTCACTCACCTAAACACATAGTCATGGGAGTCAATCTCCATGCCCTTTTTGGAACCATTGAGAATCCCTCCAGTGCCCACAACAGCACAGCGGATACAGCCTTGTTTGTTAGTTGTGGGAACTGGCAGGAGCTGATAGTCTTCCAGCTTGGGGATCAGATCCACTGCCTGCTTCACCTCTTTGAAATAAAATCAAAGATTTTGGTTTGGTTTAGTTTACAGCTTTTCCATAGGTTTACGTATATCATTTCCTTATTTACATTTAGAATCTTGGTTCTGTTTCTTCCTTGTTCCTGCTGTTATTTGCCTCCTAAACCATAGAATTGAAAGATCATGTATCTGGGCACTAACCACTAACTATGGCATGGCAATGTGCATGAGGGGAGTAAGTGAATATATCTTCTTTTGAAATATAGAAATATGGATTTTCCTACAAATAATATTCAGTATAGGGAGATTTGGTCATAAAGAAAAGATCATAAACCCAATTTTGTCATGTTATTTTGTCATGCTTACATTCCCTAAATCACAAATGTTTTAAATCTAAAAAATATAATTTATGTACATTGCGACTCATAAAAAAATTAAATAAATACAGTACATAATTAACCTGTTTCTCTGTGTTGATTTCCAGTTATCATGAAATGGTGTACAAAATAACAGAAACTATACTGACACTGTGAATGTTCAGATAATATGTGTATATATATATATATATATATATATATATATATATATATATATATATAGCGGTCAAAAGTTTTAGAACACCTCCATTTCCCCATTTTCCCCTAAATGTATGTAAAAACTGGAAAATGGGGGTGTTCTAAAACTTTTGACCGGTAGTGTACATAGAAGGTATAGTGCAGGAAAGGTAAGAAACCCTAAATGGTTATTAAAAAGTACCTCCCCTCTAAGATTACAAAGTATGACTTTAAAAAGACATTGAGACTAGGTAAAGAAAATAAAGAAATATATAAAGACATAAAGAAATACAACAAACAAACAAGAAAAATAAACAAAAACATGGTATAAGACAATATCTGTACAGTAAAGATAGAAACTTAAAATTTTATAACAATAAAGAGAAGATAATAATGGAAAAACTGATGTTTTCCATATTTGACTTAAATATTGTCAGTGACAGAGAGGTTGATAGGAATTCCTTTGTATTTTATGGTATATTGCCTGAGAGTTATGTGAGAATAAGGAAGATGAATGTCCTTTAGTAGTCAGGTTGAATATGAAAGGATATCAGTGATTATTTGAAAAAAGTGTAGAAATACTTTTGGAAGGTTTTGTTCATACATTGTTATACATATAGACATGATTGAAAGATATTAACGTTGGAAACGGATAACACATTTAACTTCTTGAATAGAGGAGTTGATGGTTCTTGTTGATCTGAGAAAGTTGCCAATTTTGTTAATGTGGAGGACGTCGGTCTCGGCCACATGGGAGTGGCATGGTTGCCTGTCTTGTTTCATGTGGTAGAGGCCTTTGGAGCAGTGAGACTTTCCAGGGGCAGGTTTGGCACTCTCCCAGGGTGTGAGAGTGAACTGTCGCCCGGAAGGGAGCTCCAAAGGCCTTAATTGGTTTAATTATTATTTAATTGGTGTCAATCAGTCAATTGATATAGAAGTCAATTGGCTGATTGGGTGTCTGGGTGAGAATGTGAGTTGTGATTGTGATTGGGTGATTGCCTCACGAGTCCCACCTGAGCCAGGCAGAAACTAAGCCTATTTAAGAGCAGGTGGGGCGAGTGGGGAATCAGTCAGTCTTGTCTTGATGTGTGTGTGAGTGTGCGTGCACGTTTGATGTGGAATGTTTGATGTTTAATGTTGGATGTTTAATGTTTGTGGAGTTTTGTGTGCGTTTGTCGAAAGTGACTGAGTAGAGTGCTTCCTGTGTGAGTGGGGAAGAGGGAGAGGGGGTGCGCTTTAGGTGTCCGCCTCTCTCCCTCGGTGTGATTATGGAGGAGCGGGAGGGTGCCCTGGAAGAGGGTCCGCCTCTCGCCCTCGGTTTTAGTAAAAAGAGCTCGCACTCGACAGTGGAGAGTGTCTGAGCAAGCCCAAGAACTCACCGGAAGAGTGGAGTGTCTTGAGAGCCGGTTGCCAGCACTCTCACATCCTGGGAGTGGCGAGTGTCTCTGGAATGAATGAGTAAGAGAACTCGAACTGAAAAGTTCGAGTGTCTCAGTATGAATGGGTGGGAAGCACTTGAAAGGTCACTGGATATGTGTGTGCCTGAGGAGGTTCCAGGGGAACTCTGGAGGAGGCGCGGTGTCCCATAAGTTTAGTTATTTTAACTTGTTATTTTCGTTTGTTGTTTTTACCCGAAAGCTTTGCGGCGAGTAGGGTGAAGATTTTGTGTCTGTGTTTGTGTTAGTCTTTGATATATGTTAACCTGCTACTCCCACTGTCTCTCTCCCATGTCTGGGGGGAGAGCCCGGAAAACAAATAAATAAAATCCGGTCCGTGTTTCCTGGCTGTTCTGTTCCCATTCAGCGGCGTGTGACCGTTAATCTATTTGCATTCAAAGGATTTGCATGAGGAGGGAAGAGGGATAGATACTGGCCCAGACTATGTTGCAATATGAGATGTATGGATAGATCAAACTGTAGTAGAGTGTTAGAAGGCAGGGTTGATTGACCAGTGAACACATTTTCTGATAATGCCAAGAGATGTCATGGTTTTCTGGCAAACATAATCAATGTGTTCTTCCTAGGACAGTTTTTTATCTACTAAAACACCTAAGAACCTTGCCAAAGAGACCGATTTCAATATTATTAATAAACAATTCAGGGTCCTCTTTGGGATACTTGTTATTTTTATTTGTAAAGATGATGAAATTAGATTTTTTGACATTTAGAGATTCGTCTGGAACTAATTTGCAATACATAATTTGCTGCTCTGATTAGTGAATTAAAAATTGCATGGGAGATTGGTTGGAAGGTTGGTATCATCCGCAGACAAAATAGGGAATAGAGTTTTGGATACCCAATGACTAAATCATTTATATAAATGAGAACAACTAACCAATTTATTAGTGGCCATACATTTAATAAAAATGGCTCATTTAATAAAAATCTAGTTTTACTGTTTGTACTGTCTTCTTTAGATTATGATAAGCAAGGTAGCAAGCTATGTGAAATTGTAAGTGTGATGTAAGGGTAGTTTGAGGGCCACTGGTATAACAATAGCATCTAATTTATAAGGAAGAGAGTTAGCTGACTGCACTTAGAATGCTGGATGAGCAATACAGTAATTCTGACATACTATAATTTCCACATCATTAGGGTTTTCAACATATTATTTGTCTACTGTGTTACACATTCAAAATGCCACCCTAACATGCTTCCTGTGTTTCGGCCAAAATTTAAATTTAAAAACAGTCTCCATGTCTTACCTGGTGAGAGGGAATATGATTTTGTTTTTTCACCATTATATAAAAAAATTGATGGATTGACCTTTAGCAACACAATAGTATGCACAAAACACCAGTCGTTTTACTTTAATCAGTTGACACACCTTTTCTAAGTGCACAAGTACTGTGCAGTCACTTTAACACAATTTTGTGTTAATTTCATTACCAATGTCACATTTCATAAAGACCACGAACAAATTAATTAATTAACCTAAAAAATACACATTTTGTACATTAACATCTCACTTTTTCAGTTCTATGCAACTTTTCTGACAATATAATAACTAAACCTTTTCAGGGAGAACCTGCTCTCTCACCTGCATAGTTGTATTCCATGAAGCCAAAGGGATTGTTGAAGTGTGCCAATCTGTTCCACTCACTGATGTTGAGGTGTTCTCTGTGCATGAAGAGCTGAATGTTGGGAATGAAGGCCTTCCTAAACTCAGGGTCTTCAGAGTTCCTGAGAGACTGCTGACATGTCTGGAGCAGTGAAAGCATTGTCAGAGCACAGACTACCTCTAATGTTCTAGACCCCAAGTTCATCAAATCACGATGCAACATGACACAAGTCCTGTGATGATCTGAAATATTTGAAAGTTGGAAAGAAAATCAAGTTCTCACCCTATTTCTGTGCTGTGGGTCTGTGAGGTACATGTCTTCAAAATCCCACACAGGCAATTTCTTGAAGTTCTTTTTACTCAAAGCTGGCAGGAGAGTTATCCTGGTCATCAGATCTGTTTTGTTGCCTCCTGGTACAACAATTGTGGGTGAAGTGTGGTAGATCTGGGCTTTTCTGACTTTGCTTGGTACCATTTTAGCCAAGCTGGGATTTGTTTTAATTATTGTTATGCTGGCTGGGAGATGTTTGGTGATATTCTTCTCCAAATCAAACCAGTTAACCAACTCTTGGTAATCAAATGCATGTCTCCATTTTGTGCTGAAAGGTAATGATATCAAATCCTTTGTACTGTGTTTTTATTGTTCAAAGATTTTTTCTGTACCCTGTATTTATGTAGGCTAATTTGGCAGTGATGACCTTTCGTTTCTTTTACAGGGCATTCATTACTATAAAGTAACAAGACACATAATTGGCCAAGTACATTGTTTGAAGTAGACCAACATAGTTACAGTACCGTAGCAGGTATCAACTTCAATTCTGATTAAAGATGAAATAGGTTTATTAAATATGTTACATGCAAGACATTAAACAAGAAATAAACATATACATCATACACTCACTTGTGGGTGTATGCTCGCTAGTTACAAGTAGCTCAAAGTAATACATTAAACAAGCAATTATAATTAAGAATTGAGAGAGAGAGAGAGAGAGAGAGAGAGAATATATAAAACCAGATGCATAACCAAGGAAGAAAACTCTTCTCCCGACTGGAACTGAAAACAAACTGAAACCCTCCTCCTCTGTGTCATATAACTAACTCACCAACTCAACTAACTAACCATACTATACTAATACTATTACTGCTACTGTTAATGTGAATCCATTATATGGTAAAGATTTTAAACCATTGGGACCTTGACTTAGCCCAGACTATTCATCCTACTTTAAAATAGTCACATCTTCCACTCTGTTATGAACTGAAGTGGTTTAAAATCCTACATTTTGATCAAGTGCTTGTTTTCCTACTTTTTTCCCATGTAGAAAGATAAATCTGGTTACCTGTAAAGAGCCTAGAGAGTTGAATCACTCATGGCCTTAATAAATTATTATAAGGTGGCAAATGTGACATGAAAGGCATTTACTTCAACAGTATTTTTTTCTCACACTTAAACTAAATAGCCTATCACTGTTTATCACCCATTTTTAACACCAACAATGAACTGAATTTTACATATTTATGACCACTTTAGCACCGATCACTTTGGGTGCCATCCAGTGATGTTCAATATTGCATCTGTCCTTATTATATTATATATATCATATTATTATTATTATATTATATATTATATTATAATTATTTGTATATTGTAGCCAAATTTTACTATTTTACTATTTTACTATCTTACAAACAATTTATTACCTATTGTGTACTGTTGTGTTGTTGTGAAGAGAGATCCATGGGAACAACAAATCTCACTGCCATGTACGCATGTGCACGTGATCAATAAAAACTTGAACTTTAACCCAATGATGGCGCCTATGTTTATGACAGCCAAACACCGCCCCGATCGGGGCTCTATGCCAGGTGTGGCACAGTCGGGTTACAAAGGTCTCTTCATTACTTGACAAAGGCCCCTTCATTACTTGACGTAATGTAATGTGTGAGGTGAAGGAATGCGTCTGGGATTAAATGTAAAACACACAGGGTGCGACAATACCGTCCGGGTACACTGCACACCGCAAAGCATTTACAAACACAAAGCATCATCCGAGATTTTAGGAGATGCATTTTTTGAGTGCAAACATTCCACATGATAAAGTTGACAACCATAAATTACGTGCATTTTTAAATACGACGGTAAGAAATGGCGGGGCTATTCCCTCTGCAAAACGACTTTGGCAGAAGTATGTGTCGCATACTTTCTCACCCGCATAAATAAAAGAGCTGGTGAAGTCCACAGCATGTCTGTGGTCACAGACAGTTAGAGTCAACAGGTGGCAAATGTTTCGCACATTGTATTTGTTCTGCAAGCAAAATCAATACCATACAATTCCAAAGTTATTTTTGCTGCCACTATCTTGATGCGGTCAATTATATCTCAATTGCGGATAGCATCTAACAAAGCCTATTAAAGTTGGAGGTTGATTTCTCGGAAGAGACTAATGCATTTAGAAGACAAATTTGTGGGAGTAGTTAAAAAGATTTTCATGTATTGTCCAAGCTGAAAGTTACGCAGCATGGCAGCGTGATAGAGCAAGGTTAAGACTTGAACGTAAAACTCCCGCCTGAGCCATGTAAAACGAGATGGGGCAGTTCACTGGCCAGGTCAGTGTTGTAAATGATAAATTGTTCTCAATCACTTTACCTGGTTAATTAAAGGTTTAAAAAAGTTGTATTCTGCGATACTATACTAGATTTGTGGACCTGGAAACGAACAATACACCAAAACACTGCTGTGCTAGAACAGCTGCAGGAGTTGTTGCGCGACCAGGGGCTCAATGCACATCTTGTAAGTCGCTCTGGATAAGAGCGTTCTGCTAAATGTTTAAAATATAAATGTAAAGGCAGTTAAAGCTGCACACGTGGCAAGGTCTGGTCGAAATTATCCGCTGGTTTGAGAGTAGAGATCAGAATACAGGAAACATGTAATATGGTCGAACAACTGAAAAATGACTCAAATGCACACAGCGCAGTCAAATTAATAAATACTAAATGGGTCAAAACATTCACATAAATTGCGGAGAAACTGACAACATATTACAATCCCGAAGCACTCCAAAAGAAACCACGGTTCTTTTAACCAGGGCACAAATTCCTTGAGACTTTCCGAGGTTTTGACGCCAAGTCTTCAGACTCAACTTGACAAAACTCACGCTGGGCTCGATTTGAGTGTTTGACTAGTACTGTACTTCTGAACTAGCTGATTACAAATTATTTGCACACGAACAAAGCATTGCACTAACACTCAGGGAGTTCTGGGACAGAGACGAAAAAAATCATTCCAAATATTGCGCACAAGGCAAACTGTGGAATTAGGGGCAATTCATATAGATTACTGGGGAGGGGCATTGTAAAAAATAACTGACTGGAAGGCTCTTGTCGATCGCTTGCTGAGGGATGATTGAACTGCAGGTGAGAAAACTGCTCTAGATTAACTGGTGTCCCTACTTATGTTACATAATGATGTATTTACAAATATTTCACATGCATAGAATATAATGAATTACTTAAATTATTAAATACCCTTTTGCTTCATACATTTACATATGACAATTATTTAATACATTTAGACAGTTTAAGTTCTGAAATGTATGTGAATGTGTCAGACATTTACGGTTACATATGCACGTATATGCATACTATTGATAACTCGCCCATAATAGCTCCGTTCTCCTGTCACTCTATCACTCAGAAACACACTAGAAATCTTTAAAGCAACGTAGTGCAAAGTCCAAATAATCCCATGCAACACCGGAACAAATGGGAATTATAAATAAAATGCAATAAAACTGTATAGTGCTATATCCCAATATAATAGAACAAAGGGTAACCTGGGAAAATATTATTTGACTTTGAATCAGGCTGAAATAACAATTACAAATTACAATTATCTTATAATAAAACAACAAAAGCAATAAAACAATGAGCGCTTGATACGCGCGTTGATCATTCAAACCACGCACAAAATTTGCTTACCTAACTTGAAGCAACGATATGCGATCCCACAAAAAGGGGTAAAGGAAGACGCACCCCAAGATGGCAAGTGCCAGAGGTAAATATTTTCTAGTTTTCATATCAGATGAGGTAAAAAAAAAAAAAAAGTTAAGATGGACAATCGACGACCTAACTTGCTTGATTTGAGGGGGGGAAAAACGTCCGGATGAAAATTACATATTAACCGGTTCCTCTGTGTTATACCTAATATTGTAGGTAAAGTATGGTCAAACCTTTTTCTGACAAATTACTTTAAATAGTGGGCTGTGTGAGTCCCCTGTATCTCTGCCTGTATTCGTACTAGAATTATTACTATACTACTTCCTCTATTCATTATAGTTGTAAATAACCACAGTCTGCCAACAATGAAAAGGCAGCAACCAATACACCCCACTCTATATGTATACTTACTGACTCACGCTTGTGTCCTGTCCTGCCCTGCCCTCTATACACATAACCTGAAAACAGGATGCAAGTCAGTCTATAAACATATTAACAATACTTTGGTGTACTTGTGGTGCTTTCACGATCGCATTTTTGTAGCTAATATTTTATTTTCCGTACGAGACGTTAAATTACAACAGTTCAGACTTTTTTGTACTTTGTCATTGGGTACCATTTGTTCACTTTCTGTTATGCTTCTGATTTCTAGTATGTTCGATCTCAATGACACGAGCCATATGCATCTAGGGCAGCGGTTCTCAAACTATGGGTCGCGACCCCACTTGGGGTCGCCAAAGGTTCATGGTGGGGTCGCCAAAAAATAAATGTTAAAAAAAATTTACCATAGGAGAACAGTTTTTCCTTCCCTGTGCCAGCAGAGGCGCAGCGTGCGCTGTGGAACCGGGCGCAAAATTCCGAGGGGTGCAGAATTTCAGAAGACGAAAAAAAACACAATTAGGGCACGGACCGGTTTCATGCACCGGGTGTAAAATTCCGAGGGGCGCAAATTATTTTTCCTCTTACACCCCGGTCCGCGAAATAAATGAACTGGTCTCAGCTTTTTTTCGCGTGTACCACCCCCTCCCCCGTCCACAGAAAATGGTCTTGCATGAAACCGGTCCGTGGTTGGGCACCGTTACGTGGGACAACTTGATGCCATTGCCATTCAACTTGATGGGGTCGCGATTTATGTATGGGGTCGCGAATTTTCATTTATGTATGGGGTCGCGATTTTTTCCGACCCATGAAATGGGGTCGTGGAGTAAAAAAGTTTGAGAAACCCTGATCTAGGGTAAAATATGTATAGTTGTATAGGCTACAAATGTCCACAAATAAAGTTGATTTAGTAGGGGAGAGCGGGGTATGTTGTCACACTTTTCACTTTGTCTTACCTGTACTGGGCGCAATACATCACAATGGTATAAATGTCATACCAAATGAAAGGTGGAAGTCTTGGGCACATATTTTGTATTAATTGCATTTTCATGTATTATTTCAGTATGGAGTTGTAGACAGTTAAATAGAGGGTGTGCACTTGTGACAATTTACCCCATCAGGGGGTAAGTTGTCACACCATGTCATAGTATGTGGGGTAAGTTGTCACATTGGATTATCAACAAATAAGAACACAACACAATAATTGTGAATAAAACATTTTTTACTTTCAAATTCAAAACCAAGTACATTTAATTACAGAACTCATTCATTAAAGAGCAAAATGCACAACGAAACACATCTAATCAGACTCATCTTCAGAGTCACAGTTCTGGCACAAATAAATTGTCTGGCCTGGGGTGCAAGCATCATGGGCCCACTTCTTGCATCTCACACACTGCACCCAAGTCTCTTTTGGGTGGCTGTTAGAAAATGGCTCCATGCAGACTAGGCAGAAGCACTCCTCTTCATCTGCTGATGACTCGTCTATTATTCCTGATTGTTTCTTGTTAGGTCTAAATGTATTTAAGCTGTGTGTTTTCCCATGTTCGTTGCCAGATTGTCTTGTGCTTTGCGTATGCTTACACTACTCTCCAGCGTTTTCTCTGTTTCCCTGCGTTTTGTTTCATCGTGTTTGTGTTCGTGCTTGTGCTCCAGTGTTCGTCTTGGTCTCAGTCTCGTTCCCGCTCCTCCCTGTGTTCCCTGGACTGCTTTCTCATTTTCGACCTTCGCCTGCCCACTGACTACGCCTTGCCTGCCCCTGATACCCCTGAAGCCCGGAACGAACTCTGCCTGTCCCCAACCATTCTTTGGATCCCTGCATTGCCCTGATTACTCCTGCCTGACCATCGCCTGTTTACAAAATAAAAGAAGTTTTTGCATTTCTGGGTCCGCGCCTGGTTTTCTGGTACCATTCCTGACAACTTAGGTAATTATGGTAACGGTGGACAGCCAACCTAGCCACAGGGATGCCAGCTGCCCTCCATCTTACTTGTTTGTAGCATCTAAGGTGGCAAAGCTACCATATGTCCCAGGGGCCCTTGGGGCCGGTTAAACCCTAAATGTATAGCTAGCTATATTCACGTGTTCAAATGTGGTAATCGATACATTGGCTGAGTGAAAGCCCCTTTTCCCTTCATATGAATGATGTTTGCATGAGAGTGTGTCACATCATCCACTGTCATTGGGTGTGTATGCGTGTAGAATGACTCCCTTATGAAAGACATGCAACTTCCCTGTGCCTTATGCTTTAGTTTAATAAAGAAGGAGCACTATAATGGAAAAGTAAAGTTTCTTGACTCTTGATTCTGTGGCGTTCACTGCTACACTGGTGTTAGAAGCAGAATTAATCAATGCCGAAATAAGAAGCATGGAAGAAGAGAGATGTCCAGATGGCAAGAGCACCGTGCAAGAAAGGAAGACTTCACTTTTCCGGTCACTGAGGGAGTTTCTGCCGCAGGAACTTGGCTACACTGGGGGGAACTTGGCTACACTGACGACATGCTAACGTCAGCTAGAGCGGGCAGTCGCCATGCTACTACCTGCCCGACAGTCGACACTTTCCTGTCAGCAGCCGGAGATAGTGTGCGCGAGGCACAGGGCCTGAGCAGCTTAGCGGAGCTCCCCAAGGGCTCCCCAAGCACACTCCGCCAGGGGCTCAAAGTAAGCCGCTACGACGGGAAAGGTGACTGGGAGGCATACACGACCCAGTTTCGCTTTCTAGCGGAAGCAGCGGAGTGGAGCGAACTGGAGGAAGGCGCAAGGCTGGCGGTGGCCCTGGAGGGAGCTCTCAAAGCATTCTTGGACCTGGGTCCCGACACCATGCCCACCTACCAGGTCCTCTGCAAAGTGCTAAAAAGGCATCTTTGGCAAAGTGACATCACTCCTCGCACTTAAGGAAGAGCTGCATTGAAGAGAGAGAGAAAGCATTGGACTTCTCGCTGTCGACATCCAGCACCTAGCGATTCTACCCACAGCACCCAGGAGAAGTAGAGCCTGGCTCTCAACGCCTTCCTGAGGGGATTACAACCAGCGAACCTCCGGCAACAAGTCCGGATCACCTGCCTCACCAACTTGAACGAGGCCTTCGCTAAGGCGGAGGAATTGGAGGCGATTCTAGACGAGGAAATGCCTGCACCCCGGGCGGTGCGTGCAGCCATCGGAGAGACAGAAAGCGATAAAGAAACCGTGCCAGCCTATACATCACCACGCCCCGCAGCATCGAGAGTGTGCCGCCTGGGAAGCAGCGGTCATAGCATATTTGTGCTATGCTACATTGAGGGGGAGCAGGTCAACGCACTGTTTGACACCATCAACCTGAACCGGCACAACCTGCTGGCTCGGATCACGGACTGGTCTCGCATTGATGATGCCCTCGACTCCATAGCTGGCTCCACCTGGTTCAGCGCATTGGATCTCCGCAGCGGCTACTGGCAGGTTCCCCTCTCCCCATCAGCCCAACCAAAGACGGCCTTCACTTTCGGCAGGGGATTATGGGAATTCAACATCATCCCATTCGGGCTATGCAACAATCCAGCCACGTTCGAACGACTGATGGAGAAGGTGCTGCAGCCAGTTCCAGCATCAGCATGTGTGGTCTATTTAGATGACATTCTGGTCCACACATCCACCTAAACTGCTGTGCTAAACAACCTGTGCACAGTGTTTAAACACCCTTTTTTTTGCAGAATCGGAAGTAGTCGAAGTATGCCGACCAGACACAACTTCGTTTTGGCCCCACAGTTCTGACCTGCACACTCATGGATATAGCTTTTAAACCTCCAGACCGACAAAAAGCATGCAGTGGAGTATGTGAACAGTGTTGCTCGTTTTGGGTACGCATACGCGTAAGCGTGCTTAAGTGTATATATAGTATATATATACACTACCGGTCAAAAGTTTTAGAACACCCACATTTTCCAGTTTTTACTGAAATGTAAGCAGTTCAAGTCCAGTGAATAACCTGAAATGGTACAAAGGTAAGCGGTAAACTGCCAGAGGTAAAAATAAAAAAAGTTAGGTTAACAAAAACTGAAAAATAACGTCAATTTCAGAGTTATTAAAAAAAGGCCCTTTTCAGGGAACGAGTAATGGGTTAACGTGGGTTAACAGTCACTCTGTGCAAGTTGCCGACTCTGGATCCAGGAAAAGAGCACCAGACCATCACGCTTCCTCCTCCATGTTTGACAGTTGGTGTCACACACTGAGGAACCTCCTACTCGACGGCCTACAAAAACCTTTCAAAATGTCCATATTTTGATTCATCGGTCCATAAGGCCTTCTTCCAGTCTTCAGTAGTCCACTGGCGGTGCTTCGTGGCTTCAATGGTTTTCTTACTGCCACTCGACCTGTCAAACCCGCAGCTCGAAGTCTTCTCTTCACAGTTGAAACTGAGACTTCCTTACTTCGACCAGTGTTAAACTGTGCTTGAAGCTGTTGTCCTGTGAGCTGCCTATCATGCAAGCTGTTGACTCTCAGAAGCTTGTCTTCTGATTTTGTTGTGGCTTTGGGTCTGCCAGACCTCTTTCTGTCAGAGTTTCCTCCAGTTTCCAAGTGCCTTTTGATGGTGTAGGAAACTACTTACTGCCAAAAAATGTACATTATTTTTTAGTTTTTGGTAACCTAAAGTTTTTTTACATTTTTAATTTTTTTTACCTCTGGCAGTTTACCGCTTACCTTTGTACCATTTCAGGTTATTCACTGGACTTGAACTGCTTACATTTCAGTAAAAACTGGAAAATGGGGGTGTTCTAAAACTTTTTACCGGTAGTATATATATATATATATATATTTAAGCGTATTATGGTCTGGCAACAATGTGTGATGTGTTCTCAGGCATCTAGCAAATGCCATTCCATTACAGGCATTTAGCAGGTGCTCTTATCCAGAGTGGCTTACACAGTTCACATTTCTTTACATATAATCCACTCATATTTGCTGAAGCATTTCAAGTTAAGTCGTCAGTGCCCCACCTGGGAAACGAACCTGCAAGCTGTGTTACAAGTCAAATTCCCTAACCATATTAACCTTATGCAGAGGACTGGAATTTGCGCAAGAACTAAGATGAGGCTGACCTAATAAAAGCATTTTCATGGTTGATTATTTGTTTTTGTATCATTTTTTGTTTAGGGATTCCTGAGTAAACAAATCAAACAATTTACCACATACAGTTAATGCGTACTATGCATCATGCATCGTTCATTAGCAATACAAATTTAACACAAAATTCTGTCATGTCTCTTTCAGATCAGATGAAGAAAGAAATGTTAATGGCAGGGATGTTTTGATGCCTGTGCTACTTATATCCAATATTTATTTAAACACTGGTAAGTCGTAGCAGCAGAGAGAGAAGACATTCTTACCAAATACAATTGGGGTTTTCAGTATTTTTAGTGCTTGGCTTCAAAATGAAGACCCCTGTCATATCTCATGAATGCTTAAACATGGGCTGACATGGCATTCAGTTGACATGTCTATTTCAGATGAAGGTGAGCAACAATTGGATGCATGATTAACTTTTTGTTTAGTCCCAATGAGTTTATTTAGATTTTATCGCATTGGCAGTCAAGTGGTTCTCCTAATCTGACTCCAGTCTGTCTGGGACATCCCATTGAGGAACAGTTCTGCCAAGGCCTTGGCTACTGTGTCGGCATACTTTGTTGCACCCTGAATATTATCAGGCTTCTTAGGAACCCTGTCTATCAAAACAAAGTAGTATCTCTTCCCTTGCAAGGGCCTGATGACATTAGTATGCAATTACTTCATTGGTCCCAGTAGCAACAGAGCCTAATCCATTGGAATGATTCATGGCTTTGCCGGGGTTTGCCTGAGCACATTTAGCAAAACTTTAACAATATTTTTTACCATCTATCATCCCATCCCAGGCCACCATAATTGGCCTGCATCTGAGTCAGACTATGTTTCTTTTGACCATGAGACTATGGTCATGGAAAATCTTTTTATGGTGTTATCCTCTCTTGTCAATCATCATTGTGCACTGATAATGTAGTGAAAGGTTTATAAATGTTCACTCATAATTTAGTGAAGGGTTTATAAATGTTCACTCATAATGTAGTGAAAGGTTTATCAATGTTCACTCATCATTTAGTGAAGGGTTTATAAATGTTCACTCATAATGTAGTGAAAGGTTTATCAATGTTCACTCATAATTTAGTGAAGGGTTTATAAATGTTCACTCATAATGTAGTGAAAGGTTTATCTATGTTCATTCATAATGTAGTGAAGGGTTTATCAATGTTCACTCATAATTTAGTGAAGGGTTTATCAATGTTCACTCATAATGTAGTGTGTAGAACCAGTTAAGGGACCTGTGCTGGCAATTACCCTACCCAACCCCCCTCCTCTTCAATAGTGAAATGTTCATGTGGGGTCAGCGTAATCACTGCAGCTTTATCTCCATGGTCTCTCATGACTCCTCCGCCACTGTCCCTGAAGCTGTTGGGTCAGACACACCCTTTTCCTTCTCTGTTGAATGTTTATGCCCTGCTAGTACCAACTGGCTAAAAGCTACCAGACCAGTATTCTGAGAAAGGTGACATTCTGTAGTCATTGTGTTCTTACCTGTTCCCAATGTACCTCAGAAAGTCAGGATGGAGCACATGGTATTTTGCCTCATCAAATGTATCAAAAAATTAACTTCTTGGCCTGTGAAGATAATATAAGGGATATCTTACAGAAACAATCTAATTCAAAAGGGAATTAAATAAACCAATTTCAGGGGGGGCACCAAATGCATGTTTTAGGACTTGGCTAAATATCAAATCCAGCACCAAATATTATTTCAAATACTGAACTGAATTACAAATCGTACCACAGACCACCAGGGGGCCGCGGGCCACCGGTTGAAAACCCCTGCAGAGGGTTTCATTAAGTTGGTTTGAAGAGCAAAGCATCTGAATACGCTGCGAAAAGAATGAGTTTAGAATGATTTAGCAATACGTGTCTGCAACAATAACTAGTTAGCAACACAACATGTCAGTAAATTAGATCGATGCTAGCTAGTCAATGATGTGTACTTGGCCTGAGTTAATTTCAAGGGGAGGCATCTTCTAACAGGTTTAACACTCTCGATAATATTATATCATATACACATGCACAGAAACACTGGGAAGCATGTTCTGATAGAACACCGGTCAACTAGAGGGTCATGGCTAGATAGTAATTCTATTTTTCCCAATTTTGTCCAACTCTCCCAAGGTTTGACCCCATAGTAACGACAGAAAGCGTCCAACCCTCGTTCCACTTATGGCGCTTTATGTATTTATGTGACGAATGAAATTGTTGTACTATGAAAATGTATATTCTAATTGCGTTAATGAAAATAGCAATACTATACTTTGTCCTTACACAGAAAACGTGTTTATTTTTCAGTTCAGTTTTTGTAACACAAACCTAACAGGTAGAATCACTCAAACCTGACAATTAATACTTTTCGAATAATACCAGTAATCGAAGTGAAGCTAAAAAAACCACATGGTGGTTGTGTCTGAGCTGGTCTGAGATTTAGCGTGACGATTCTGTGACAATTGCGCTTGACCAATCAATGGTCTGCAGTACTATTGCTGGCGCCTCCCTATTCGGCTCGCTCGTACCTAAACAGAGCAGTAACTAAATTCAGCACGCTTACTTCGGTTCGGTATGGTTGGCTTTGGCAATGGAAAATGTGGCAAAATGTGGGACCATGGATTGGTTACCATGCCGTACTGTACGGTGGGAAAGCGCCATTAGGGTTAGGGTTACCAGCTCATCTTTGAAACGTACCACTTTAGTGGCAAATGCGCATACGCGACACCAGGGGGAAAATAGGGTTAGTATCCATAGATATAAAATAGTTTTTATATCTATGTTACCATCTAGCAATGACCCAACTAGAGCTACACTATGGACTAGAGCAGTGATCCTCACTATTTATTTCCAGGAGAGCCACACTGGCAGGACAAAGTCAATACCACAACCAAGCATATATGCCTACTAATTGTCACCTCACAGTGTGGTGTAACCAGACTATGGTAATGGCGAGGGGCATTGTGGGAAGGGCAAAGGTGCATGGCGGGAGGGTTTGGATTAGGCGGAACCAGGAGTTAGCCAGCCGTACTGTGTATGTTCCAGTTGCGTAATAAAAGACAAAAGATATAATACTCTCTTGTTGTTATTGCCCACGTGCAAATTAGAATAACCCGACATGGTGTCAGAGTGACTTCAAGTGAGTGTAGCGAGAGTAGTTTGGCCGTGTTCGGAAGAAGTTTGGTCGAGAAAAGTTGCGAAACGGTGCTAGCTAGCTACGATGTTGACGGACGGAACTGCCGGAGAACAGCAAGCTGGTCGGGGAGCAGCAGCCGCGAGGATGACTCGCCCACCACCACCTGTGCCGGTGCCCAGAGCTACGTTCAGCATCCAACCACCGGAGCCGTTTGACTTCACCAAACCCCAAGAATGGGAAAAGTGGATACGGAGGTTTGAGCGCTTCCGTCAGGCCAGTAACCTTCATTCAACCACACAAGCGAACCAGGTAAACACTCTTATGTACTGTATGGGAGACGAAGCGGATGACGTTCTGAAAGGACTGAATCTATCCGACGTCCAACAACAACAGTATGAGGCAGTTAAAGATGGATTTATTCCATTCTTTGTTGTAAAGAAGAACGTGACATATTGATATATATACAAGGAACAGGGAAACTCGATTCTTTTGTGACCGCATTGTGTACATTGGCTGAACACTAACAACGGAGCTTTGTTCGACGAACTGATTAGAGATAGGTTTGTAGTCGGGCTCGCGGCTGTGCGTCTGTCAGAGAGAATGCAGCTGGATAAACACGTCACGCTAGAAAAAGCGATCGGAATGGCCAGACAGACGGAGGCAGTGAGACAGCAACAGTGTAACCTGCGGGGAGACAATACTAAAGAGACATGCTCTGTGGACAGTCGTTAGTAAAGGTAAACAATCTCAGAGATTTAAGAAGTTTAACAAGCCAAACAAAATGCACACAGAGAAAAGTAAGACACAGTCAAAATGCTTCAAATGTGGAAACAGTCCCTCACATCCAAAAACGGAGTGCCCTGCTAATGATGTAATGTGTCATGCGTGTGGTAGGAAAGGCCACTATAAGCGTGTGTGTGCATCCTCCAAAGTTGTGCACGAGGTACAAGAAGACGGAGAGGACAGCAGCTTATTCCTGGGCACAGTAGCAGCAGGCGGAGATCCTTGGATGGTGGACCTAAAGATCAGTGACAGAAAGGTCAGATTTAAAATAGACACTGGCGCTGATGTGACTGTTATCCCTGACTATGTGTTTAATTCTGTATTCAAAAGTGACATTCCAAAACTTGAGCAATCTTAAGAGGCCGATACTGGGACCAGGATGCACTCCACTGGATGTCTCAAACATCACACAACAGAAAGGAAAACAGCAGATACAAGAGGATGTGTATGTGATAAGAAACCTGCATACAGCGCTGCTAGGCAGACCCGCCATCACCAAGCTGGAGCTGGTGGCACGACTCGACACCGTCGACCTGGACGCACTGAAAGACAGCTATCCAAAGCTGTGCAGTGGTCTTGGCCTCATACAGCAGCCGTACACCATCAAGCTGAAACCTGGAGCGGAGCCATTCTCACTGAAGACACCACGACGAGTACCCCTTCCATTGATGCCAAAGGTGAAAAAAGAACTAGAGCGCATGGAGAGGATAGGTGTTATTAGCTGGGTAGAGGAGCCCACTGAATGGTGCTCAGGCATGGTAGTAGTAGCGAAGAAGTCAGGAGACCCTCGCATATGTGTTGATCTCACGCAGCTAAACAAGTCAGTGTGTAGGGAGAAGTACATTCTGCCTTCGGTAGAGCAGACTCTAGGCTCACTAGCTGATGCTCTGATCTTTAGCAAGCTAGATGCTAATATGGGTTTCTGGCAAATACCGCTAGCCAAAGAATCAGCTAAACTGACAACCTTTATTACACCATTTGGACGGTTTTACTTTAATAGGTTACCCTTTGGGATTGCGTCGGCGCCCGAGCACTTCCAGAATAGAATGGTCACAGAGATCACTGAGGGCTTAGAGGGCGTAGTTTGCCATATGGATGATGTACTAATATGGGGGCGCACGCAGACAGAACATGATTCTCGTCTTCATGCAGTGTTGAGGAAGATAGAGGATGCAGGAATAACTCTCAACATGGAGAAATGTGAGTTCTCAGTAAGGGAAGTTAAATTCCTGGGTCAAATAATCTCAGACGAGGGAGTAAAGTCAGACCCGGTTAAAACAGCAGCAGTAAGAGAGATGCAGGAGCCCACCAATGTATGTGAGCTACGTAGCTTCCTGGGGATGGTGAATCAGTTAGGGAAGTTCATTCCTCAGCTAGCAGAAAAGGATAAGCCACTTAGAGACTTGCTGTCTAAGAAAAATCACTGGCTCTGGGGAGCCGACCAGGTCAAAGCCTTCAACAGCCTGAAGGAGGAGCTGTCGAGCACACCTGTGCTAGCTCTGTATGATCCCAACAAAGACAGTAAGGTGTCAGCAGATGCGTCCAGTTTCGGACTGGGAGCGGTCCTGCTACAGAAATGGGGCGAGAAATGGAGGCCAGTCGCCTACGCTTCCAGATCTCTCTCACCGGTCGAGCAGAGATACGCACAGATTGGAAAAGAGGCGCTGGTGCTGACATGGGCCTGTGAAAGGTTCACAGACTTTCTGATAGGCCAACACTTTGAGTTAGAGACGGATCATAAACCTCTACTAAGTCTCCTGGGGGCCCAACCTCTGGACGCCTTACCCCCGAGGATCCAGCGTTTCAGAATGAGACTGATGAGGTATTCTTACATAATATCTCATGTTCCTGGGAAAAGCCTGTGGACTGCAGACACGCTGTCACGAGCACCAATGGAGAACAACGCAGTGGACACAGACACAGAGCTCATGGAGAGCACAAACGTCTATGTGGACAGCATCATGGAGAACCTCCCAGCGAGTGTTTCCTACCTGGACAACCTGAGAGAGCACCTGAAAACGGACAACGTGTGCTCTGCCGCCATGCAGATGTGTCAGGATGGATGGCCTGAGTACAATGCATGTGAGGGAACTAAAACTGTACTGGACGGAGCGTGCCTTCCTAACCGTACATGACGGTCTTCTACTGAAGGGCACGAGACTGGTCATTCCCTCAGCCCTAAGGAATGATGTCCTTGAGAAGATACATGAAGGACATCAGGGCGTGGTGAAATGTAGGGAGCGGGCGCAGCAGAGTGTGTGGTGGCCTGGCCTGAGCCAGCAGCTAAACGAGCTAGTGCTAAACTGTAGAACCTGTATCAAGGAGCGTACAAACCACGTAGAGCCGCTCATCCAGACAGAACTTCCTGATAGGCCCTGGCAGAAGTTAGGGGCGGATTTGTTTACACTCAAAGGTAAAATGTACCTGCTGGTGGTGGACTATTACTCGAGGTATGTTGAGATAATGATGGTAAGGTTAGCTAAGTCCACTGATGTTACAGTTAATCTCAAATCAATGTTTGCGCATCATGGAGTGCCTGAGACACTGGTGACTGATAACTGATGACAGACACACACTCCTGTGTCATCCCCGAAACCACAAACACCAAATCCAGAGCTCACTTTCAGAACAAGATCTGGAAGACCTGTAGTTAAACCCACTAGACTGGACTTGTGGGAAAAAAAAGATAGTTAAAATAACTTGTGAAAAAACATTGCTGGATTGAATGTGGAAATACATATCCTGTTCACTGTTTATGGAAAATGCCTTGTATAGGTAGTTTTGACAAAGGGAATTGTTTGGGACAATATTGTTTTAGAGAAAATATTTATGTTTATGGCAATGTTAATTGATGAGCTGAAAGTAAACAAAGAAGCAAGGTTTTGTTTTTGTTTAACTGAAAAGGGGAGATGTGGTGTAACCAGACTATGATAATGGCGAGGGGCATTATGGGAAGGGCAAAGTGCATAGCGGGAGGGTTTGGATTAGGCAGAACCAGGAGTTAGCCAGCCATACTGTGTATGTTCCAGTTGCGTAATAAAAGACAAAAGATATAATACTCTCTTGTTGTTATTGCCCACGTGCAAATTAGAATAACCCGACACACAGCATACAATATAATGTATACAAGGCAATTAAATGTGACAGTCTGGTAGACCGTTGTGGCGCCTCTAGGGGGTGCTAGAATCCTGGCGGCCGCAGTATTAATGTGAATAGCCAGTATTTTTATGAATTACATGTATTGGCTGCGAGCCACAAATTAAAGTTTGGGGAGCCGCATGAGGTTCGCGAGCCGCGCAATGAGTAATCCCGGACTAGAGGATATCCAGAGCTACAGTGAACAATCTCTTGGTTTACTTACACTGCCATCTAGTGGCCAGTGTTGATTTGTCATCATCAGAATAAGATGTTTATCTACCATGAAATAATGATCTTTCAAGTGTTAAATATGATTAGGACTTTTTTAAAAATAATTCATGAACACTCCATAATAAATGGGAAAATATGTCAGTTATTGTTATTGTAATGATGGCACAATGATGCCACATGACAAAATAAAATCTGTTCCCAAACATTTAGCATATTAAGTGTTATTTTTGGTTTTCAAAAGATATTTTGGGCTGAAAAGGGTTTAAGCAGTCAAATATGTATTGAGAAAGCATGCCAGAGTGTATGAAGAGGTTCCACCCAAAAGGGTTCAAATGGATGGCCTGAGCAGCTCAGATGGTCAGGAAGACCGCTTAAACAACCAAGGCTGGAAACCTTTGTGAATAATCCCTCACAGACCAAAGTGAATGCTTTAGTCTTAAACTTTATTATTGAAGACGTGCAGTGCTTTTCCCTCTTGGAGCAGCCTGCCTATCGGAAGCTGATTGAGGTATAAGTGGAGGAAAAACAGTCATGGGTCGAAAAAGCCAGATGAGTAGATAGAAAAGGGATTCTTTGCCATGAAGGAGACACTGATGGCAAAGCTGAAGAGTGTCAAGTTTGTGTGCACGACTGCTGATATCTGGACAGCTCACAACCAAATCTATTTTTGGGATGACATGCCACTGGATTGAGGAGAACAACTCGGAAAGGAAGTCTGCAGCCCTTGCTTGTGCCAGAATCAGGGGTTGTCTCACATACAATACTATTGCAGCAAAATTAATTAGATTCATGTGGTGTTCAACATTGAGCACACAGTTCAGTCCACAGTTACTGACAATGGGAGCAACTTTGTCAAGGCCTTCCAAGAATTTGCCCAGAGGAGGATTAAGGAGGCGATCAAGAGGACAATGACACTGCTAGATTTGAAGACATGGGTACCATACTTGAGAGGGAAGGTGACGATAAGGAAATGCAGTTTTTTCTGCTACCACACGAGCATTGTGCATCGCACATATTAAACCTCATCACCTCAAGATCTGGAGTGAGCTGTGTCACACGGAGCAACACGCAAACTCTACGGTGCCATGGCTAAGGGTTCTGCTATCAGGCTCACAGCCTGGGAAAATGTAATTAATCATTCCCTGTTTGACACAGTGAAATTCAGAATACCATGCAGTTCAGAAGACTGTGTCACTCACAGAAACACAGTTGATGGACGTTTATGAGCACCTGGCTGTTCCAAAACTGGAACCCCATGAGATGACATTCCTAAAAGAATACACAGAGGTACTGAAGCCACTGGCTTTTGCCCTTGACCTCCTCCACGGAGAAATAAAATGCTTTCTGGGACTTGGAATTCCAACATTACTCACTTTTAAGACAAAGCTGTCTGAAAACTTCTCTGAAATCATTGACACTATTGTCAAGGCAAGCCAACAGTTGTTATCAAGTCACAAAGCTAAAATGGCAACAGCAACATCACCTCAATTTCGCTTTCGCAATTTGGTGCCTGCCTGAGGATGAAAAGGAAAATGCCCACAGAATGCCGGTGACTGAGACGTCTCGCATGGAACCAGAGAATACAGCTGCTCCTCCAGACACATACAAAGACTCTGGATCTTCAGAGGAGGACTTTTTCAGCTACGGTCCTGGAAACAGTGCTGCAACCAACAGTGGCACAGGCAAAGAAATCAGGAAATACCTGGAGGGCACAAATCAAAACCTGGAAACTCTGAAGGACTTTCCCACTGTGAAGCAGCTCTTCCTTACTTAATTACAACACCACCTGGCCCTCAAGGGCTGCAGTGGAACGTCTTTTCAGCCACGGGGGGAACCTTTTCACTCCCCAGGGCAATAGCATGACAGATAAGCGCTTTGAGCAGGTGCAGCAAAATCTGCCCATTGGTATCAGAGTAAAATTGACTGTTAAATTGGCGCTGAAGAACACACCTGAACAAAGACAAAACATTTATTTAATGTTTAAACTATGCTGAAATTGCCTGTCTGCTCTACCAGACCGGCCCTGGTCGTCAGCCCGATTGGAGGCAGCGTTTGGCTGTCCGCCTCCGGGGGAGGGGGAAGGTGAGGGTGAGCCGGCACGAGTCCGTCGAGGAGCAGGAGAAAGGCGTCCGTGGTAGAATCCCATCTCGGAAGAGGCGGATAAATTCGGCCCGGAGATAATGTCTCGCCCTGGAGGACGGGCAGCGGACTCCTGGGGGAGGGGGAATTGAGATAAATAGAGGGTATAATTGGCAACCAAATTGGGAGAAAAACGAAAATAAATAAAAAATTTTTTAAAAAAAAAAACTGCTGAAATATGTTCCTTTTGTTTAATTCAGCGCATCTCAATTTTATCTTTACATTACAATTGAGACATTAAGACAGTGAAAGAGCCAACTTGTCAGTTTCATTTAGCTTCTTTTAATGATTAGTTAAGATTTTCATTTAAAAAAGTCACATGGTCCAGATGTGATGGAAAAACTATTCTAAAAGTAATTTGAATACGTAACCTTTTTGAGCAGTGTAATGAGTTACTAATTACTTTATAGCCATGCAACTCACCCAACCCTTATAATAATACCTTTTATTTGTTTTCTATCTGTTTTAACACAAAGCGATTATTCATGACTGAATCAGTATGTGATTGTTCATGTCTGGGGAGAATTGAGTGGGGGCGCTGATGCTGGCTCTCGTTATTAATAGAAGTTGATGAAGAGCGAGCAGCAGTTGTCCTGTATTAATTATTTTCCTATTTCAGGTAAAAGTTTAAGTATATCCGTTTACTATTGCCTGTTAATGATGTATAAATGTTGGTGTACCTATAGATGCATACTGTAGGTAAGGATGCATATTTGAGATGTTAAGTGTTACTTATTGGGTCAAAATGCAACCGAGCATGGGTAAAACAAAAAATTGCTAGGTTAGCTAATATAGCCGCTAGCCAGAGCACGAGTTGAGCAGTAATAAATAGTTAATAAGTGCCCGTTTACTTTTATAGATTCACAGAAAGTGTTCTGGATAATTCTAGATTCAAGTCAAGTAAATTCAAAAATGTTCAAATACAGCCTCCTGGGTGGTCTAGCGGTTACAACGTTCGATGCTGGCCACTGCAACCAGGGTTTGATTCCACCGGGCGCGCCAGTATTGGCTCTGGCTGGGAGTGCCACTAGGGGGCGGCAATTGGCTGTCCGCCCCAAGTAGGGGGGAGGGAAGCCAATATGAGCTCGCTACGTATAGGAGTGGCTCTGTGTAACAGAGTTATAGTTGACGGCTTGGCAAGTGCCGCCTTGGAGGTTGCGATACATCGCCTTTGTCACTGCTGGTCTTAGGGCTATGGCAGCGAGCTCACAATACGAGGGGGGGATTGACATGAAAAAGAGGGTATAATTGGCTACTATATTGGGAGAAATTTTAAAATACCAGTACAAGCTACCGGTAGCCAATAGTAGGTACAACTTAGGGCGAGTGCATGCTATGTGCATGGGGTAGGCACATGACATGTACAATGTGTGTGTCTTACTCCCTGCCCCTCCCGTGTGTATATGCTTGTGTGCACGCTTGGGCTTTTGTGCGCGATCTTTGCTAACAGTTTAACACATGATATTGATACAAAGTAAGGGACCGATGACTATGGCAATGGGGGTTTTTCATCATCCCTTTATTTGTTATTGTTTGAAATTGTGCAATCGAGCCAATTGAGTTGTGATTTAATACCATGCACTGTAAACATAATTGGTACTTTTTCAGATATAAAATGGTTATGCAGTGTAACAATACATTTTACCTTTCAGAGATAATCAGCTTATGCACTGTAAGAATGAGACAACAAATGCTTGTTTATGTTCTAACCCAGGGGTGGGCAAGGAGGGTGGTATCCATTTCTGGATTTCATGCAAACTTCTGTTCTTAATTATTTAATTAGTCCAATCATTTACATGATCTGACATTTTAGCTAAATTTCCTGATGAGACCATGAATGACAGCTGAAGACTGTTCTTGTGTTCCCATATGAAACATGTTACTGTGGTCCAATATTCAAGTGAACCAGTATTGGCGCATCCAACTAATTAGCTAATTGAGCCAGGGTAATTGGTAGGAACAAAAACCTGCATACACACCAGCCCTCCAGGACTGGAATTGCCCACCCCTGTTCTAACCTCATTCATGCAAAGGCAACTTAAATTTGAATATGTGTAAGTAAAATAAATTAATACAGTTGATGCAGAAGCGAGTAGCAGTTGTCTTGTATTAATTCTTCCCCTATTTCAGAGATACTACATTTTCATACAAAATAAAATAAAATACACAGTCAATTTGGACATAGCTAAATACAAAATGATCTAAGGCAGTGGTTCTCAACTTTGGTCCTGGGGGCCCACTGTTTATGCTGGTTTTTGTTACTGCTCTTGATCAATTAAGGTTGTTGAAAACATCTGCGTAAATTCTATCATCATTTTTTCTTTAAACTTATTTTAAGACGATCCACATTTGGCTCGTTGCCAATTGCTCTGTCATTGATTTCTTCATTTTTCACAAATGGCTTCAGTGACCAGCTGTTCACTTTCAAAAATTAGGCCCCCACTGATTTCCCCTGTCTACAATTGAATCGATTATAATGATCAAATATAACCTCTGTTTAAAGGAATCATGTGCCATACAACGCATTACAGAAAATTACAGCAATAGTGACTGATTAAATGTCCTGGGATGTGAACATGGGACGTTTATTGTTCATGGTATTCATAGCTATTTATGACATATAGCCTTAACAGAGTAACAATAAACAGCTAGTTACAATAGAGAGGCTGCAATTATGGTTGGAACAAAAACCAGCATACACAGTGGGCCCCCAGAACGGAGGTTGGGAACCACTGGTCTAAGGATCAGAATAAGGTCAAAGTTGCCTATTTTACATAAAAATTACCAAAGTTACCACGAATTTTACATGCATTTCCCATCGACTTTCAACATCAAGAACTGGTGCTAGTTCTCAAAAACCGAAAGTAATTTATCTCGTAATCATAGAGTACGTTTACATGCACACTAATAAACCGATCATTATCTGGTTTAGGGAGTTACCAGATTATTCAAGTGGTCATGTAAACAGCATAGTGCGATATGTTTTATCGGATAAAAGCCGTTATCGGATTATGAGAAATCCGATAAACACACCTAGTTTTTTGCCCAATCTTACGTTTTATTCTGCGCATGTATACCGTTAATTTGATTTCTTTCGGGGTTTTTGTTACATCTGCGTACGTGCAGAAATGGCGAGCGGCAGCGGTAAAACTCACTTTTGGAGTGAAGCCGAAACAAACAATCTATGATTACAAAGACCTACCTGTATATGGCCCTGGAGTCATTTGTTCAGCCTTCTCCATTCGTTTCCCCAAGGTTTATGAACATCACAGACGTACAATCTGATATACTGTATATATGCTACTCAGTCATCCAATTATTGAAATATGCTGTGAAATATATATATATTTCAATACAATTAGTAAAAATGTACTTAAATCAATAACATGGTGTACCTAACTGCTACTCAGACTAGAAACAAACACACACAAATTTGACATATGTATTATTTTGTTAGAACAGACATTGCTTCATAAAGTTTGGGAATAAATCAGCAGTTATATTGACAAAGACATGGAGGTTTCCTTGACTCAGACTAGAATGCAATCACACGGATACACACACATACCAGTTGTACCCTTTCATTTAATACCAAGATTATGCACCTACCCCTCATATTCAATAAATCATAGGTTATACAATTGGGCAATATAAATATAAGGGGGAAAATAGGGGACATTTGGGTCAAAAAACACCACTCATTTAAAAAACACGAGTCTATGATTATAAAAACTCTTGTAGCTTTAGAGTAATCTGTTCCATCTCCTAATTTTTTTTACAGGAGCATGAACATTACATAGGACAGCTATATAACACTTGGAATTGTGTCTATCAATATTTACATATATTTTGTAGTAGTAGACATTTAAATATATTATTTATATAAAACACCTGTATTTTCTATATTTTTTGTTAAAAAAATAACATGTAGTAAGTAATATATACTCAGACTAGGATGCTATCACACAATTGCTTAATTTACCCCTTTCCAAGTTCATGTATGCACCCCTCATAGTTCAACAGTGACACAATTCATAAAATTATATGCATATGCACTGGGATGTCAGGGGGAAAGGGGGGTGAAGTGGAAGGGGTTAAACTTCCTAATAATTGACACAAGAGTGGAAAGTGGTATCTTTAACTTTTTCAGGATTTTTTTTGTTTGTTTTTGCCATCTCCTGATTTGTAGAGGTCAATAACCTTTTGTCTGATGCTTTCAGGGAGCTTTCACCATGATGGGTGACCACAGCATTTCGTGTATTGCCTTTTTATACCCTACAGGGGTGGCCAACCAGTCAGAGATGCCACATTTTTTGGGTGCCACATCACCACAGCTAATTTTCGGTGAATGAAACCAGTCCGTGGTGCAAAAAGGTTCCTGCCCTACCTTAAAAATCCGTATTGAACTTTTTATAAAAAAAAAAATAACCCTAAGAGGGAAACCAGGCAAAGAATGGCCACCCCTGCCCTGAAATCATTGTAGGCCACTGTGTAGTTCCATAACCTTCCAATGAACTTAAAATAAGTTGTATATTTATAAAGATTTGTTTTTGTTGGATTACATTTAAAAGAATAGTTAGGGGTGTGAATAATTGTGATCCAGATGTTTTCTGGAAAACAAATATTAATAAAACAAAATATGTTTTTCTGAACAATTGTATTCGTATTGTAGGTTTGGAATTTTCGGAATTTTTAAGCATAAAATATACCTCATTACTTATATAGCTTATTTTATACAATCTATTTTGTTCATCTTTATCAAGGGTATGAATAAAAAAAACAGTCTGGAAAATGACAACAGATTGGTGAAAATGTAAAGATGACATTATTTTGCCAATGGTTACTTACAGGCAAATTTGACAGTACTGTTTGAAATGGTCAAATTTGTGGACAAATAAGCACATGTTCCATGTCTGAAATTATACAAGGGGAGCCATATTAGCAGTGGAATACAACAGTGGAGCTGCTGGTGCATAATGCAAAGGACAATGAAGTTCAATGTCTGGTGTTCTGACAAGGCATAAAAGAAAGTATTTATTGCCAAATGCAATTAGGCTCTATGGACATACAATTGGGCTCTATGGCAATGATAGCAATGATCAAGCAAAAAAAAAAAAATAGCAATTGTTGATTGATTGTTGAAAGTGTATCTCTAGGCTACCAAATTAATCACTGCAATGAGAACTAGTGCTTTAGCTGTACCGGGAACCTGAATTCCCTAATCTTTCAGTTTGAAAGAAAGTGCCGGAGAACATATGTGCTACTAGATCAATCCTTCACAGTGACAATATTGATCCAATACTTACATCATGTCTCCCTGATTGAAGACGCCGGTGTCATTTTGATGAGAAGGCACAATCTCTGCCCAAGAGCTGTTCGCACTTTTCAATATAGTGTCAATTTGCCGGCTATCCACATTTGCTTCAGTGATAATCCATTTCCCTGATATCTGCAAATAGCAGAAGGAAAAACGGATAGTATATGCAAAATATGGTTACAGTATCCTGTAACAAGGCTGTCATTTGATAATTCTGAGGATAAACTGGATTATATTGTTTCAATGAATATTGAGTATATATAACTCAGTTTTATTATATATACAGTGCCCCTTTAAAGTATACACCCCATCTAAACAATTGTCACCTTTTGTTGCCTTACAGCCTGAAATTAAACTATATTAAATCAAACTTTTTCCACCTTTATTTACATATTTTACCCTACAACTTCCAACAAAAAACAATTCTCAATTTCTGAACATTCATAAAAAATATGGGGCCATTGGGGCCGTGGTTTGAAACCCGGCTATGCCAGCCTGGCTCTGGTCGAGAGCCCCGTTTGGGAGAGGGAGAGCCAGCACGAGCTCGGCGAGAAGCAAGAAAGGCTTCCCTGTAAGGGGAAAAACTGGCTTGACCCAGAGTATGGGCGGTGGGCTTGTGGGGGAAGGTGAATTGAAAAAAATAAGAGGGTACAATTGGCCACTAAACAGGGAGAAAAAACAGGGGGAAAAATCTGAAACAAATGAGAGAAAAAAAAAAAAAAAAAAAAAATAGAATTACAATTTTGAGATGGGGTGTAGACTTTAAAGAGGCATTGTGTGTGTGTATATATATATATATATAGATATATATATATATATACACAACACAATCTTTAAAGTCTACACCCATCTAAAAGAAGGCATTTGTGTATATATATATATATATAGATATATATATGTAATATATATACACACAATGCCTCTTGAAAAGTCTACACCCCATCTCAAAAAAAATTATTAAATTTGGGTTATTTGATTTTTTTCTTTTTCTCTCATTTGTTTCAGATTTTTTCAAGCCAGTTTTTATATATATATATATCAGTTATACGGGGTTCAATTCATAACTGTGAATTAATTGTGAATGTACCAATAATTGTACATATAATGTAACATTACAATAAATTATGCAATTATTCAGAGGGGCTTTGGTGCAGGTGATAAGGGGACTTAACCCGTTGAATATCAAACCTGGAGGAAATCAATGAATAAAAATGTAGAGCCATTATGCCACGTATTAAGACAGTAATTATTTCATGCCATTGGCACAGACTAGGTTAGCATATAGTCATTCGCCATCTGGCGTGCTCACAACTTTGCAAGACATAACAGCCAAACACAGTCTGAAAGGGAAAGGTGTGGGAGACCCAACACGTTGCCAAGAGAGAGACAACATCACTGCACACACTACCAGACTGTATTTCACTTTTCCTTTGCTGATCAACCCTCTTCATGACAAATATGTATTAGCATAAAGACCCATGTTACTCATGCCGTATCCAGTTAGGAACATGCCTGCGCACTTGGCACCATAGAAATTGTCATTTTACTGACAGTAACTGTGCACCTTCTTGCAGGAATTAAAGGTTTCTTTTGATACTCAGTATAGAAACATGGACAGCGGAAGTGTTATCTGCTCCATATATTACCTTAAAATGCATTCATGAGCTAAATTGTTTGTTGCAAATGTAACAACCTTAATGTATAGTACCTGCATTAAATATATCCTCAACTCCAAGAAGCTGGGCCAAACGCGAAATTCAGTGTCATGCCAAGGTCTACTTACCGGACTCAAGATCTCCAGAACCAGGGGCCGGATCAGATCCTCACACTGTGAGGGAGACGCAGCACTCACAGAGAGCAGGCTGAGGACAGCAACAGTATACAGCACACACATGGCGAATGAGACTGCTATGCGCACAACTGTACATGTTGCCGCCAGCAGGGCACTCAGGTGTTATACAGGAGCCAGTCTCTCGGTGTCATAGGTGGCTTTTCCAATGCTACGCAAGATGGTAACCAAGTTGTGTAACTGGAACTTGTGTAAGGCTGTAGAATAAATAATGCAGTGAAATCCAGTGTAGAAAAGAGGCAAAAATCTTAAATGGACAGTTCCAGTTGTGAAACTGTCAAACTGAAAACACAGTTTGACATCAACTTTTAACTACAGTATTATCGTAAATATTTTATAATGCAAGTTTTTCAGTTGTTACAAAGAACGAATATTATATCAGGACTTTTAATGGGTCAGATCAGTTCTCAGGCAATAATACTTTCTTTTTCTGTAATGTGCTGTGGAAAATGATTCCTTCTGAGAGAGGTGACATTTTTACTTGATTTATTGATAGACCCACAGTTGAAATCAGTCCTAAATGCTGAAATGGTGGACACCTGGTCATTGAAACTAAACCACGTGAAAAATTCAAGTTCAAGGACAAAGCAAATTGTAATGAGCCAAACAAGATTGTTTCAGCAACAAAAAATGATGGAACCTAAACATGTTTTCAACAACCTTAATTAATCAAGAGATTGGTTGGAATGAAAACCAGAATACACAGGGCTACTCCTGGACAGAGATTGAGAAACACAGCCTTAGGGTGTGTGTTTCTTTTCTACCAAAATTATAGAAAAAATGAAATGTTCCCACACAGTGCATATCTGGCTTCCTGGTGAAACTATTTTCTTGGGTGAACCTGAAAGGCTTAAAAACTGTGGACACTGTTCAGATCAATGGCCATTCTACAGGGTTTTAAATACCAATAATGTGATGAGCTAATCATATGATGGGCTCCATTTAAAACTAACTAACTTGAAAAATGAAATTCTCAATTTACTTTATGTGATCTCAAGATGCTATCCATGATCTTAACTGAGTGCCAACATGTTTCCTGGTGGTACTATTACATTTCAGGCAATGCAAAATCTATGCTTAATTGCAATGCTTCTGGGTGAATTTAGAATGAATCCTTTTCAGTGGTTTACAGATTGAGCTACATGAGAAACTCCCCACAGATGGCATTGACGTTGGACTCCAGTGGAATGGATTGTGTGAATTCTAGAAGTGAGTTAAATAGAGCTGAAAGATATGCATTAGCCTTTGAAATGGTTTCCAACACAATATCCTGCAATTTCCTACAGTACATACTACCATGCAAACAAAATACATAATCGCAGATTGAAAAATAGTATTCATTCCTTTGAATAATAACAACCAAACAAAGTGTATGTGTTCACATTAGTGGTTTATTTCAATTACATCTGAATGTTAGATGGGCATTTTACACATGGATTCAGGAAGGAGGGAAAAGAAAGAAGATTTTTACAGCCAATGGAGTTTCTGTGTTGCTTCAATTGTGACTATAAATGAAAACAACTATGACATGTCATGTAAAAGCATAGATGCAACTGGAACAAAGCAAGCATGTACTCATTTTTCATTCCAATTGCTAGCAGCAACAAAGGCTGCCAGTCATGTTCCAATGGAAACCGTATTAAACTGTAGCCAACCTACTGCAATATCACCATTCACCTTTGATATGTGATTGACAATAAAAGGAAGCAATTGTTTCCAACACTAACATCTACATTCTAACATTATTTTCTGCAGACTTGGAATGGAAATAAAGCGACGAAAGGCAATTCGATCAGGGGTGGGCAATTCCGGTCCTGGAGAGCTGGTGTGTATGCAGGTTTTTGTTTCTACTAATTACCCTGGCTCAATTAGCTAATTCGTTGGTTACGCCAATGCTGGTTCACTTGAATATTGGACCACAGTAACATGTTTCATATGGGAACACAAGAACAGTCTTCAGCTGTCATTCATGGGCTTATCAAGAAATGTAGCTAAAATGTCAGATCACGTAAATGATTGGGCTAATTAAATAATTAGCAGAAGATGGATACGGCCCTCCTTGCCCACCCCTGAATTAGATCCATTCCAGGTTTTTACCCAATGCCGACTGTTATGGAAAAACTGCTAAAAATGTATTACAAAAGAAATATTCTACAGAACATCTAATACAGCTTCTCACCTGCAAAGTCACTAAATGAGGTGTCGGGAGGAGTCAAGCCCTGCCCCGAGGCGTGGGTAAAAACCTAGGTGTGACGGACAGTGAGGGCGTCTCATCTAGATGGAGTAGAGTTTCAGCTGTTCTTCCACATCTCCTTCCGTCACTTCGCCAAAGGTCTCCTGATTGTCCTTCAATAGCTGAAAGATGGCGGATAGCTGCTCTCTCTGGACCCTGAAACACACACAGGACAAGAGTGCACTGAGCACCCTAACCCCGCCCCAAACCACCTGCCCCCCACCCCACCCCACCCCTCCACTTCACTTCAAGACTCAAAACTAAAAACATGCAGAGACCAACAAGATATGAAACTTAATCCCAGGCCTAAAAATACTGCAACACTAATTAAGAAGGGACTACAAAGGGGTCTTTGTTGCAAAGACCGGAAACGGTCCTAACTGAGGAGTGAAAGAATTCAGTTAAAATCAGATTCATTTCCAGAAATTCACTGTCATGGAACAATGGCCAGGGAGAATGGTTTTTGAATGCTTGTTCATTATAAACATACAGACTAGGTAAATGTACACACAGTACGTAAACACATTTGGGGAAAAATACCTGAATGCAAGGGCGGGTTTAGTTATTTTGGGGCCCCAATCAAACCTCAATTTTGAGGCCCACCCCATGCCTTGTCATAATGGTTTATGACAATATGTACATCAACACCGCCAGTATACAACACAGCCATGTTATGGCATTTCCATCAATACGAAGACATGCCAAGAGTTTTTTGCATTATGCGTGAAAAAAGTAGTTACATTGTGCAAACTATGATGAAGCTTATTGGCATTTTTTTCCATCTTTGAGCTCCACTAGGATAACTGTTTCAAGGCTGTCATCGTAGATATGCAAGCAAGAAATGCTTTGGCTCGAATGTCACGTGATATCCAAGAAAAATACGAAAGAAAGATATGACGCTGAGTTGATTAGCACATTGCTATTTTAGAAGGTGTGCATTAGGTGGATGGTCAATTAAAATATGTACATTTTTGTTATCACAAACGGTCTGATCTTTTCTAGGTTCATCTTGAGAAACAAATGTATTGATTGATAAAATGCCCGCTGACCGGAGGTGATATCACATTCTAGCTCCTTTGCTCTGGAGGCCTCAATCAATTGATTGGCTCAAGTGTTGGGGAAAAGCACGCCAGAGGTTTTAAAACAGGGAGCCCTTAACAGTTCTGTGCCAACATCAATCAGGATTTTAAATGTGCAAGGCTAAAAAATGAGCCAGGTTTCTAATTTAGATGAGAACTGGGAGGCTGCGCATCTCTTGTGTAGTCGTTTCACTGTAATATCTGTGTTGTGTGCGGAATCATTGTGCCATAGCACAATGTACTGTGTCATTTTGTGTTTTGTATTGTATATATTCTTTCCTCGCAGAAGAATAAAGTTATTCTAAACGTTTGCTGAAAAGATGTAAAAACACTGCATAATGATTGGTAAAATAAGACGGTAGGCACAAAAGTAAAATATTGAATGAGATAAGATATGAGGAGGTCCCCAGAAACACCAGCTAATAAATGTTAAAATATTCACCAAAAAACCCCCAGTAAAATGAACCCTTATCAGAACATTTTTAAAAATTACACAACAGGTGCCTTCTTAATCACTTATTCCAAAACCCTCTTGAAGGGTTTTGTTTCCTTGATATTTTAGTTTTGCTACTTTAGGTCGATGGCCGGGTGCTGTGCACTTTGCGGTCAACCTCATTTGTAACATGTAAAGTTCCTTGCAAAAGTGCTCACCCTCATGTTTTCAAATGTTGTTGCCTCAGAGTTTCCAATCATGACACTTTTAAAATGAGAATGAATATTTCTGATATACACAACCTACTCTAAACTTACAAATAAAATAAAATAAAGGAAAAATAAAAAGGAGATGTCTGGATTGCATAAGTATTTTACCCCTTTGCTATAGCAAAACTGAAATTGGTTCAGGTGCAGAAAATGTACCTTGGCAAGACAATTACTTGAATTGTGTGCAGTAATTGTGACTCACATGATTTCAGAATAAATACACCAGTCTCTGTAAAATTCCTCAGTCAGGCAGTGTATTTTTAGCAAACAATCAAAACCAAGCAGCTTTCAGAACAAAGTTGTAGAAAGGCACAGATCAGGAGAATGGTATAAAAAAGGTTCAATGTCACAGAATACCCACTGGAGCAGGGTCATAAGTAAGAAGTGACCAAACTAAGCAGCTGGGCATGGAGGTAACTGGTTAGGCAAGCAACTGTGAGGCCAATGGGTGTTTAATGGGTGAGATCATTCAGTAATTGCTGTAATTGATGCCAAAGGTTATTTCACCAAATCTTGACTCAGGGGGCTGAATACTTACAGTGCATTCAGAAAGTATTCAGACCCCTTCACTTTTTCCACATTTTGTTATGTTACAGCCTTATGGATTAAATTAACTTTTTTCCCCTCATCAATCTACACATAATACCCTATAATGACAAAGCAAAAACAGGTTTTACACATAAAATGTGGAAAAAGTGAAGGGGTCTGAATACTTTCCGAATGCACTGTATGCAGTCAACATATCAGTTTTTTTTACTGGCATTTAACTTCTTTCACCCATAAAAATGTTCAGTTTGAGTGATAAAGTTTTGAATAAAAAAATATGTATACATAATTTGTAATAGAACAAAACTGAGTCATCATTGGAAGGCAGTGAATATGTTTTCAAGGGACTGTCATTTAGAACCCCTCTGCCCTTTACAAATGTCGGTAATTTTGTACAAATTTCAGGGCCTCCCGGGTGGTCTAACGGTTACAATGTTCGACGCTGTCCACCGTGACCGGGTTTGATTCCACTGGCAGCACCAGTTTCAGCTCTGTATGGGAGTGCCACTAGGAGGCGGAAATTGGCTGTCTGCCCCAGGAAAGGGGGAGAGAAGCCTATGCGGGTTTGCTGCGGGGTTCCAGCTCGAAGGAGGCAGTGCCCAGCCGCATGTTACTGCTGGTATCAGGCAGCAAACTCATAAAATATGGGGGAGTGGGATAATTGACATGAAAAAGAGAGGGTATAATTGGATACTACAAATGTGAGAGAAAAATGGGGAGAAAAAATAGCAGAAAGGGCGAACAGCTAATTACATAGGTTCCTGATAACTGAAGCAATGTAAGCTCTGATGACTGTCTGCGGCTGTGAAGATATATAAGAGCAATATGAGGCGGACAGGTTTGGCTAGAACTGGGTTCCATAGCAGAAAACAGGAAAGCCAAGGCACCCATAATATCCATCCCTGACATCAAAGCCATTATAAAACATAAAACAAACCCTGCTTCTCCCCCCCTTTTTACTCCCAAACTGTCATTTTAATCATCTTTCAGATCACAGTTTGAAGACAACACATCACAAAAATAGTACCATTACTAGTTACTATTACTAATAGCATTTAAAAAAATCTCCAACTGCATTTATTTGTCATTTTGGAATGCCAAAATTGCATTTCTTCCGACCTGACCCATTACTGCAATGCCCTATGTCAATCCAGCACGCGTCTCTCCCAAAGTGCATGCTGGCACCCGTCTTTATGTTTCGTTTTGCTGTCCACCAGTTGAGCTGTGCAGGTATTCCTTTTGACGAGTACACTTGGTGTGCAGCTGGCACATAGGAGTTGCTCTTGAGCGATGAGGCACAGGGAACCCTGCTGACCGAAAGCCCCCCCCTGCTCTGGGTGGCGCTATAGAAAGATGTGCGCCGCTCTGCGGAGCTGCCTGCAGCAGCTGGCACTGACATGATCAGGATTACCAAACAGTGATCATGCAGTTAGTGCTCGCCATCCTCAAGACTGTCCAAAAGAGATCTAATGACAAATTAATCACTCACATAAGCAAATAAATGAACAAATAAAAAAATACAAATCAAACTATCGCAAAAAGTTGGTATGAATATTCATACTGCAAAAGTAAATTCTCCATAAAATTTTGAGAGGTAACACTTTTTAGTTATGTCATATGCGCTGTTAGCCAATAGACGGCGCTGTTCTACAAGCAAAATCACCATCTTTTGTAAATGACTCCCAGTTCAAATTCCTTAACCATCTCTGGCATACACAGCAAATGGATGTCATAAAACCATCCAGCATGTAGGCCCTATACAGTTCTCATACGTGAAGAGAGAGGTGCTGGAGTCCTGGCCATCGAAGGTACAGCCAATCAGTACAAGGTGACAAATAAAGTTTTCTTAATGGCAGAACAGCCTCACCAAAGAGCAGCTTTGTTATAGTGACAAAATGCTACTTTCCTTTAAAGCATAAAGGGTCAAATGCAGTCAAGGCAATTATTCAAAGCATTAGCATGCCAGGATGGACTGCTGCTGTATATACACTTTATTTTAGTCTTAAGTAACATGTCAGATACAACTGAACTTAAGACTATTGATGGCAAACATTAGAGACATTATTACTAGCACATAGGACAGAATCCTGATTGTTCCAATGCTCCAATGTTCCAATTTTCCTTGTTAATAATGGATGGGGGCTATAGGTATAGCTATAGATTGTGGCAGTTATTTGTAGTCGGTCTACTAAACTCCGTTGGAATTATTAACAGCATTAATGAATCTGATCATTTTAACTGAAATGGGTTAATCAATGGAGTTATTCATTGTTATTCACATCCCCCTTACCAGGCCGTGCAAATGGACACATGCAGTGGCCTCTTCTACTGGAGGTGACCCAATAACTTTTTGAGAATGAATACAAATAGAAAGATGGCAAAACTGTTGCATGACACTCCTTAAAATAATTCAGGTGAATATATACTAGCATACAGTGAGCGAAACATCTAAAATGAAGAAAAAGACTAAATGCAAGCTCTCCTTGGGATGAAGTTGAGATCAGAGCTTGGTCAGTAGCTGACGCAAAGCGCACGAGTGACACCCAGGATAACGGACATGGGTAAGAATGGGTGCGTGTCAGTGATTTAAAACCCAGGCCGGGGGTGGGGTGGGGTGGGTGCTGTCACTGACGTGAGTTGGAGGGGGGTTTGATATGCGGACAATGAGTGGGGGTGTTGGTGAGGAAAGCAAAAGTTATACCTTACCAAGGGTTTTCTAACACACACTGCTTTGTCCTTGTTGTTTAAAGAGAGGTAAAATCAGTTGTGAATTCTATCCTGCAAAGATAAAGGCAGGGAAAGACCATTATATACAGAGACTTGGCAGAGAGCGTTGACGTGCTTGCACGTTTGTGTACATCGGTGACTAAACGCAAGAAAATATGGGGGCTATACGATCTTTACAGCCATCTTCGCGCTTATTGATAGGATAGTGGTGCGGAATATAATATCGCCTTGACTTTCTAAAACGTAACATGTCTAAATGTATTTTCCGAGCTGCTTTCCATTAGAATAGCGTATATACATCTTACTCAGAAAATCACGAAAGCAAGGAGGCTTCGTTTGAAAAATGTAATAAACTGACCAAGTGCTCCACATTCTCCATTTCACTCTCCCTCTCCCTCTCCCTCTCCCTCTTATTTCCTCCTGGTCTCCTCAACTGGAACACAACAAACAATCAACAACTCTAGGCTTCGGTCTGCTTTCCGCGAACAGTGACTATTTCGAGGACATGATTCAATTCTCCTGTGAGATGATGGAAGACCGAGCTAATCTGTCCACTCTCCGCCTCGCATCACTGGTGCACCACTAGGCATAGGCAGTGGCTGCTCCACACTCCTGACAGCCTCACCCACCCACTCCACTTCCCCACCATCTCTACTGAACGTGCTTGGCTCCACAAACCCACACTCCTTGGCCCCTCACTTGCGGCTTTGGGAGTGTGACGCCGGAGGCATTAAAACGGCAGGATCTTCTTTGTTGCATAACATTCCCTTCATGCAAGTTGGAGTCTTCTGAATTATAGAGCCCCTTCCTGTGTTACACATTCATTTATAACCATGAGTTCAATCTCCCTCAAATGACCTGGGATCACATTACCAGATTCTAATGATGCGAGTCCCCCCCCCAGTCTTCACATTTCTCAGTTACGGTTCCTATGACTCTGGAGGTGGCACTCTTTACATGCCATTGTTGTTATGTGACATTTAATGTAATGTAAGTGCTTCCCACTGGGACCACATATACTGAAAAATTTATGCATTCACTACTGTAAGTCGCTTTGGATAAAAGCGTCTGCTAAATGGCATATATTATTATATTATATACTAATGTCTCTTTCGTGTCTATCACCTAACCGCTGCTCCTGTTCTGAGTCACAATTGAAATGAGAGAGTCAACGTATCTTCCATTTCTCCACAGCCCATGCGTTCTCTGTTCCATGATCTTAAAAGGCTGATAGAATTTCTCACCTAAGGCACACCCACAGTCCATCATCACTGGGAAGCCTGAACAGTTTCCCTACACTAGTGTTAAAGGATGAAGGTCTCACAGAAGTGAGACCGGCGGCAGTGCGGTATAACGGTTAGGGAACTGGGTTTGCAACGTTAAGGTTGCAGGTTCAAACCCCAGGTGGGACACTGCCGTTGTACCCTTGGGCAAGGTACTTAACCTGAATTGCTTCAGTTAATATCCAGCTGTATAAATGGATTGTATGGAAAGAAATGTAAACTAAGTCGCTCTGGATAAGAGAGTCTGCTAAATGCCTGTAATGTCCTGTAATGTAAGTGCTACATCAACAGACAGGAGGAGAGAAGAGGAGAGGGGGAAGAGGTGGGCACAGAGCCATGCCAGGGCACAGTCCACCTGCACTGACCTGTGCTCCTCCTGCAGCTCCTCCTTGGTCATCATCTTCTCCAGTTGGCTAGTCCTCAGCTTCCCGGGGCTGTACTTCAGGGACAGATCATCGTCCTCCACACAGCCTGCCCCGACAACTGAAACACAGTCATCATATGCCCCAGTCAAGTGGCCCTCAGGGGTGTGGACATTAATCAATGACTACTTTATGGCTCACAAACCAATTGTGTCCTGCATTACAATAATCCCCATTTACATTGTAGGAGTACACTAAAATGACTTTTTCAGATAAACTATATCAAATTTTAATCTCAAATTACAATTACCAGTATGTGTGACTCGTTTGTGTGTGTGTGTGTGTGTGTGTGTGTACAGAGAACCAACAGAACCACATTTTTGTCCCACTACATCACCATATACACAAAATAAAAACCACCACCAAGCAATCAGGTCTTCAATGCAGACGGTTGGTCTGTGCCATCCCACAATGGATGTGTGACCCGTTGGTAGGGGTCACACATCAGGGTTTAAAAACAAAGCACATTGCTATGGCGAGATCAGCTCGTCCAGGTTGACAGGCTAATGGAGGAACAGCAGTGGACAACGACCTCACTGTTGACACTTGAATAAGTGCAACCTGGATAAGTCTTCTAATCATCAGTGCTGCAGTTATCAGAACAGTTCTCCTTATCTGCACGTGTGCGTCCTAGTTCTGCAACCATTCTGCTTCAGTGCAGAAAAACACCTTTTTGGAGACGATGATTTTTCTTCTCTTATTCGGAATGTAAAGTGCCAGTTAAAAAGACAGAGGGGCATTCTGCAGTGCTTTGGAAACAAACAAGACTTCAAAGCCGACGCAAACTTAATAAAACTTGGCACAGCAAGAAAAGCAGCTCCCTGCGTTTACATGTGCTGATTTCTCACAGTTTTTTCTGCTATGAGACAAACTCATTTAGGGTTGTGATACAAACGGCATTTCCAGAAACTTCCATGGCAATGACGCAGCTGACAACAACAATGGCCACCTAATTATAAGCAGTTTCACTGAAAACACTCCAGGTTAGCAAAAGATTAGTCTTTTACAACACCAACGTCATATGTGCATACGAGTCATCATGTAACAGCGTTAAATTAAACACAATGATAAACACTTTGTTGTACGTCGGTCTGGATAAGAGCGTCTGCCAAATGCCTGTAATGTAATGTAATAAACCAATAGGAAGTCATGCTGCTTCCTTCAACAACTGTTCCAGGGCACTGGTCCCAGGCACCGTTTAAAAACATTGGGGATGTGACATACCATCATGGTCCTCGTTCACAGGGCTGGATTCTGCCTCCTCATCTGACAGGGGTTCTGGGGTGGCCCCCTTTCAGGTGCAGCTTCGGGGAAAAGGGCGGGTTCTCCTTTAGGGGCGGCCTCCTTGGGGTCTCCTTCAGGGACATGGCGAGGGGCAGCCTCCCCATCTGGTACAGGTTCAGGGAAGAGATGGGGAGCGGCCTCCTGCACTGGAGTGGCTCCGGGCCCCAGTTCATCGACGGTCCCTTTCTGATGCACCGGCTCTGGGATGGGTTCCTGTTGTACAAAAGCTGGCTGTGAATCTCCGGTCATGAACGAAACAACAGGATATAGATTATATACGAGGCTTTTGCGAGGCACGTTTTCTTTAACTTTGTTCTTGTGATAGTGCATGAACTGGCGATCTCAGTAGTTGGGATATGTGCTGTGGGCAGACTTGTTTGAAAGATTTGAATATGGCGTTTTAAAATAAATCAACGACCCTTTTTATGCCCTTCCTCTGCCAACTGTCAAAATATGACCCCCTCAGATCAGGTGGAAAAAGGGACATTTTAATCGTTGTGGAGAGGTGAAGCCGCGCCAACCGGATAATTGTAACCACAGGTGCGTAGGTTCAAAAGCTGCAATAGCCGCGATAAATAAATGAATGAAGGTGGAACCCGCACACTGTGTGTAGAAAAGGGAATATCCCAAACGAGGCGAAGGCTCGATGTTTAATTTAAAGTCTTTTAATCGACAAAAGACAAAGAGACAGACGTTTTGGTCAAATTACCATCATCAGTATAACTTCGGTCATTTGACCGAAACGTCTGTCTCTTTGTCTTTTGTCGATTAAAAGACTTTAAATTAAACATCGAGCCTTCGCCTCGTTTGGGATATTCCCTTTTCTACACACAGTGTGCGGGTTCCACCTTCATTCATTTAAGGGACATTTTAAACACTGTCACTTCAGACGATGTCTTGATTACATTCAGCATCACCATGGAAGGGATATCGGTCAAGCTACGTCGCAGAAGATTAAGAGAAACTGGCTCACGGAGCTCGACCCAATCAGTGTAACATGGCAAGGTATACTTATCAGGAAAATGGTTTCAAAAACAGGAAACAGGGCTTCAAAAGATAGTGAGAGTGAGAGTGAGCAGTGACTACAATTGGTTCTGTGAACTTTGAAGCCTTTAAAATGTTGTGGGATATAGTGGGATATTGTTGGGTAACGTATACAATAGCCTGGCTGTAAATAGTAAATTTAGTAAATAAATGGCCATTAACTGGCTTTGCTCGGCATTATTGTTGATATTCTGTAAAGCCAACATGGGGGAAAGAGAAAAAGTCAATACATTTAAATGGTTTGATATTTCCATTTTGTGAAGGGAGATCTAAAAGAGTTTACAAACAGACGTTGAGGGGAGGGAAAAAAACTGGATGCAGTGTTTTAGGCAGACAATAAAGAAATGCATCAGCACAGCTCAGGCGGTCTCTAACTGACAGTTGACATGTGCAGTGTAGTGTTCGGACTCACTCATTGGACACCCAGGTCCTCACATGCACTCTAGCTTCTGGCTTCCTCATTTTGCACAGGTTTTGTAACTTTGTACTCTGCTGATTACACCTTGTGCCTGCCTGTGACACGCAGACAAAGACCAAGCAGCAGCTCTTCACTAGAGCCCTGACCAGCCCTGACATAAACAGACCCCTGGCTTGCGAACACATCTTTTCTGCATGATACAATGGGACTCTTTTTCAAATTCACCACCTCATTTGAAGAAAATAAAAATAAAAAGGCTGGGATTTTCCTTTTTCCTGAGTGACAATATCTACAGTACAGTTATCTAAGCAAATCAATAATTGGCTTGTGGGGTCAACAAAGAATGCCCTTAGGATAATGCTTCGGTCTGAAAATTCAAGCAGAGGCCCTGGGCTCAAAGCAACTCCTTTTGGACCCTGCCTTGGCAACACTGGACCAAATGGACCAAATACAAGATACGGTGAAGCAGCCGAGTACAGAAAGAATGCTTTCATCGCAGAGAAAATTCCTGATGTCATTTAGAATGTGTACGGACACAAGAGTGGGCCTGCTTTCAGCTAGAATGATTTATGCATGCTGTGCTCAGACTACGAGGAGACACAACGGTCAAATGTCTCAACTGGCACACCCTGCAAAGACGAGCTTTCAAGATTTCCGTACGACCTACTGAATGTGGCACGGGGGCTGTCGATGTTGGCTTCACCTTTTTGCCACTGCTGCATGAGCTGGGTCCATCGATCTATCCGTTTATCTATCTACCCACCTACCTACACCAAATGATTTACAAAGAAAGTGATGATGAGGTCTAAATTTTTAACTGGATAATTTCACAAATGTAAAGAAAGAAGGATGTAAAGAATTGACAAAAGACACAAAAGCTAGTGATACAGCATTAAACTACAACAAATCATTCAAGGATCGAAGGATAAGTATACCCCTGGAAAAAATAAGTAGGGCTTAAAATAAGTCCATAGTTTGATATTGATGCACCCTACTGACCCTTGCCATGAGCTGACTTGACTCCTCGAAACTAGTGCAACCTTTCAAGACCAGCACACGTCACTGAGATGAAGACCATCTTACAAGATTGGCACTACCTTTGGAGACTGGCATGAGCAGCGAAAACCAGCTTAAGACAGTTCCTTCCTTTTAACCTTACAGTGATGTGTACATCTGGACAGCAGTGTAAATGTAGAGGCAGAGACCCTTGGGGTGTTCACATTCTGGCTAGACACAGTGCTGGATACTCTATGGACTGTAGATACATTATGAGCCGAAATTGATTGAATGGCCTGTACTCATCACAATGTATTCCTATGTTCTTCTTATGTCATGTACTTTTTCTGCAATCTGAGTAGCCACACGTTTTCCCCAAGCAATGTATGAAAGGCCAAGTGTCTCAGAGTTCAGTCACAATATCAATCAGTTTTGGGATATTTTTATATAAAGGCTGCTTAGGATCTCCATGAATACTGATGCGAAAGAATGAAAATAAATGTTTCTTCCTTGGTAATTAACAAAGAAATCTGAATGCTCATCCATGTAACCAATTAATTGTATGGTTGGATAAATCAATCTCATTCTTAGCACTTGTCAGTGTAGAAATCTAAAGAAAACTCTGAACTCTAGCTGAACAATTTCTGTAACTTAGCCAAATAATGTTCAAGACATTACAGGGAGCAGGGAGACAGGAAGGAAATTAATAATTTCCATGCCATTCCAAAAGCGTTCTGGAAAAATAAATTGTTTGGAATAACAATCTTTATTTTGGGCACCAGGCCCCCCCTAAAAAAATCATTTTATGCAATACACCTCAGAAGCACTGATGGATGACAAGTTGGTCTCTTTGTAATATATTCATTGAGACCTTCACCTGGTTAAGATTCAACATTGATCAAAGTCTCACCACAAATGTTCCTCATTTCATCCAACAACCTTTGATCTCTTTGATCTTTGAGTCTCAGCAATGAGATGTGTGCACTGTATATTCAGCATTGATTAATTTAATCTGCCATAATGTACATTCTACACCTATTAAGGTGTAAGGCTTTTTTTGTGCTATATATTAAATGATGCCATTACAACAACAAGCTGGTTTAGATTTTCAAGCGAAAAAGGTGGAGCAGACGGAAGAATGTAGCTAGTCTTTAAAATGTGTGGTGTGGAGAGGTCTATAATCCCTGGCCACAAGCTTCTTCTGTAAATGCTAAGTGTCAATATTGCTCTAAGGAGCTTTAGAAGCTGAGGTCTAAGGATTATAGGAGGAAACCTAGAATAAATCATTTGTTTAACACATTTTCAATAAAAACGGAGAATTTCTCATTCCATTTCAGGTTATACTGCAACGGTAACACACGTTATTGAACACCCTGAGATTTAATACAACACCTCATCTAAATAATGACCTGCGCAACTCAAGCCAAAACAGAATTCTAAACAAACATTCTGTGTTAGATCCAGTGACACTCGGGGCAAAGGGCTTCCCTGTAATCTTAAAGACAAATTTCACCGTAAAATTTGATATTTTACCAAATCAAGGAATTAAATTACACATAGGATGAGAGAGACCTTGGCGAGCGAAAGGAACCCTTTTTGTAAGGTATGAAAAATACAGGTCTACTGTGTTCATTTGTCAAATGATTTCCTTCACCCACTGCTATAACCACATCATTTTCTGACAGAAAAAAAGCAAGAGGGTGTTTACAATGTGCATCATACTGAAACAAGTAGTATTAGTTCCTTGGGCATTATAATCCAGTGACTTCTTTCTTAAGCACAACAAATGTCCTCCAAATAATTCATTTTTTCTTTTCAGTATTTCAATCTACAAAGTACTTTGCGATCTAAAAAGGTTGCGCTCATCTTGGAAGGTCACAGAAATCCAAGTAGCTTGCACTACTCTTCAAAAGTATTCTTAGACCTTTGAGTGAAATGGCTCCGTATGTGTAAGAGACAGAAAGACAGATTGGGGGCAGGCGAACCTCAGCGGAGAAGCCAACAGAACACGTCATTCTGAAGGAGCGTGTGAAGCAAGAGTGCGGAACCTAGTGTGCGGGGATGTACATGGCCTTGATCCACTTTGTGCTTAACTTTACCAAAATTCTGTGAAAAAGGTGCTTGCATTCATTTAGATCATGTGAATGCTGGAACCATTTGCCATTGCGTGCAAATTGGTGAAAACATGCAGAATTTTGTGAATGGGGTTTTAGATATCCCCATGTTGCTTTATAGAAAAGCTACAGAAAAGCTGTTCTCCAACACCCATTCAGTACCAGGGCTATGCTAGGGCTACCGGAGGTCTGGCAGAGTAGACCTGTGCAGCATACATGCATTGCGACGATATGTTACACAAAGCAGGACAGTATGCTGACCTGTATGACATCACAGAAAAGGAATTCAAACAAAAAGAGTTCAGGAGTTCGGCAGTTTTCTCTGCTCACAAGTTGAAAGAAACATACAGGCACCTCTTTTCATTATGTTTGTACTCTAAGAATGTGTTTATAACCCTGTTTAGCAGGGCCAGCATAAGAATGCTGACTGGGCCAAAGTGGTCAGGGCCCAGAGTAAGAGAATCAGCAGAAAAGGATCTGCAGAAAGAAGAGCTGGGCTGGGCTGTAGTGCAGCTGCCTGGGCCAGGAGTGATGGTGCAAAATATTCACACATGAAGGAAGGATGGAAATGTGACACGAGGAAGTAAAAACGATTCTGAAAGGTAAACCGGGCCCTGCTTCTGCCAAGGACGTCGGCCTTGTGATCAAAGCAGATGCAACCTACAAAGTATTCCACATTATTGAGGTTGACAGTTGACAGAAGTTGACATCACACTCCTAGTTCCCCAAGGCCAAAATGACAACAAAGGAACTCGCTCTCAACAGAAGCACACAACAGCGAAATTTCCAAAGACAAAGAAAAAAGAGAGACAAAAGGGCAGAGTGATTGGCACAAGGCAATCTTCGTTCAGTACAAAGGGTCCTCTGGATCCAGCCATAAGTATCATGTGTAACATACTTAACAAGATAAAAATATTGTTATCGTCAAACCCATTCAACCCTGAAATGTGTGCAAAAAAACCTAACCTGGGGTGTTGCTGTACATTTACCTCCTAACAGACTCCATTTTATAGGCAGCTTATTTTAAACGCTTACGTTTTAAATATCCATGTGCAGTATAAACTTACTGCAAAGAATCTGCCTCAAACTGCAGATTCACAACGAATAACACATTTCTCCCATAGTGGGACTATAGAAATAACTCATTCAACAACGACACAGGGGGCAGTGATCCTTTTAATTTCCTGATTTCCTTTCACAAAATAACTGTGGTTAGAACACCCGGGAAGCTGTGGAGGCAGATTCCTAAATGCAGCACATGAGCAACATAGCATAGTGCTGCAATTCAAGCCCCTTCTTATAATAGAAAGCCTAGTCTGACCAGGGATCTCTAATGTGAATTGGCTGAAACAAACAAACAAGGCTGAGCCTTGTCCAAGGCTCACAAGACCGCCCTGTGCTCCACAGTGCCCAGAACACCATTGGCTCCCACTCACTACAATAGCACTGGCATCCAGGATTCAGAATTCCAGAGGCGAACAGTTCTACAATGCAACAATGCATTTCAGTTAGGAAATAATGCAGAAAAGAGAACTTCTCACAGATATGTCTCCATTCAATGTACAAATGTAAACTGGGAGCATTATGACTTCCAAGACTGACAGATACATTTTAAACAATATTAAATGTTTTGTTTTTACATTGGACCTAATACGGCTTAAATTCCACAGTGGTTAACCTATATCAATTTGTCAGCCAACATGCAGTAACTAATTAGCTGACACAGGGAAAACACCATATTAAGTCCCTTTCAAAAGCCTGTTCTTTGCTGGGTTTGTGTTTGCTTTATTTATGAATGAGGTTTTCTAAACATAGTGGGCACCAACCCATTTGTGTTAACAAAATGTTACTAATCAACGCAACTATTATTGGGCTGTCCTTTAAGGCTTTATTAATGGTCACCTGGACAAATGAACAATGTTCACTTGGAGTTGAGCACAACTGAGATTCGCAGGTCTCCTAGGTGACGGTCATATCTCCCTCCACGAAAACGGCTTCCTTTGTTGCTATGGTGGACAGACTCAACACGCACAAGAACACACAAAAAAAACACTTGGCTCAACAGAGGTTAGGACATGGGCTCTACCAAAGCTGTCAATCATGTGTTCCAGTCAGCTGCTTATAGACAATGGTCCCTTATATTTTCCAGTGGTGTGTGAAGAAGGCAGAGTAAAACAGTGCCTTACAAATCACCATTTACCCACAGTCTAGAGAGTATGCAGCACTGTGTCAAGCCTGGACTCGAACACCCTAAGGTAATGGAATCTTTCCCTTGGAGGGCTGCAGGGTGTGCAGGTTTTCATTGTTACTCAGCACTTAATTGATCAATTAAAGCAGTTGATTACACAGTTCACTCACCTAACCTGGTTTCTTGGGTCTGAATTGGGGTTGTCATTTTAAGATAGAAAAAAAAAAAAAACATCCAGCCTACAGCTCTCCAAGGGCTGCTGAAAATAGGGGACAGGTTTGAGGGGCATTCAAGGAGTTAATTCCATAAGGAAATATTGCTGTGGGGCAGTTCTATATTATGATAACAGTACCTTCATTTTCCACTGGCTTCAAAAACACCACAAGGTAATTGGCAAAGGTTAAATTTGAAGCAATAGCTATGGCAATGTTACGATGCTGTGGGCATGTGGAGCCCAGAAACCGCTCCAACAGCCCCACACAGAACTGGCAGCAGAAAGTGTAGAATTCCGAGGGGAAATTCCAAACATGGAAGGTCAAGGGCAGTGGACCAATCAACACACATGATCATCGATTCCACTGCAGGCTGCTCTTAGAGCACAGAAGAAAAAAAACAGCCAAGGCAAGAAATGTTCTGCATTCACTGTTATGCTCAACATTGTGCTCCTCCGGTCATATACATATCACCCAGGTCTATCAATACAGGCATCATTACTGAAGCATGGATGGGAATTCTTTGGGATTTTGCCCCACACTCAGTACTGAATTGTACTAAGCGTGTATACTCGACCGAGGACATTAAGCATGTTCTGTGATGTAGCTCAGAAAAGACAGAGCAGGATGCCATCCAAACACAAATCGCAGAAAGTCAAGATCAATGAGTTTGAGTTCAAAAATGGAACAGAACATGAACAGCATTGATAAGCTACACGTGTTAAATAAAAGGAAAGCTACGATCTACTAGAAATACCATTTAGTGTCTTTACAGAACAAGAAAGTGTTCTGATATATACATTTCTGTGCCTATACCTACACTAATGATTACCACTACTGAGCTAAAACACAACTGAAGCCCAAAGCAATGAGCACCAGCTCTTTTCCTGACACACTAAAAAGATGAGGCAAGCCAAAAAACCTGTAATCTAAGACTACCAGCAATGTAATACCCTCCGCAGTATGTATACACCACTCCGAGAGCACAAGTACAAAGGTTGTGGACTGAGATTGGGCACACCTATTGCACGGTGGAAAAAAACTAAAATGCACACGGTCATAAATCTGAGAGGTCATCAGGTGAGGCGGGAGTTGTGCTACTTTGCATGTCTTGCCCCCATCGATGCAAAGGCAGAAAATGAAATGGTCAGGGGACCTATCCAGCCAGCTCAGTGCAGTAAATGACTCCCACACGTGTGGGCTCAGTCGTATACAAGAGACCGTGGAGCAGCCACAGAACTGGCGTCGAGAGCTATTGTAAGCTCAACATCTGCCCAGACCGATGTAGATGTACACAAGCAGCTGATTGCAGCACTAAAGACTGAGAAGATCGATCCGCACCTAAATCTAGATGCTAACTGGGCTGATTTTACAACTGGCCATTATTTCCCACGTGACAATTTAAGTATGGAGGTTTGGGGGCAGTACAGCTATAACACAAATCAATGGCATTAAAGACCGTTGGGGGCTTCATCTTTTCCATGCTGTAGATTGTAAAAAGGCTGAGGATTGAGTGAGGGAGATCGAGTAGAAACGCTCATACAGCATTATTAAGCAGTTGTAAGTTCTGCAACATAAGGAATGCTAAACAGAATTTACTATATTGCGCACTCATCGATGCATACTTTCACAAAAGACAATGGTGATACACTTTGATTTTCCAAAAGATGTGGCAAACGATTGGTTTAATTAACTGAAGGAGCAAGGAAAGGCCGATCAGAGGGAACTGAGGCAGAGAGCAGGACCAGTCATGGATATCAATTTTCCAGCCTCTCAGTGGCTGCTGAAATGTGCTGTCGATTGTATGTTCACTTGTCAGCCCGTTCCCTGAGCCCCAGGGGCTGCGCAGTTATGCAGAACCCACCCACAGTCAGGAGAAACGGCGAAGGCAGAGAAAAACATGTTTCCCATTACCCACACAAATGGCTCTACAGAAGAAGAATATCTCGGCTTTCGTTTCTGAGGTTAAATTATGCCAAAATGTACACAATACACAAACAAAATGACCATGAACACCATCTATCAGCACAGTGTCTCATGCAGAAAAATGAGACCCCATACATACAATTAACTGAAACCTTGACACAGCTTTCTTAAAAAATGCATACCATGTCTACCAGTGATAATATGTGCAGAGGTTGTTTGCCAGAGAAAAGAATGACATTTGTACAGGCTGAAGTGTTTGCAGATATATTTTGGCCATTATGTTTGTTCATACATGTTTAGTCAGTGTTCATCTGACAAGACAAAGAAAGACAGTTATTTTACCTTGAGCTGAGAAATACAATACAATCATTTGTATTCATCCAATCATTCAATATTCATTACAACTTCCATTTTTTAACACTTTTAGAATATGTTCGTCCATGAAAATCTCACATTTGCATGTGAAACTGAATAGTGCAATTCTGCTGAAGGGAAATGTATTGAATGGAAACCTATTTCAAACATCAAGGAAGGAACTTTTTTTGCCTAGTTTGCTTAAATGTCAAGACTATTTTGCATCATTAAAAATCACTTGGAAACACTATTATAGATTGATATTTGATCTATGATATTTGATTATGATAACTTTTTCTATACATTTGAAAGATTTGTAAATGCATAATTATACATCATACCATACCAACCCCAAATATATGAGATCTCAACACATTTTTTATTGTAGAGTCTACAATCTGTGCATCTGGATACAGCAGTGCAGAGGTAGTCATAGAAGCTTGTCATGTGAAAAGGCAGAGAATGATTTCAAATTGAAATTTAAAAAAACTACAGTTAGTGGTTAAATGCATTTCATTTCCTGAATTGTTATACGATTAGAAAACGTTTTTTGCCTATAGTGAGTTCTTTGTTACAAAAATGTTTTTGCCTATAGTTACAGGTAAAGTGAGTGACAGGTGAAGATAAAGGTTTGTACACTGTGGTACAAGGTAGCTTGAATAGAAAATGATCTATCAGTGTAACCGGTCTACTAATAATTAGTAATTAAATAATACATTACACTACAGTTATGATAAAAAGGCACATCTTCCCAGTAGCTGGACTAACAACTACTTTTATAGAGGGATAGTAAGGTACTGAGATTTGGTTGTCAAACAAGAGATCTTAGAGATGGGCAAGTCCAGTCTTGGAAGATGGGGAACAATCTTAGAGATGGGCAAGTCCAGTCTTGGAAGGCCAGAGTCCCTACGGTTTAATTGTCATCTTGCAATTAGCAACCAATTTAGACCAGGAAGTTATACCAGGTCAGTTAACTCAACCCCCTACCCAAATATTGACTTGAATTTAAGCAGAGGAAATTCAACAGCAGAGGCAGACAAAAAAAAGATGATGTACATCAGATATTAATTATTTACAATTGTTTAGTTAATATGCTGGGTCTAGTAGTTCAAACACGATTGCCAAGGTTGTTTGAGATGAATACCGTGTACACCCACATTCTGTTGTTTTACGCAAATGGCGACACAATGTGTGGTTAACATTTGACCACAATCACACTTACACAAAACTTTATTTGGAGGGGTTGGTGGTCGCTTACTCTATTTGGCCAGTTTGTCCACTGGCATCACCTGGTTTAAAGGGATTCAGCTATAAATGCATAAAGAGCATCAAACACTATATGTTTTACATCGTATAAGGAAATACTGAACATACCACTCTTTTCATGCTTACCTCGATGTCTGCTTTGTCCACCTCTGGGCGCGACTGATTGCTCCTCTTCACCAATTCTGTCGCAGACTGCTCTTGTACGACCCCAACATTCTCTACTGGGGCTGCCAACACTGACTCTCTCTGTTCTTTTATTCGCGTGTTTTTCTCGGCCGCGACCACTTCATCGGCCTTCACTTCATCCTCTTTATGAATTAGCCGCGTCGCTAAATCTTTCCTTTCATCTGCTCTCTCCGTTAGTCCCACTTTAGTATCCTCATCACTCTTCGTTTTGGACGGTTTCTTATTGAAAAGTGTACTTGCAAAGACAATTGCCAAAAGAGTGAATAAAACCGCAGGCACCACAAATGACATATCTAAGGCTACATCCATGATTATTTTACCGTTACTGTACGTGTAACTACAACTAACGCTATTTTCGAGTGTGTATTACTGTAGATGCAGCCTGTCACAACTTAAATTCGTATTTTTGTGATTATTAGCTACACGTGTGGCCCCACTGGTGCTAGTTGTTCCAGGTTTGCGTTCAACTCACCAGATGATTTCTCGACCCTTCAGCGCATCTGGTCCGCTACTCGACTCTAGACAATCAGCTCAACCTGAGTGTTTAAGCATTGGATCACGCGTCCAAACACAGCGTCATTTCCGAAGGACCTGCCCTTCGCATGGAAGCCGTTCTTTTTAAAGAGACAGTTTCCCACTTACACACATTTACAACAAAGGGAAGGCAGCCCCTGTAGTTAAAAATACGTCGGCAGTCAAACGATGCTTGCAATTGCACTATAATCACGCTTAAATGGTGCGCTATATTTACTAGTCGTACTCCAATCTTAACCTTTTCGGCCTGTGACAAGAATAATTCGGTCGTTACTTAAAAACTCACACTGAGGTAGCTGTACATGTACATACAAAAAGCCTTTATTGATTCAACAATTATTCACTCCTTTTAACTTTGACCTCCTTTATTACACAGCTTCCAAGGTGTGTTGTGCATGCATTATGCATTTTGCTATCAGTATTACACCTGTAGACTGATGGAACCAAAGGCACCACGTGACAGACCCCTGCGGCAGGGTCGAGGCGTGCTAGTTTCATTTTACATAAAGGGGGGGAGCTCTGCTGCACAAAGAGTCGTATCCAAAACATTACCCTAACGTTAAATCGTCCACTCCATCACCGCACAGGAGACAGTATTTTAAAAATTCATGTTCGGCACACTACATCTTTCCCGAAAAATATGATTATACTTGACATTCTCGAAAATATTTAATTCATAACACATTTAAATGGTCGGAACCACATGTGAACATGGAAGAAAGAACAAGTGCTTTTCATAATAGTAGTCTTTCGACCCATGGGCGTTTTAAAGCAGAATTTCGGGAGGTTCCACAAAAACAGGCACTTGTTTGAGAAAATAGATTGAGATTACCTGCACATACAATTATAAATGTACCCGACATGGAACTATTATTAATCATTTTAAATAAACCACAACATCCAACACCATCCAAACTGACAAAATAAACAAATTACAAAAACGAGTATTTTCATCGAATCAATTTAGCCGTTTTTAAATACCAACAACCTGCGGGAAACGGCAAAGCCGTTAAGCGAACACAGATCTGAAGAACATGATTAAAAACCCAGTAAGAACGTACGTTGCTGAAAAACAATGTATGCATCAGAGGGAGGGCGGAGATTGGCTCACAGACAGACAGACAAGACAGACACAAGACAGACAGACAGACACAAACAATCATAAAACTATAGTTTTGCTCTCAGTGCTGTGCCCATTGTGAAACACCAATTAGGGTTTTCAATACAGACAATTATATTATGGAGTGTAGACAGGAACTGGTTAATTTGGTCTCTGATTACAGAGTACTCTTGACACCAAAATGTACATTTCTAACATCTATACCTTACAATATTTGTCAGCTGAAAATGTTTTTGAGCACAAATCCTTGTGAGATCTATTGAGTGAGTCTTCATAATGATGCCATTAAAATATATAAATACTTATGCTCTTCGGTATGAAAATTCCCACCTTTTGAACAATCACACGCTAAAATGTATTGCATCTGTCACAAGACCCTCCCCTCCAGACAAACAAAATGACAAAGGCACAGTGACAATGACAAAACAGTTCTGTCCCAGGGGGTGGGTAAAGATGCCTTTAAATGATCAAATAAATGAAAATGGAAAAAATACATAAAAATACATTTATTCAAAACCAAACTTTAGTCTGTCATAATTTATAAAGTGTTTTCATTTACCTACCTCGCATAAGATTCTTTCTCAATTGACAATTGCACTCTATGTCTAATCTTCATGTTTTACAACCAGGATTCAATGTGGCAACAATATTCACTGTTAGTGGAAGCCACTTAAGACAGCATTTAACTGCAACACAAAACACACTAACAGATGCAACTTGATTTAATTAATATTAATATTTACCAAAATGTACAGAGGCATTACGTTTGCTTCCATACTTTAATTTATTCAGAATATTTGAGATTTTTAGTATGACTGTCTTAGTTCACAATAGGAAAATTAACTGTTCAAAACATATTAAAGACACAAATATCCTAATGGGTATGAAGATTGTATTAAATAAACCAGCACCTAAATTCCTAATTTGCAGTGTATTTATACAGAAAATGTCCTTGTAATCAATCTAAAAAAATCCCCTAAATGGCCATTTTGAAACAAACTACAAGCACCAGACTCACTCAGCATCTGCTTACCCAAAACCTCCACACTGGCATTTTTAATATCCAACTGATATTCAATCCACAAAATAAATCATGAAATTAAAGACACTAGTGAAAAAAGAGATGTGTTACTTTTGCTTCAACATCGACATGAATCCTCAAAGCCCTTATGAAGGCTTCTTGCTGCAAAAACAAAGGCATTTTCCTCAACATTTTCTTCTGGCTATTCAATAATTTGGGATATTCCATTACAATACAGGCCTTTTAAATTACTCCTACTTAACATTGTATGCGCTTTGGATCCATGTTGACATTGAAGTAGTTTCATTAAAATTATTAGTAGCCTCTTTTTTGCTAGTTTCTTTAACTTAATGTTGTTGTTGTAGTACTGATTAATAATCTTTCATCAAAAGAGCACATAGATCAACAGGAATTAGAATATTTCACATTTAGACACTTTTTTTTTTTTAACTCCTTTTGAGTGCTGTTTAGCTGCTTTATCATGATATTCAAAGCACATTTAAGGATGCTTACAACTGTCCCAAATTTTCTTTTCTTTTCCCCATACACTAAGGCAGCAAGTGTGAACTCCAAACACTAAATTACTCCACTTAAAGAACCATAATCCCATTTTTAAACATAATCACTGTCTGATAAAACATTGTCCCTACACACATCTCCCAATGACCCCTTGCAACACAAGAGCATGGCACTGCAGAAGAGCTCCTCTGACCCCTTTTGGACTTTGTTCAGCTCATTTCCCCCACATTCCATGATAGCAAGGCAACACCGGAGGGCCCATGTCAATTTCCCAATTGTCCAATTTAGCCATAGAGCAACACACACCATGTTAAAACACAGCTTTGTAAAAGCTACTAACAACTTCTCTGCATGCTGCTGTCACTCTATCAAGCATGGATTTCGAGGGCACACTAGTAAAATAGGTTAAGGGACAGCAACCATTTTATTTATGTAGATGCGCAACTGCGACTAAACCCAAAACCAGTCCATGGACAGGACACAGCCTCTTCTTAAGAAAACGGGGTGGGCAGAGTCTCCTTTGAAAAGAAAGCTCTGTGTATGTGGTGGGTTTGTTTCCATTTTGGGTGTCATCGGGATGAACTGCGTTCTTTGCTCACGCAGTCATCTTGAGTGGTGGTGTCGCCATTTCCCATCATGCTGCAGGTACGTCTCTTCTTCCTGCGATGTGACATGGCATCTCCCTCTGAACCAGACTCGCCCTGCCGGACAAAGCACTTTGCAATCAGTTTTATACCACATTCAGTCCAACACCACAGCAATGACAGTTCTCACCAAAATTAATGTACCAACTTAATGACAGTGTAGCATTATTCACCACTAGGTGTCAGCAATTCACCCCCTCACAAAAAAGTAGCAGGAAGCCAGGGTTATAAAGTGACAGTTGACCCAAAATCGATGCAAGTATAACCATTTCCTTTCAATACAATGTACTATGAATCCAAAGAAAATTTGTGAACTTGCCATCTACATGAAGAGAAAAGCCACAAACGTCTAGCATCATTGGCATCCATGTTCAAAAACATTGGGAGTCTATGTACCCACAGGCAGCATGGTCAAAATTGCATGCCAAAATGACCTCCCACTAACTTGACTAAATCACCCAGCCATGTGGTTCATTTGAAAATGGAAAATGTTGCATTGACATCTTAGCTGATATTATTTTTGCAGATAGAAGCACACCTTCAAAAGGTTCACAAGAATACATTTGTGGCCTAAATGGAAAGTAGTCCACAGCATATTAAGCATCAATACAATGCAACTTTAATTATCCCCTTAGGCTTAGGGCAATAGGTTTAGGCCCCTACGGAGATAAATAAAGTTGCATGCATGACCTATCATCTATTCATACATACATGTTCAACTTCCAAATGAACCACATGGCTGAGTAGCTTTGGAAGTTGTGGGAAGGTCATTTTGGCATGCAATTTCAAGCATGCTACCTGTGGGTGTATAAACTCCCATTGTTTCCAGACATTGATGGGAATGCTTTCACTTGAAAGGGCAGAGACTATTTACAGTATATATGTGCGCAATATATAATAAACAGTGCAATATTACCAATGCCATCACGTGGGATACTATTTGATATGCAAGTGATGCAATTGTGCAGGTATTTATTAGAAAACAAGTTAATTCATTTATTAAGGATGACCAGAAGTGTCATGGCCAAGTGTCAAGTTAATTGGTCCAGATAAAACAGCTGTTGACCAAGATAAGCTTTATTAGGGTGAACCTTTTACTGTGAGAAATCTTTCCTGTGAAAAAAATACGGTAATATTCTCTACAAATATACTTTCATATTCATTTGTTCTTCATACTATATCCTCTCCAAACTAAGGTCTTCCCACCAGTCACTTTTCAAACCCACTTTGGCCAAGTCAAACACTAGAAAGCTAGCAACCCCAACGGCCTCACTTCAGGCCAAGTTCAGATTAATTCAGCTTAAATTCCATTTCACATTATACACGCGCACTTTATACGGAACCTCGCCCATTCACATCGGAAGCCATTATTTTCAATGGAAGGCGCTGTGCAGAAGCACTTTTGCACTGAGCGCACCCCAGCGATCGAAGAAACACCAGGGTTGGCGCCCTTGCACACAAAGTTCAAACTATTCGTTCTGACCAACCCAATGACCCAACCCAAACCAATGGGATGGTAGTGGGCGTCTCTCTTGAAAGGTAAAATCAAATCAAGATGGAGGAGAACCTTGTGTTATGTGAGTCCGATTTTCAATACCAGTCTCAAACTCTACAGAGACCCAGGGAGGAAGGCGTTAGTTTCTAGCCAAGTTGGTCTATTAGGTTTGTAGCAAAAGAGAGATTTGTACCAAATAGTAGCCCGACCGGATAGCTAGCTTGACATGCAGTTACAGCTCATTGATTAGAGTTCACCAGTTCACTCTTAAGAAATGAAGCTATAGGACAGGTGATGCATGTATAGTGTGCTATGGTTACTAGCTGCCTAGATGTCATTAAAACTGTCTGTAGCTATCTGTAATTAAATGGACGGGTTACTCCTAATTTCCTGCGATTGATTTCTGTAACATGATGGCTAATTAGTGAGTTAATGGAAAAACAGGAAACACATTTGCACTACTCATCATCTTTTCTATATTTGTTCATTAGAAAAAATAATTGGAGGACAGCAGTATCATAGGAAAAAGAAAATAAATCATGTTGATATTTATCTTTTTCTAATAGATAATAGATTTTCCACTACCACTGAATTTTGTACTTCTAGCCAATTGTCATCACCACTACCTACTTGCTCAATACTTCTTGTATATGTATCCCTGCTTACTCCTCTGATCTCTTGCGCGAACTATGATTGTTCCTACCATGTATTCATGCACACCTTGTAAGTCGCTCTGGATAAGAGTGTCTGCTAAATGCCTGAAATGTAAATGTAATAGAAGGTTAATTTGACAACAAACCAAAGTTTGCCAATTGGCAATGTTAACAGTGCGTAGCTATGTTCTTACTGAATGAAACATTATTTACTGGCCTAGAATGAAAGTGGGAAGGCTAAGTGTCAGCTTTAGTTACCTCAGGGAAACATACTGGCAATGCATGATGTGGCTTGCTAGCTCGCTCATTTTGAATTTTATTTAGCTGGTAGCCTTTTTCTCTTAGCTGAAGTAAGTGGCTGCTGATGCTCACAAAGCCAGTAGGCTACACCATGTAATAAAAAAAATGGTGGTAGATGGGGTGGTGGATAGCATAGCGGTCTAACGCACCACACTTTGGCTGGTCCAGTGTGGTGTGCGCTGCCTGTCAGGGACGCGGTTTGAAACCCGGCAGGAAGGGCGTCTGTGGTCGGGTTCCATTTCAGAGGAGGCGGATATACCAGCCTGGAAAAATTGTCTCGTTACCCAGAGGACGGGCAGCGGACTCATGGGGGAGGGTGAATTGAAATAAAACAGAGGGTATGATTGGAAACCAAATTGGGAGAAAAAACTGGAAAAATTTGAAACTATAAATTTAACGTTAAAAACAATTATAATAAAATTGTGGTAGAGTAAGCCTTCCACTGTTTTGTCTCACTCCAAAGTTATTTGGTGATGTCAGGTTTGAAGACCTCCCTCATTGTTTAACCTGCTTATTAACTGCATTTTTGAGATGTCTGCACGTATTCTGCATGCCATTGAGCAGCAGACCGCCTATAATGTGAAACGGGCTTAAGGCAAAACAACTACGCTGACATTGTGCTAGCTGAAGTTCAGCTCCTGTTGATCTAGTCCTGTCTAGTGCCAATTCTTGCATCCTCAATATTTTGAGGTGAAATGGGAACTCTAATACAGAGATGTGCGTGGGACTGGTCCTACCTCAGAATCAGAATCTGAGGAGCTCGAAGAAGAGGATGATGAGGAGTCACTAGAGCTATCCGAAGCAATTCCAGTTGATTCCTGCAGGTCCACTGCATCTGCCAATGCTGCAAGCTCAGGCCGCTCCTGCTTCAGGATGCTAACAGAGAGACAGAATGAGTTCAAACTTTAACCTTTTAAAAAAGTTTTTAACCCTACCCTCAAAATACAGTGCATACACTCTTGTTCCTTATAAGACTAAAAGTTTGCTTTATATTGTTAAAAAGGTTAAAAAAACAACAACAACAACAAAAAACATTTCAGCGCTCTCTTAACCCATTCAGACCTAAAATGCCTGCTAAAAACGCCTATTAAAACCTAAGCAATTATTCTACACAACCTCTTAAAAAGGGTTTTCTGGAAAAAATTCAAAAAAAAAGGGGCCTATTTGAATCATTTCATTAAGCAAAATCGGAAGTCCAGGTCTTAATGGGTTAAGTCAAGGGGCCTGTCTCAAGAAGGAAGTTCAACATAGTCAGGGTATCTTTGCATTAGCTGGCTACACACAGCCTAACAATGGCAATTGTGGCTAACCTGTCTCACGACAGTGGTTATCAACTCACTCTGTCAACCCTGGTTTTCCTGTCGAGCTATGAGCGTGTGCACACAGGGGCGGCGTTTGTAACACAGCCAATCGCATGAAACATGAACAGATCCAGAGCACTGTTTCACAAAGCAGGATTGGTGGGTTAGCAAGCTAACTTTGGGCTTAACCCTGGGTTTTCGGTCACATGACTGTGGCTCACCCAGGGTTGCAGGTGATGGGAATGTGAGTGCAATAGAATGCACCAATTACTCTGGAATCATATGAGAAAATTACACCGCACTTAATATACAACAGTAAATTTTATTCATTTTTGATAACTATATACATATAACTATATAAACTGTATGTTTGCTCAGGTTCTCGCATCACCAACGGAATATGTGTATGTACCGGTAGCTAGAAAACGTAGGGCAATACATAGTTTGCTACGCAGTGATCGCATGGCTTCGATGAGTGGCATTTGTGACATGCGGCTCTAGAAGCTTGCAAAGGTACAATATTCCCTCGGTGGAGAATCTGTATCTCTGGTATTTAAAAAAACAATTATGCAATTCTCTAGGATTGGTGAGGCCGTTTTCCAGAGAGCCGATTGGTGAGGGGTGGACTTTTTATAGGATTTGATCCGTTAACTTGAACTTACCCTACTCCGGAGCAGGTTAGGTTCGTAGCATAAGTTACCATGGCGATACAACCCAGTTAAAAGTGAGCCAGTTGTGAGACCGAAAACCCAGGCTTAAACCCAAATTAGCTCGCTAACCCATTAATCCTGCTTCGTGAGACAGGCCCAAGATGTCTTTCATATAAGGTTTATAAATGGAAAACCAAACTGTTGGTGATCAAATTATTTGCAAAATATTTGTTTCCCTGGAAACATGGCCCATTATTCATTTTATAAACAAATTTGCTACATATGCTGGTGCTACTGTTTTAATTGTACACATTGCTTTAGTTACAGGCAAATGATGGGGCAAGATGGGCTGAAAGGCCTATTCTCATCTGCCAACATTCTACTGTTCTATTATGCAACAGAGGCCAAACACTGACATACACCGCAGTATGGGAAACATCCACCAATTCTCACCGGTACCACTTCCTGGATAGCTTTGGTCGACCACGCACGGTCTTATGCCATACGATTGGAAAGTTGGTTGTGCTGGCAAAATTCTGAGTCACGGCAATGGTTGTGTCCAGGTTCAGAACCACGTGCCACCAGCCACCTAAAAGCCCAAACAAAGCAAGAGATAAAGATTCTGCAAGAAATCAAGTCAAGTATCTTTACTGCCATACCAACTGTGAAGTTGTTATGAATTTGTTTTGGTGAAGCTCATAGAGACAACAATATATGGACAGCAGCATATACACAAAACCGGACATACAAAATATTATCCTGCACAGTTAAACCGAAGGGACTCTCACGATACTGAAATAAAATGAATGAGTTTATAGACTTTGAACAATGGGAAGTAACAACACCTCGGTCTGTGAAACTACATCTCTTGGCCACTTCCTGGGCATATCCATTAATAATCTACCTCACTCATAAGAGGCAGGTATGCATATTATGAACAATTTAATAGTCATTGTGGTCATACTTCTTAATGGAACAGTTGCAAATATACTGTTTGGTGTAGTATATGGTTTTGCGTTAACTTCCCCATTTCTGTTCGTAACACTTTTTTGCAGTGCTTCATAATCACTGCTTGTTGGGCTTTACTATGCTGCAGTGTGTGTGCAAAGGTGTTCGCCAATCTGTTAATATTGTTTGTCTTTGCAGCACCGCATCCTGTTACGCCCTTTACATTGACATGAGCCTGTTGCACAACACTTCACAGCAAGTGAATGCTGACCCGGAACGAAGACGGTCTCCCCGGGCCTCTGCAGAATCTCCAGGGGCCTAAACTCGGCGGGCCAGGTGGGCTGCTGCGTGCGGGGATATATCACGGTGAACCAGGTGATGGCCTCGTCCTGCTGGTTGCCTCCTTCATCCCGCGTGACTTTGATGAGTTCACGTGGCGTATGGGTGGGGAAAAGGCACCAGCGCTTGTGCCCGTGTACCAGGGCATTCCACGCACTTGTGCCCAGAGGGTCAATATGTATACCCGTGCCAGAGCGGGAAGGTCCCATAACAAACCACCTGAGAGGAAGCAATAGGAATGGAAAGGAAAAATGACACATTGACACATGAATTAGTCCATACTGCACACCTTTGACCATGACCGCAAACAGACACAATTTGGAGGTCCACAAACTTTCAAAGGTCCTGGAAATTCAGGCCTCAAATCTGATTGTTAGAAGCTGTGGAAGAGGCACTACCTACAGCTTATTAAAAATCATTAACTTTTCTCCTCCTAAATACCTGTACGGGGGTCTGCGCTTCTCCCCGGCAAACTGAAAGAGGTCATCGTGGAAAAAGACAGGCACTTGATAGTCCTCCAACAATTTTCTCCGTTTGGCATGCTCGCCGTAACTACTGTCAAAGATGTAGAGGGGGCTGTCGTCCCGGGTTGACTCCAAGTACTCCACATAGTACTTCATCTTCATTTTCACAGAGTAGCCATCGTTGTCCTCTCCGCACTTGAACTTCTGGTTGCGGTACTTGCGCTTCAGTCGCTCCAAGGTCCATTTCTCACGGGCAGGCCAGGTATTCTGGCAGCTGAGCAGCACCACGGGCTTGTAGGGCTTCTCAAAGCGCCGTATAAACTCCTCTGGGCTCAGCTGCAGGGAGTCAACGCGCTCAACATTGTCCTGACAACACACAGAGAAACTGCTACAGAGCGAAAGGGGAAAACAACAACCAAGAGCTGCAGTAATCGGATAAGTTCAAGAGAAAAGAAAAGCCCATAAAGTCACTGGATCTTGTGTCAATTATAGAATTAACTTATAAAGAATGTCATAAACTAGCAGGCAGTGTGGTACAATGGTTAGGGAACTGGGCTTGTAACGTTAAGGTTGCAGGTTCAATCCCCAGGTGGGACACTGCCGTTGTACCCTTGAGCAAGGTACTTAACCTGAATTGCTTCAGTTAATACCCAGCTGTATAAATGGATTGTAAAAGAAATGTAAACTGTAAGTCGCTCTGGATAAGAGCGTCTGCTAAATGCCTGTAATGTAATAAATCTGCACAATCATTTTCACATTTTAAATTGATTAATTTGACAGTGACAATTTCTAGTATTTAGGCCTACATTTAATTTATTTTCACACATACATCTCACTCAAAAACGTATATCCATGAGACCAAAGGTTGTATTAGGTCATGTGTCCCTCCATGACAAAATGGAGGGAAGCCTACATGTCAAATTGTCAGTTTGTTTTGGCAGTAGACATATCATGTGCGAGTACTAATCTTTCTTATGCCATATTTCTCTCTGACCAGACAGCATCCAACAAAAGTGTAACTAATTAATTATTTTTAGCCATCATTTTAAACAAGAGGCTTGCTATCTGGTTAGCTACCCAGCATTTTATCTTCCATGACGTCGACAGCACAATGTCATTTAAATATATTAATTAGGTATATAAAAACAAGATTTCTGCAACATCCAACCTATACGTGGTATGCATTTTTCCAAAGCACAATTTGAAAATAAGATAACGTGCGTAGTAAGAAATGAGACTGGTGCTGCCAATATGGTTGGCTAGCTGATTAGCTAGTAAGCACGTTTTATGTAGCCAGCAACGCTACACACTGGTGGACAACGTATCAAACTAAGGTTACCTAGTTGTACTCCACTATCAAGTATCGCAGCCGTAAATTACCAGTGATGCACCAAGCAAGCCAGGTTGGGCAACGTTAACGTTAGTTGGCAAACGTGATTCGCTACTTAGCTAGCTTCCCTCCACAACGTTACAGGTGATTCGTAGCACTTCGGCTGGCTAGGACACTCGTTAAATGAGTGCTAGAAGATACACTATTCGAACACATCTCTCGAATATTAAAATAATGTTTGCGAGCAGGCGATCACATTTTTCTGACCAGTTGACGCCTGCGAACGTCAACTGATAGCATGCCAGAAATACTGTAGCCAGCTAACGTTACTTATACTGAAGATTGTCAAAACAGTTGCCGTTCCTGAGTCAAAACAGGCAACGTTAAAATAGTGGACACGTTTAAGTTCGACGAGAAAGCACAATCAGAATGAAGATTGTGAACGGTCCAGTACCTTAGCAAACTAGTATCAACTGGCAGTAGTTAGCAATGTAACTGGCGCCAGATCTTCGTAGCATTAGCTAGTTAGTTGACTTGCATGTGGAAATCTAAAGTCATTGAAATTGTTTTGAACCATGTATTCATTATAAATAGTTAGCCGGGAAATCTGTATATATCTAACCAGCTAGCTAACCTAGTTAAGTAGCTATCCATCTAGCAAATATTATAGCGAGCACCAATTACCTTCACTGTCCGATGTGCCGAGTCAAAATTTTCGCAGTAATCATGTTTCGTCCAGTCTTGTGAATCTTTCAGTTCGGGTCTTGCACTTCTTTTCGCCTCTTTAATTCTCTTCTTACTTTTATGGTTCATCCCTTTTTGCCCCACCAAATATAACGTAATCTGCTAACGTTAAGTGTGAATTTAAAAGGGTTGGTAGCAAACTAGCTACGTGACGCAGAGTGAATTGGCTCACTAACCGGTAACGTTTATGTTTAACTGTGGCTAGTAGCTAGCAAGTCGCTAGCTTGCTAAAATTGAAGGGGTGACGCAAAGGCTTAGAAGTTATCTAAGCTTGCTGCTTTATGGTGTTCTGCGAACATAAAACACCGTATGGATTCAGCATATCAAATAATAATTTGCTAGTTAAGATTTGTTTTTTATCTAAAATCAACTAACTTGCTACCTAGCTAATCAAACTATGAAGAATCTAATTTCTAGAAGATTCACGCCGACGTTTTCCAGTGCTACAGTGCAACCAACCTAATATACCAAAACCCGCCTTCCAGGCAATGAGGGATCGCTTATTCGCCTAATTCAACAAACATTTATGGTGGTGTGATTTCATTGGATACAATTCAGGTTTTGCCTTTCCGCTCACAGTGCACGTGCAAAAACCAAGGTTGGTTGTCACGGGAGATTCTTTTTTACCAGGCATCCGAGATTATTAATCTGTGAGACCCTGCTTTCTGCGTCCCTTTATGGTTCCACAAAAATAAATGTCAGGTGTTCCCTGACTTCCCTAAGAATGGCATTTAAATTGATGAACACATTGTTTTAACTGTGCTTCAACTTGGTTCTTGAATGTTACAGCCATATATATGTATGCACTATATATGTACGTGTGAATCACTTTGCCCATTCTGTTAACGTGACATTTATACACTTGAGAGCTGGGCAGAGCAAAGGCATCAATTTTGCTGAGGTGCTGCCCTATCTAGTTGGTACAGTAACCCCTACAAAGAAAGGTTAGGGCTGATTTAGACTTCCTGGCTGTGGTCCTTGGCCACATGTTTTGTTCTCAGGCCCAAACCATTCTCCAGCAGGTCTGAAAATCTTAGTCCACATGGGACCTGTTTTAAAATATCTCTACAACAGTGGAAAACCCCTCTGCAGTAGTCCTGCATCCAGTACTCTCTGCTTGGCCCCCACAGACAGCCCACTCTAGACAATATCTATAGCCTTACCAAAGCCCCCAACAGCAAAAAGGGGTGTGCCTTTGTGTAGAAAAGAACCCTCACAAGGGACAACTGAATATTATGTAGGCCTTGAGCCTCACAAGAGGCTGTCCAACTGGATTGTGGATTCTAGCTGTGCCTCACCTATGGGGACTCGCACACCAATGCAGAGTGAAACTAATTGAACTTGCAAAACAGCCCCGACGAGCTTCATTTCAGAATTGTCAAATTTGTAGCTTTTTCTTTGGTCGCATTGGCAAATAGGAGCTTTGACAGGGACTGATAACTACTGCATGAGGCTGTATCCAAAACAGATATTCTTGTATTCTCAAAAGGTAGCCCACTCATCTAGTTTATATTTTTAACAGTACAATATGCACTCTCTTGGGTCTTCAGAAACAAAACACTACAATACAGATTGTAAAATTATATAGAACATGAATATCAGCATTTTTTTTGTATTTCTCAAAGATGTTTGAAACCAAGGAACTTTAGCTTTGTTTGGAAACCCATGAAGACAGCCTCATAACATGCAAAGTACAGCTTGGTTCTGGGGTAAGCTCATCAGCCAGAGCATGAAGGTGCAGAATATCAAGTCTTATCAGACAGAACTGCAGCCATGTCAAGAACATCAAGCATCTTGTGGGTCAATAGTTTACCTGGGGTCAAGTAGTACAAGGCCTGCTGCACTTTCAACCAAAAGACCTGAGACTGAGCTTGTGTGCCTCTAGATTCCTAGCTCATTGTTTAAAAAAAAAAGTTTATAAACTTGTGTATCCTGTTTCGGTTCATGACTGAGCCACATGCTGAACTTTCACATACAATGTGCGTGCACTCATGAGCAACACGTAACAGGTTTGTCACTGACAGTATTGGAGCACGGAAAACATACAATGATTACCATGTCCTCTGCAAAAGATCATTTGTATTTATATACCACTTCCAAGGATTTGTTTACCGTTTTGTGAGAACGGGCACTGCACCAACATACCGGGTACATATGCAATTATAGTTCTAAAAAATACCACTTTATATCCTTACATTCAAACTTCTGCCATTAAGATTTTAAAATGTTAATATATTGTTCCACTTTAGATAATGCTACTGCCTTTGTAATTTATCCAAGTGTTTAAGGATGTATTAGCTTATTTTATATACATAAAGATGTATTAAAATTCGCTTATTTTCTTAAGTGTAGACAAGTGAATTTGTACAAAGACGTTCCACGTGTCATTTTGCCTTTAAATGTGCACACACCAACTGCTAAACCAAATGTCCACATGAAACACCACCACAGGATTCATTGTATTGTACTGCATAACTAAAGTAACAGCAATAAAGGGGAATCTGTAGGCTTCAATTACTTTCTGTGACAGACAAATTACACCAAAAAATGTTTTATTAGCATTCACATAAGCAGTTACAAATAGAGAATATCTTGGGTAAAGTTAAAGGAATGCACTAACAGGCTACAGAAGGCAGGTCATATTTTCTGTAACAAATTACTTTTAAGGGGGCGGGGGGGGGGGGGAAGACTAAAAAAAATGTAAAATTGTAAAATGTGAACACTGTTCTATAGGTTCCAATTGGCTGAGGAAGAAACAAGGACATTCCGAAGTCAGGAAACGCAGGAGACCGGCATTTTATCAAAGGATAATCTGCGGCAGCCGTTTTTACACATCTGCACACCAAGGCATCGTAACACAGGAGCAACCAGGAGAAAACTGGAAACAGCCAAGCTCTCTGCACTGCAACACGCCACCTTAACAGCTAACCAGCAATACTCAACTGCTACACAACTGCGCCTAGTGCACAAAAAATACACAAGAGAAAGGATTAGAATCACAAAATGATTACCATTTATAAATCAAGCAAATGGAAAAGAAAAAGAAAAACTCAGTGCTGGGCCAAACAGTATAGTCCCCTGCAAAACCCCTCCACCCTCCCCACCTTGACTAAACAAGCTTTGCTTCCCAAAGACCCCTTTTTGATTTACAAAAGTGTAAGATTTACACATTTAAATCTTTCATATAGATAAACATTACTTTTAATGTTAGTGTGCCCTTACATGCAATTCAAAGTAATTTGAAGATCATAAAGTAAGATTTACATTACGAAGCCAAATGAGGGCACTGGAAAATAAATTGCCCATCTGATTTACCCACTGCATTCTAAAATATATGATATGCTCTCTTGGTCAATAATGCACATACTTCAGACGTTAGAGGGCTGATTACTACTGAAGTGCTCTGCAACTGCAAAGAAACAACTCAGCACTGTATCATTGTTAACAGAATACCAGTTTTGATTTACCTCAATTACACAAGCCCATCTGATGTTCGTCCTATGCAATAAATTACAGAAGATTGGAACAGATGGCACAATATAAGCCTTTAATCTAGGTAACAGAAAATAAAGACATTGCATTGAAAACCTTCAGACGGTGACAATAACCTTTTTAGTCAGAAATCATTGAGAGATGGGGGATCCTAGGTTTTTGAGGCCTTTACTTTCGACGAGTTGTCCTCACTGAAGTCTCAATCTGAAAAAATCTAGAAAAAGACAAAATAATGTGAGCATGCAGTTTCTGTGTGGGAAAAACACATTTTACAACCATTGAGTCTAAAAATCATCACCATCGTTTTACCATTTCATCTCAAAATGTAGGTTACCACCAAATTGCATGAGAAATCGAATTTGCGTGTTTGTATTGTGCTCCAATTTATCAATTAAATGTCACTTTAAAAATATGTCCCCTTTCCTAAACACATTTGGAAAGAAGTATTCCAACAAGTGTTGCAAAAAGATTCTTCTAGTGATTCATATGGTTGGTTGACTTTATTTACACCTTTAAAGGGGTGTACCATTAATGAACACATGAGGGGTGTTTTAGTCTCTGACAATTAGGCAAACAAACCTTGGTTCCTCTTTCTTTAGTCTGTGCACTCACATGCCTGAGCACATGACCTGGAGGACAATGTTAGGCTTCTGTCCATTGTCCTGCAGACGTACCTCAACACCACCTCAACACTGACAGAGACCGACCTGCTCCATAGCAACCCCCAACAGCAGCAGGCAGCCCATGGGCGGATCACACACTAACTGCTCAAACTGCCCCAAACTCCATTTTTCAAACAGGAAACAGCAGCTTTGAGGAGAGAATTCCACATTTTTGGTGAATATTTTAAACCCAAAACCATTTTCAGATACTGCAAAAATTATTCACTCCTTGGCATCGAACAAATGCTTACCAACCCACCCCCTGCACACGGTCTGCAACCACTCAAGTTTATGCTTTTAACTTTGAAATCTATGCTAAAACATAAAACCCAGGACAGTTCAATTTAATAGAACACATGTAATATAATCATTTTGAACTGCACAGTTCTATTTCAGAACTATTTCCACCCGTAAGGCAGGCATGCCAAAGGCATCTATGACTGAGTTAGTAATCACTTGGAACTGGCAAAATACATTTGTGTACCACTAGCCAGAGACATTTTATATTTTTAAATTTAAGAGGACACACAAAATTGACAGACCTGCCCAAAGGATAGTTACAAGTTAAAAGTTAAACCTATCATACACTGAGACCACTTCATTTTCACCACCTTTGTTCTAAGAGAAAGGAGCTGCAGACAGAATTGTTAGGTTTCTACATGCATGATTAACTATTATTAGTGTCTAACCATCTCCCATTCCAGGAAGTACTTGATCATGCTGGGGCTTTTTCTGACTATCCCCACCAACCCCAGTCTTGTTTTCGTAGAAACTCCCTGACCTTACCCTTATTGTTGCTTCATTGGGTCGCTGTCCCTTCCTCCTCAGGTGATTTCGGGAGGCTCTTCGATCTTGATCTGGACTTGGATTCTCTGTTGGAAGGAGGTGTGCGGCTCCTGGAGCGGGACTTGGACTTCGATTTGGACTTGGACTTAGATCTTGAACGGGACCTGGATGCGGATTTAGACTTGCTCCTGCGGGGCGTGCGGGTCTTGGAGCGGGACCTGGAGTAGGACCTGGATCGTGATCTGCTGTAGCGTGAGCGACTGCGAGAACGGCTCCTACTTCTGGACCGGCTGCGCCTCCGGCGTCGTGGGCTGGGGGAGAAGCTAATGAGTAAATTCAGTATGTTATCTTCGAGAGCAATGCAGAAAAAAAATCGGCCCCAATAGAACAATTAGCATTAGAATTAGAATTGCACTTATGCATATAACGTAGCTAGCCAGCTACATACATAGCGTATATCTCACAACAGAAGCTCCCAAAGTTACTGCTAGGTAGCAACTGACGTTAACGTTACCAAGTTACTTTTTAAAATAAAGCCATGGTCATGCGTTTGCGCATCTAGCGTAAAAAAAGATTCAAAAAATATTGAAAAATATTCATTAATTAACTTTCTAGCAACCTGGATGCTTCGCTACCAAGTACGCCAATAAGAAAACCAAAACAAACTGAAAGCAACTTCAAACTTAGTGGGCCTACGGTGAGCGATCAAGCCAGCTACCGTTAAGTAGCAACACACAAACACAGCTTTGGCTTTAGCGCTGAGCTGTCGCTGCATAGACAATACCGTCAAAACCCTGTTCTTACCTTCGACTTCGTCTTCCATAGCCCCCGTGCCTCCGGGGTGGCCCTCCGCGACGACCGTGATGGGAATCTGGGGGGCGTCCATAGCGGGCCATCTGCACACGTAATTCGCGCCCATCGAGTACAGCCCCATCCATGGCGTCCATTGCGTCTTCAGCGTCCCGCTTGTCGTGGAACCGTACAAAGGCGAACCCTCGGCTTTCCTTCGTATACCGATCCCGGGGGATGTATACATCTCCAACCCGACCATACTTCTCGAAGACTCGCCTTAAGGTCTCGGGTGAAGTTCGGTACGTCAGGTTGTCCACTTTCAGTGAAGTCATACCCTCAACATCGGGCGGAGGCCTACCGTAACTCATTTGGGTGTAAAGACGAGATGGCTGGCAAGGCAGCACAACAAGCCAAATAAATCAATAGCTAGACTTCTGCTCGCTCGCGACGAACACGCCCTGTTGTATCGGTCGTGTGTGGTAACGTACTTTACAGTACGGCTTATGAACTAGGCTAAACGTACAACGGCAATATTATCTACGAATTCCACAAAAGCTGCATCGCGTACTCCGTGTTACAAGAAACGGCCACCTATGAACATAAAATGGCGGGTGGGAGGGAAACGCAAAGTATTTATATGGCTAGCTGGCTAGCTAGCTAGCTAGAAAACACAAATGATTCAGTGCGTTTGTTACATAAATGAGCAAACGTACAGGTAAACAACCCATAGTTCAAAAGCTTTTAATAAATAAACATTACTTTAAACTGGAAATACAAGTTATTTTCAATAAATACTCCAGTAAATAAAAACTTATTTTTGGGGAATAAACCGCATTGAATTATGATTGGCTAAAACGAATCATATGGAACGTTTGGACCAATCAGAGTCTAATGGGTTGAGTCTATGTTCTAGGAAGCTAATCGTATACGGGGACATGTAGTACAGCCTGCACTGCCGTCGACTACGAACCGTGTTGTTCAATAGACAATGTGAAAATAATAAAACTTGTAAACGTAATCGAGTTGTTCAGTCACAGATTTGAGAAATGTGTTCCACTACTCATGTATTAACTATAGCTCAGTGATGATTGCGTGTAATCACAATCAGTACATTTTGCCTGCAATACAGAAAATTAACACGATGTTTAATGTGTAGAGCAGCTACTTAAAATACCATAAATATAAGATACATAAAATGCATATCGTAGGAGCAACAAGAAAACTGGTTGATACAGATACATTTCTCAGGCTTGGTCATGTTTGTAAAATGATATATTTGCTCTGATGAATAGCTATTAATGTATTACATTTTACATTGACATTATAAGCATTTGGCAGACGGTCTTATCCAGAGCAGCTTACAAAAAGTGAATTTATACACTGTAAGATTAATCATGGTTAGTGCAAGAGATCAATGTAGTAACACTGCAATAGACGTACTTGTTGGCAGCTACACACCGTACTTGTAACACAGGGAAATAAAAGTTAGTGTTTTAATGGTGGTGATTAATGAGTTATATATAAAAATGTGTCACTGTCCAAATACTTACGGACTGCACTGTATAGGCTATAAGGACCACGGTTTTGCCTAATAATAATTACAGAAATTTGTATTTTTATCCTGTAACAAATGTAATACTGCGTGGAGCTGTTTGATGTGCTATTATTATTTGTATTAGATTTACTATGCAGAAACACAAGACTGATCCTACATTAATATGCAATAAAGTGGTGCTATTAAAAATATGTAAATTCATGTAATATATGCTATACGAGGATGAAATGTAGAAGATTAATTAATAGTTTCCATTCAGACTAATGTGTTAAAAGGGTTAATGGAATAGCTCTTATTATTGGGTTGGTAATTATATTACCATTTGAGTAACAACTTATATTTTTGATATTTCATCTTGTAATTGAAAGTTATTAATGAGGAAGCAGATGTACAAATATGTTTCATGCACCCTTAAGGTCCAGCCTCAATGAAGTCCCTTCATTCACCTGCAAGATAATACATCTACCATGTACCAATGCAGTGTGTCTTGTGTCTGGTTAATGCCCGTAGCACACCAAATATGAGTTTATTATTTTGATTAAAAAAAGGTGACAGGACTGCACAGCTCACATGAAGTTAAAACTGAAACACGACACATGTAGAGCTTTTAGCTGAACTGTACAGGGCAGAGGTGACTGTATAGGGCACAAAGTAGACACTGGAACCTTGTTTTCCCTGATGTATGTAATACACATCTGACTGTGTGTTCTTTATGTATATTCTTTTCATCCTACGTCTTCCATCAATAGTAGTGCACCTCTTGTTGGTAAACAAAAGACATGACATGTTAGAATGAACACAATAAAAGAATTGAAAGAGAAATGTTTATGTGATCCTTTGTTCGGCCGGGCTTATGTAATAAAACAGTTGCTTTCATAAACCTAATTCTGTACATAGGACTTGAGTAAGTCTAATGGAACACTGATGAAAACCAGAGCTTTCTGGTGTCAAAGGGGAAACTGCATAAAAATGGGCATTAAAACAGTGATTATGACTGAACAACCAATCTACTGGAAATACATAAACAAATCTTTTTAGAGTGATCTCTATCCATATTTAAACTCTGTGTGACTATGTTAGTGACCAATAAATACTGACAGACTTTTATCATGATTAATTCCTGAGATATTGAGATAGGAAAATGTTAGCTGCAAAGATGGTGGCCATTTTGGACCTAAATTTGACCCCTAAATTAAAAAAAGGAGTTAGAATAGACAGCCCAAACTTACTCGCATGGATGGTTATTTGTGTATAAATAAATTGACCTGATTATGAGACATACGTTTGTGAGCACTGTCTGATTTGTAATGGAATGACCCTTTAATGACTTATTTGGAGAGAAATTCTGCATGAGTAGAATCCAATTAAATTCCTTAATTTCACTGAACACCTTGTATAAATACCAAGCTATTGTAAAATGTGTTGTAGGAATGATAGAATTAAATGTGTGTCAATTGACAATTACTGTTTTATCCCTGGTCTTATTGCCTTTAAAAATTACACATGTGCAACGGATGATAACATTTATATTAATTTATATTAATTGAGGGGTGGCAATGTGGTGCTGTTGTCAGAACTAGTCAAGTAACCATGTTTGTATCTATGCAACTATGTAAACACACCCATGACCTAAAGAAGGGTGGCTGTGAAGCAAATAATTTTGGCCAGCAGCCATACCATCGTGTACCCTGCGCTTTTGCTGAATGGCTGAAGCTAAGTAGGTGTAGGCATACTCGCAGAGAGTAGTTTTCCCGGTGTCCTGGTCAAATTCCCAACATGGCACTTTCACTCTGTCACCTAATTATCCCCCAGTTTAACTGGCTCAATAATTCCCTCTGTCTCAACCACAGCTGTTGTGTGGTGAGCATTCTGGTGCAAAATGGCTGCTGTGCATCACCCAGGTGGGTGCTACACATTGGTGATGTTTGGAGGTGAATTTTCCTCCTTCACTGTGCTACTGGTTCCCGAAAGGCGTGATAAAAAATATTTTTTGAGAATTCAAGGGTTTATCAGAAGACATTTCACATTTCATTGCATTTACCCATGCATGTGGTAGATTTTTTAGGCAGAAAAAAACATTTCTGTCCATATTTAAAATGAATATGGTTCATTACCTTTACACTATTTTATCACCAAAGACAAATCATTAAGGATATATAAATACATGCAAAGCTCAGTGATATGGTAGTAAATATAACTATAACATAAAAAATGTGTGAATGTGTGAATACACATTTAAAGATTTAAATAGCAAATGAAAAAAACATAAATAATTTTGGTAATATTGTTTTTCATGATTTCCCATGCTTCTTTCCCTTTTGTATTGGTAATAACAATAATTCAAGTCATACTGGCACTAAAACTGGTGATATAGTAGTGTCCGGTTTCAGTACAATCCAGTATATACGCAATAAATAAAACTGACCTCTTATCATTACCATTTTTCACAATAAGATGCAAGCTTGCCTGTGTAAAGGGGTAAAGGTATATTTTTCAATTTTTCTCTTGACTGAATGAACATCTGAAGTGATGCAAGTGAATTCTACATTGTTGCTCAGAAGAAATCAAGAATCATAAGATTATATCTAATTTTGCAGGGCCCTGGGGAGAATACTATACATTAAGCCTAGATTAGAAGTTGAAGAAGGCAATACTTGCTTCTTCTTTTCATAGCAGATGTATAGGTAGTGAACAAAATATTGGAAAACCAACGTAAAGTCACTCAATAGGGTGTTGGGCCACCATGTGTGGCTGTATGCGCCATGGAAAAGTCTGGAAATCTGCAGGAGGAATGCAACATCACTTTTCCACGAGAAAGTCCATTACCTCATGCTTAGTGGAAAACGCTATTGAAGGCGTCATTCCAGAATATCCCATAATGCTTTACTGGGTCCAGATGTGGTGACTGAGAGGCCATGATGTATAATGTCAGTGGTATGCTCCTCAAGCAGCTGGGTGACTACTCGTGCTCTGTGGCCAGGGGCACTGTCATCTTTAAAGACACCCCTCTCTCAAGCTTGTCCTTGCTTCAGAACAAACTCCTGACAAAGAGGATGTGATCTACAAATTATGTTAACATGCAAAAAAAATGGAAACGTCTCACTTCTCCTTTACTTCAGAACTCTGGCAAAACAAAATGTGCGTTGTGTAAAAAACAATGCTTTAATTCTATTCTCTTGTGAATACCAAACCAGATATCGTCAGAACATGTATACAAAGTATTCAACATAAGAAACATGTCAGATTACACATTATAAAATGTGTCAGTTTGTTTCCAGTAGTTCACCACTTTCAGCTGACCCGTTATGGTACAGTAATACCCCATTATAGCATCAGCAAATAATCAAATTGTTCTTACAACTGAAACAAATGTATACAATTTTTTTTTTTAATAGACCAACAAATAAAACATATGTAGTTTGCTTTTACTTATTTACATTCAACTTTATTTACATATGTTTTTACTGTCCCTCTGAAATACAAGTTGTTCCAGATGAGATCAAATGATGGCTTACTGGAGCAGGGTCCCAAGTGGCAAAGCCAATCCTTGGCATGGGTTGGTGTTGGTCACATGGATGTGTCCAGCACCGAAATGTCCACTGAGATTGTGACAATCCACAGCGATATCTTTAAGTACATTTAAAAAGGGAGCACAGGTTAAAAAAAACACACAACCTGCTGAAAATAGTGATGCAAAAACAAACAAAAAAACCTTTAGGACACACAAGACAGCCCGTGGAAGCGATGACTGTTCGGACCAAGAAGTGGAGGGCGACATGAGAAAACAAACAAATAAAACTAAAACAAAAAAACGAATCACAATAACCCATGTTATAATGAAGTTCATATTTTGGAAAATAAAGTTTCGCTTGAGAAAGACTAACTGAATCACATGAAGAGTGTAGGTTTACCACAACTTAAGTTCTGCTTTTGCAGATTATGAAATCACACACAATGATTATGGTGTGTCCCATATCAAAATTGGGTTAACAAAAAAACTATGTGGGCTATCTAGTTTTTTCCAAGACATACCCCCAAAACGAAACAAGAATATTTTTTTGAGAGGACTTTACATTACAAAATGTAATGGCATTACTGAATTATCCTCATATTACAAAAACACCTAACCTCCTAAAATAATTCTTCCTTTATTTCCTTGCAGTTTATAATCCTCATTATCACTACCTTCCTTTTTTAAAACATTTTTACTCTTGGTTCACCACAAATTTACAAACATTTTGACACAGTGGACTGACAGTTCTATGCTATCAACACATCAAAACATTTCCACAATCCATCTCTTCCAGAGGCTACAAACCCATGACCTCAAAGGCCACGGCATCTCAGTTCGCACCTGAAAACTCATCATCTTAACGATCTCGACCAAAGAGATTATTCATTGTGACGAACGAAACTAGATGTTGCCGTTTCCCCATTCGCTGTTCCTAACGTGTCCTCGGACTGGTAACAAGCGTGGCTACGAACAGACACTGCAGCAAAGGTCCAGAACTCAAACTTCCCTCTGTTCCATTCTCAAAAACGAGACGCAGACTCAGGCCCCACAATGGTGGGGATGGCTGAATGGCTGTCCCCAGAGGAGTCGACAACAAAAGAACTGCCGTCCACCTGAACTTGAGCTACAAAGATTCCTACACCTTGCTTCGTGTCTGTCTTCACCAGTACATCCAGAGCACGCAAGGTCTTTTCCCACCAAGCAGAGGTAGATGCAGGTATGCTTGTTTGTGCAGGTTTTACGTAGTAGAGCTTTCCAGATCGACAGCTCTTTCCATCACCCGCATGGCAGTGATGATCAAAAATGTATAGGTCATATCCTTTGTCAAAATATTGTCAAAATATTTGCAAATCCGAGGCCCGTGACACTGGACAGCATCACACAACTGAGATGGACGCGTCCACAGTGTGAATATGTTTGTGTTTATATAGTTGCGTCTCAAGAGTCATAATTGAGAATTGAGTTGGAAAAGATAATATTCCTCCTCACTTGTTAAATTGTAATCTCTAAACAAAGAGTAACAGTGGTTCTCTATCATTTGCAGACAATAAATCCAATAAAACCACTATCCACAATCTCACACACCGATCTGATATAATCTCTCTTTATACCAGGGCCAATAACATTCCTGGCAGTTCATTTGATCAAAACAAAGATTGCACCCAAAGGTTTTTTTTTTCTTATGCTGGAGGCAACACTTAGGCCAATTTCTCAGACTTTGAGGTAACGAACACCAGGTTTTTCTCTAGTACAGAAGAGGATGACACGGATGTAAAGACAGATGCCACTGTGAAACTTATCAGTTTGTTATTTTGTTTTGTCTGCTGGCTGTTGTGTTCTTGCTGTGTCAGTGCTTTGTGTGGAATCAGTCAGCTAAAGTAGGTAAATGAATACGGAAGTTAAAAAAACTAACAACAAAAAAAAGAACACATGAATGTGACATTAAGTTAAAAAAACTAAAACAAAACAAAGAAATCCCCAGCCACACATTACACCGACCACTTTGATTATTGTTTTATGTCCTTAGAAGTCTTGTTTCCTGTGCCAAAGTTGGTGGCTTGTTTGCATTGTTGAGTTTAGTGCCATGATACACGCACGTCTTCCCCAAGCGATCTTTGCCAGAGCACATTCCTTCCTCCGGTGTGCAGAGAAGTTCACCTTGATTGCTAGATGCCTTATATATTTGCTTATTTGAATTGATAGTGGTTCCCTCCCAAGGCTTGAATCGTGGCACATCAATAATGGAAAAAGAGCACGAGAGAGAGAGATAGAAAGAATAGGCATTCAAATGTGAAAAGATTGTTCAACATTAATTAAGAAAACAAACCCCCAAAGATCTATATCACCCTCTCATTGCCCGCATCTCTACACCTTATTTAAACCCCATCCCTTTAAATTCATAGAGATCCCCTGCCCCCCTGCCCCCGGTATACAGTCTCATCTCTGGCCGTGCAGTGCAGATACAACAGCTGTTTGCTGGGCTTTGCTAGGCTGGGAAACTGGGGGCCACATGGGCGTCTGTTGCAGGTGATGGTGATGCAGGTGATGGCTGGTGGGGGAGGAAGGGGGCAACCAGCTGGGCTGATGGCTGGGCGGGGAGGAGGCCCAGAAGGAGCCGAAACCGGACGGGGGTGGAGGGGAGCACGCCATGGAGCCAGGGGCGGGGCCTCCGCCGTTAGCGCTGCCGCATTCCGAGGCTCGCAGCTTGGAGAACATGGTGATGGCGTCCGGGAAGTTGGGCGGGGTCGCTGGGGTATTGCGCGGGGTGCACATCTGGGCAGAAAAAGAGGAGAGATTCAAATAACTGCTTATGCATCTTGCATATGAATTATAGTAGCAGTTATAGTAAATTATAGTATTTCCAGAAACTGGGAGGCATCAGAATTATACTTTCTCAGTTTGGGAATCATTAGAGACTGGAATCTAAGCTGCTGCTGTGCTTATAGGCAAGCTTCATTTGACTTCTGTCTAAATACTAATGCTCTCTTTAGCATCCTATCACAAACCATGCATGAGAAAAACCACCACATGTCCCTGTAACTGGGCAAACTCACACACAGCTACACACACACACTGCAAACACACACACACACACACACACACACACACACACACACACTTGAGACCCTCGATTGATGTGTATTTTGTCATGCATGTGACTAATAATGACCCTCGATTGATGTGTATTTTGTCATGCATGTGACTAATGCTGCACATTGCTGGAACATGTTTAGTTTATCTTTAGCTATGCTTGAGACTGCTGCAAAATAATCACCAAAATATTAAAATATTATCACTGACAAAGGGTATTCTCAACATCCATGGTCAGAAAATCTGAAATGATGAAATAAACAATATTAAGAATTTGATCAATTAAGTGACAAATCTGGTCATAAATATCAAGATGGGTTCTCAAAACTGATGTGCATGAGGGGAGTCAGGCCCTCATCGTGAAGCACTGCAAGATCCAAGGACAAGAAGCACTTTATAAACAGGATGCTACAAGATGTGAACGTGACGACTTGTAAACAGTGCTCGCTGGCTCCACCAAGTGGACATCATCTGAACTGCAAGAGGAGTACAGAACAATAACAATCGCTGTTGTGGGGGAGGAAAGGATTGCTCAGACATAGGGGAAGGGAGGGGGGCTGTGAATATTGCTGTAATCAACTGCACAGGAAGCAGCACAGCCCCAATAGTAGCCCACGGAGCGGCAGGCTCAGTCTTTAGGGGGCCTACGCAGCACACATCTGCCAACCGTGTGCCTGACGCATTGGGGCGGCAGTGCTGAGACAAGCAGCGGACGTACCCGAGCAGTACACTGCAGAGACAAAATTCTGCTATCAGTACAACAAAGATATTGCTGGTCGTTTGACTTTATAGAAAAAATAATAAGTTAAGGCATAAGAAATGACTGCAGGTCTATAGGTCTAAATCACTCGGCTAATCTGCGCTGGCAGTCCGCCAGCTTAAAAAGATTTCTGCCGATCTGTCGGGAATGAGACACCGAATACCCGCCTGACCTCTGTGAGTTCGAGCGTGGTAGCCCCGAGTGCAGGCGAACACAGAACCTCATTTTCCAGCCTGTCTTCTGTCCCTATCCTCCCTTTCCTTCAGCAACCTCATGGTCCGTCTACCGAAGAATTCACACAACCATCCATCCATTGTAAGTGCCGTAGTCCTGTACAGGCTTGTGGGGAGCGAGGGCCAGCCCAGCAGGCTCAAGGTGGGACCGCGCCCTGGATTGACGGGACTCCAGCACATCACAGGGCAGAGGACACCTGAGCGTGCACAATTTGAGATGGCAGATAACCTAGGCAGCTTGTCTTTTCACTCTGAAAGAACCGGATTGACATGCAGAACGCACAAGCTGAAAACAGACAGACAGACAGACAGGGGCAGATTTGAACCGAGGACCCTGGAGTCTCGAGGCGACAAGCCCTACCCACGCTGCCCTGAATCTGAAGTACAAGAAATACTTGTGCGACCGAAAAAAGAATTTTAGAATGGAACAATGACTTTGCCAGAGATCACGTAACTTCTTTTAGTAAGCGCTGTTATCTGCTCGGCTGGAACGCACTCCGGGCGTACAGCTGGAGCAATGCAGCACCCATCCCAGAGCAGCGTCCCACACGCGGTTTGTCCTCATTCCTAATCTTCCAACACCCCCAGACCTGATTACATAAGACCTGAATACCCACACTGCAAGACCTCCGCCCCATATGAGAGAACCATATGCTGAGACAGACGGGTTATTATATGAACCTGAACTAGAACGTTGCGCTGTGCCTCGGCCGGGTTTACCGATCTTCCCTGCTATTGCCACCACGGCTTTATTACCAGAAAACAAGATGGTGGTTGGTGGCATATTGTTTATACCGGACATACTGATACACAGGATAATTATTGGGAGTTACAGGTGAAATGAAGAGCATTTTGAAAAATCAATTGAAATTATACATTTTCTTTCAAACAAAAAACACATTAGCCTAAATGTATAAGATTCTATTAATTAACGCATCACAACAACATTGAAATATCACGTGCTGAGGCATTAGAAGAGGTCGACTTCGACAGTGCGGTTACATTCACTTTTCACTAGACACTGACGTGCTCTTGCCTGTCTGCCTCTATTGGAGCAGAGGCTTAGTCATATATGCTTAATAAAACACAGGACGGGTGTGTATGTGCGTGCTGCTCACTGAAGGAAATACTTGATTCCATAAGTTAGAAACAGACCTGCTAGCTAGTGTTGCGTTTACATCACATTCTTTTCAGGAAGTAATTGTTTACGTACAAGGCTTGAAGGTGTACTTTGTAGATAGGGTGTGTTGGAGTGCATTTGGATTATTTCCCTTTTGGCTTCCTTTTGCTTCACAGGCTGTGTTGCAATACACAAAGCGTCGTTTCCTCACAAGAATCTCCACCTATTGGCCCACTTCCCCCTGATTGCACATATCAAAACAACCTTGAAGTTACTGTGAAATGAGTTTAAATATAAAAATGTGAATCGATCCGACGGCCATTATTTAACACGCTGACAGTGACTTAACCGTGTTGATGGCAAGAACAACAGCAGAGAATTAAACAGATGTAGAGTGAAAAACCCCAACTTAAATACACAGTCCATATTACCTAGCCCTTCAACTTTAAACGTAAAACACATTCCAGGGGTCTCATCAAAGAATGTAGCAGTCGTGCTAAACCACCAAGTACCTTTACTAACACCGATGTGCTACATTGCAATGGGGTTTTCCTGTAAATAAAATTCTGATTGGCTGAGCCTCGGTTTTTTACACTAAAGCAGGAAATGGCTTCAAAGGGTGTGTGAACGTCTTCAAAAATGCAAAACCCCCCTGGGTTATGGGTGTATCAGGTACTTCACATCCCTCCCTTCTGCATTGCACCACCAATCCTGGGGAGCCCCTGCATCCCATAAATAAAACTCAAAATTAATCATCACACTTAAAACATACAGACAGCTAAAATGTTCTGGAAAGGTTCATAATCACTTGAACAACGACACTTAAGAATATTGGAAGTATTTACAGAAAGGAAAATATAAAGATGATAGCAAAATGCATGTTTAGCCTACTTGAACACTACACCATAACGCTGTTTCTGCGTGAGAATGCTCTCCTCATTTCATGGTACACTAAACTGTTGATCCTCACAATGCGCTCTGTGCATCTCCCTGTTCCCCTTTCTGTGTAGCCCAAGGAGACTGCGGGTAAGCAGTAATGGGTCTGTCACAGGATGGTGTGGTGTATGGGAGAAAGCTGCCAACAGATGCCTGCTGTCAAAGCCCTTCCCTCAAAAAAAAATCCTCCCTCTCTGCCCTCCTCCCCCACAGAGCCTTCAGCAGTATGATGTAATGGCTGCACCCAAAATAAAGGCAAACTAGGACCCTGCCATGGATCGCGCACACTCACTCACTCACTCACTCACTCATGCGTGGCTCCTCCCAGAATGGCACACTCATCCGCACAAAGAAAAAAACCAAAACAAAACAAAGCAATTGAGACACTACCTCTTGTTGTAGGAACACTTATTCATGCTTTACAGACGGCCAGGAAACGGGCACACTCACTGTACCACAGACCGCAGATGGGCAGGGAACACGCTGTCCCACAGATTTCCACAGCCATGGAGCATACTCTCTCCCATGCTCACAGACAGTCAGGAAGTCTCACAGCCACAGAAAATATCTCACAGACAGAGAGGGTACGTGTTCTTGTATAATGTATAATATATTCATATAATATAATATATTGATTGATTGAACTATCAATGCCCATCAAGGGACCAGTGTTTGAAAATAGTTTCGGCCATACACACATGTACAGTGCATCGGGCACTGCTTCTGCGGCTGTCGATGTTCTCTGTGCTTGTTCCTTACAAATAAACTAATAAATAAATGTTATCTCACAGGCTAACATACAGCCAGGGAGCGTACGCTCTCTAAAGCTCGCAAACCGCCAGCAAACATACCACAAGCTCACAGACAGTCAGGAAGTCTCACAGCCAGCCATCATACCATACTCACGGTCAGTCAGGGAACGAACATGCTCACAGACAGTCAGGGGGCATCCTATCTCACAAGCACAAAGGCAGCCAGAGAACATAAACTCTCCCCAGCTCACAGAGTGTCAGGGAATGCGCCATCTCACGGGCGCGCAGAGAGACAGGGAACATATGCTCTCAGAGACAGTCGTACAGTCTCACAGCCAAAGGTCGTACAGTCTCACAGACAGCCAGGGAAAGGGAACACGCACAAACACAGGTTCCCAGGATTACGGTCACCCTCGAATCAAATACAACCGCACACACGCAGCAGAAATCACGCTTGACAGGGTAGAACAGAACTGGGCTCGATGTTCGTTTACCGCTACAAGCTATGCAATGTCCTCACAGAGTCACATCTTCTTCTGTTGCCTCTGTTCTCTTGTATGCTGAGCTTTCCTGAATGAGCCCACTGAAGGCAGGATGTAATGCATATCCCCCCCCCCCTTTTGGAACAAAATGTACTTACCATCTGGTGGTGATGACTGGGGACGTTGGCCTCTTGGAAAAAGGAGCTTAACGCTGTCTGTATAAGAAACAAAGTATGAAAGCTTGTTAAATGTAAGCATTGAATTTCTCGTTATATGCTTACTTTACATAGGCTATAGATTTTGATTGCGTACAGCCTAGTAACATAGCCTATACAGCACAGAGCTTATAATAAAAAGGCGATGGAGTGAAATGACTTGGATCTCTACAGTTTGCCTTACAGGAAAATGGAAAAACTACACAGTGATGTAAAACGGTACAGATCAGTTTCAACTTCTGTGCTGCGATCGTTTTTTAAAAGCTTAAAACAAGCCTCGTAAACCTGAGATGTACCAGACATCTTTTTAGAAATCCCCCTTATCGTAAGGGCAAGAACTCCGTACAAAGAAGAATAACCCTTTTGCCATAAAAGTGGCTCCATTTTCAATGACGGATAGTAAAGGGAATAATACCAACATGGTACTCAGAATGTTTAATGCCTCACAAGCTTCTGCTGCACCTCATAAACATTTCAGCACAATGTCATCATTCCGCATGCAAAAGTGCAGAAGCCACAATGTGTATTCCCCCCTTCCCCCTTCCTTTTTTTGCTCCAGCAAATCAAACGAAGACACTGGTAGCTCCAAATCTCACAGAATACACAATTCTGATCGACTTCTATAAATGTCTCAAAATTACAAGTTAAAGCAAGCACAGGACAAGGAATGAGAAAAGTTCCTTTCCTTTCTTTCTCTCTCTCCCTCACTCTCTCTGTCTCTCATACACTTCAGTGAATGCCTGGCCTCTCCTCATGGGTGTTTGACAACAGCAGTGGCAGTGCAGGAATGTCTGCTGCCCAACGTGACACACATATCAACATGAAAGCACTTGGTTCCCATTGTTTCCAAGGCCACTGGGCTTATTTTCCATTCTTCCCTTACTGGAAAATCAATCGGACACAGACTTTACACACTTAAACGGTGAGTCTCCATAAAAGTTGTGTTTACTGCAGCGGCCCAAGAATTGAGCGAGTTACCTCTTAGCGTCGAGGCTAACAGCCATTGTTCGGTGCCAGCGTGTGAGCTAGACAGGGAGGGCACACCAGCTCCAAAAACCAGCAGCATTTGTATGCACGGCACACCACTGTATTTTAGTGAATCGATCTGACAGCCATGGCTATTTAACATGAGAACAGTGACTTAAACGAGTTGATGGTGAGAACAGCAGCACAGAATAAAACAGATGTAGAGTGGGGGAAAAGAACAACATTTAAATACACGGCATAAACATCTGGCGAAAGAGGCCGGCGTTTAATTAAGAGGAGAAAAAAACAAAAAACAGGAAGCCTTTCCGTAACAAAGAGCTACTGAGAGATTTCTCTCCTGTCACGAATGAGGCATGGGCCTTGTCTCCGCGCTGGGGAAAGATGCAGAGCGCAGACCAAGCCTGTAGGCGCACCACACAATCTACAGAGACCAGCGCACTCCCGCGACTAAATGACGCAACTGACCTGCAATGGCTGACACAGGCAGGGACCGAGGTGTCCCCTGCCGCCCTCACAGATAAAGGGAGAGGGGAAAGATGGGAGACGGAGGATAAAGGGGAAGGGGGGAACGAGATGGAAAGAAAACAGAACAGGAGCAAGCTGGACTCAACGTTTTCACATAGTGTGCACAATAACTCAAACCAGCTGGCAAACCCGACACTAAAAAAAATGGCTGTGGGGTTTTCTGGAATTCCAACATGCTGCTGGTGATGAAAAAGGAGAGCGAAAAGAGAGCAAGCGGAGGGGTTGAAGTGTGAACAACGCAGGGCTTAATTGATCACAAATCAATCTTAATCTTGTTTTTCTTTTGTTGTTCGCAGCGCCTCAGACTTATTTACTTTAAACGTCCCCGAGCAGTGGCCCAGGGTTCTCATGTTCCTGAAAAACTCTGAAGTAATGATCGGTTCCCTCTGACACATGACCCACTCGGTGCACCTGAAAACACAGTCCTTTGACACTGACAGCTGCTGCACTTCCAGCAAGAGAAGAGGTTCAATCAGTCACGTCTCCTGCTCCCAAGATGAGGACATGAGAGGGCTTGGTCCGAATTAGCCACCTGGTTGAATTACAGCACCAACACTCGACAAAAATGCCCTCCTCGCAGGCTTTTCTGAGCGTGTGAACGGTCACCTAAGGCAGTTTATGGTTATTACAAACCATAAACAAAAGGCGCCGCACACTTATCATGAGAGCCTTTTGTTTTTGTTTTTCCGTAGTGGCCTCGAGACTGAGTGTGGACTTTGCCTCGCGTTTTCTTCAAGATGAGTCACAATTGCAAACTTGAAACCCCAGTGCAATTAAACATTGACTCGTCCGACTGTACCAGCTGCGCACTGTCTCGTTAAGAAATAAATCTTATTCTAAAAAAGGGATTCTTTCAGTGCACACAGCTTGTAAAACCTTTAGCCCCTGATCGTGACTCTAAAGAGAGCATAGCAACAAAGACTCACTCACACTCGCAGACTCCAGGGAATGCTGGGAGACACAGCTCTCATGCATGAATGACAGCTTTAAGAGAGAAAGCAACATATCATGTAGGAACTAAAAAGGTACCTCTCATGTACATTATACAACATCTACTATTGCAAAACCCATGTGGCTCGAATGTATTCCGCCAACACATTCTGCAAACTAGAAATCCAATCAGGGATACGGCCAAAGAAAACATATGCTTAAACTCAGTAATTGCAAAGGAATGCTTAGTCATACCTTTAATACGGAACAATGGGAGAAGGGTACTCTTTTAGTGAAAAAAAGATATAATACAGACATGTATTTGTACAGTACTGGACATATTTTCTCATATATTCTGAGTTTAACAGGGGTGTAATACTGTATCTTGATCAGAACTGTCTACAATGCTCTTGCCTTGTTATAATTATAGTGTCTTGCATTCTTCTTGACTAGGCAAGCAGAGACGAACAGTGCTCAAGCTTTGTCTGCTAACGTTACCTTTCATGTGTTAACTTGTGTTCAGTAGTGGATACCTTCGTGAGGTGTGATTCTCCCTGTTAATTTGACCTCGTGAGTGTGTGTGTATGTTATCACTTCTGTGAACTTTTGGATCCTAGTCCAAGCCCCAAAGAGAAACGGCTTTGGATGATATTCTATTTAGTGATGTTGTGGTTTTCTACGGCACTCGTTGCGTTGCCATGCCATATGTGCAGCAATGGCCAGACAATGGAATGTCATTGGTAGCTAACGTTAGCCAAGTTAGGTCGTCAAAGCACACACTTTTATATTTTGTTTTGAATGCCGAACAAGCCACACCAGTTATTCCTGTACACAGTCCAGGACATTCCCTTGATCTGCTCTACGTTTGCTTGGCTATAACGTAATACACAAATATAAACAATGATTGATAGTTAACTTTATTATTGTTAGTTTAGCTACAGCCAACCAACACTACGAATGGGAAAGGTAACCAAAGTAGAAGTGTTGGTTAAAGTAAACTGAACTAATGCGTTGTCCTTTATCAAGCATTTCTTGTGGTGTTGTTAAGACAGATATAAATTACAGCTGCATAATTAATAAATGCAAAAGCAAACAGCCTATAGGAAAGAGTATGTACTTCAATACACTGTAGTTACGAATAACTAAATATTTAATGTTATGGAAGTTTGTGGATTGTATTTAACGGAGACGAATTTATAAACCACTAATGTTACGGTCTAATATGACTAAAATAACGTTACGCTTCCCATCTAGCGCTAAATTTCAAGCATTAAAATCGCATGCATGTAATCAAACCATGTCCACGACCAAATACATGAGGAATCATAAGTCAAATTGTATGATATAACCTGATTACACACTAGCAAACCATAGACATTCTCCACCGTCTCATCCACGTTGGTTCTTCCGGATTAAGTTAACCACGCTAGCTAACTGTTAGCTGGCTCGAGAAAGCAACCCCGGCATGCTGTTAGTGTTAAAGGATTATTGCTAGCTAACATTAGCTTGGAGAGTAGCTAGAGTTAACTAACGTCTGGTATTAGAAGAGCAGCAACAGCGAACTTGCTGAACTGGCGATCACGATTATCGTTTTATAAAAATACAAAATAGATCTAACTTGGTAGCTAGCTAGCAAAAAAAACAAAAACAAAGCTCAAACAAATTGTAATTTAAAATCTGGGGCTAGACTGTTAGATAGATAGCTAGCAGGACTTTTTCGGGTCGATTGTCTCATCAAATATTCCACCCTTTTTTAGGCAATTGAGTTAGCTAGCTAAGTAGACATAACTTAGCGACCGTTAACGTTAGTCAACATTTAAATTGGGAAATTGGGTAATTTAGCTAGGTATTTGGCTTGTTAAGTTGGATCTTAGATTCAGTCCTTGCGGACACACACTAGCTAGCACAACCGTGCGATTGCCAGCAGCTAGCGCAACGAAACATAACGTACACACATGTAAACACATACCTCGAATTGCCAGTGAGCCGCCTGAAGAAGCTGCTTTGCCTGATCAGCGGCACAACCAGCGGTCAAAACAAACTGGTTGATCATGACTTGATGTCTTAGTTCGTCCATATTCACCGACATCGTCGATGCACTACACAGAGGTTTACTTAATGTTGATAATCCGAGTGTAAAAACCGCCTATACAATAACGTAAGCTATCTGTCGTCCAGACGATCTACATAAATCCTCTCTACTCTGGTTTCTCGCCTTACAGCAGCAACAAAAATATTTTTTAGCGTCACCACCAACAACATGCCCAATCCAGCTAGCCCATTGGATAGCAGGGTAGGTGAAATCAAACGCACGGATATCTCATTGGCCACTAGACAAACGTCCATTTTGTTAGAGTGATGTAATTCTCAGTGACATATCGTCTTGGATTGGACACTGCAGGCATTCGAGGATCACTCCTATTGGTCTTAAATGTTATAAAATGTCCTGAGTATGACCATTTATTGGCTAATAGGTAGGTGATTTTGCATTGGTGGGTATTTTTTGTTTTGAAATAACATTTGTCAATCAAATTTGACCCCTCTGGAGCATGTTCTGATTGGATAAATTAAGTAATTTAAGACCACATTCACTTTACACTGATTTAGCCAGATTTATTGCAGGTATCTGACAAATTAGCTTCCAGTTTGCCCACGCAGATGATGTACGGCATGGCATAGTTCTTATAAAACGCAAATAATATATTATGATAATAGTTTATTTAATTCATATAACGCCTTTAATTTCATGGTCTAGTATTCATTTAGATAATTGCTGAATTTGACTGACATTCTAATTCATTCATTTTTAGCATGTAAAATAAATGTGTTTGAGCTAATGCATTACGAATGACATCTTTACATCTTTGATCTGTTTTATATGCGCAAATGATCAACGAGAAAGCATTATTAACACTACACCCACATATGTTTAAATGCCACATGCTTATACATATCGATTGCATGTAATGCATCTGTACTGCATCGGTCGGATAATCAATGATGGGTGACTATGACTAGAATGAGTTATATGACCTACATTATATACATATATGTCTATTTAAAATAATAATACTATTTTTAGAAAATAAAACCTGGCGTGGTACCATTCAGGAGTGGCATCTACTTTTTTCCTGGGAAAATACTACCCACTGATCGGTATCAGTGATAGTCCCGCACTGCAGTGAACCATTCCAGCACTCTGAGAAGGTCACGTTAGCAAACCGGGAGCTGGATTGTACTGCGCAAAACCCGGAGTCCGGACCATTACTTGACGTCAGAGGTAGCCATTAGAGTCGTCTTTTGACAGTCGGAGGTTGGGTACCGACAGCAATAGACCCTAGCATCTTATTGTAACCGTGAAAGGGAAGAAGGGTTTGTAAGATGCTGTAGATGCCGTTATCTATTACAACATAGGGTGCTTCTTCTTCTTTTCAACAAAAAAAATGGGGCTCTGAACACGCCGCAGTCTAGTGAAGAACACGTCGCAGAGCCGAGGGATAATAAAGCGCTTAGCTAAAAGGACGCAGTTTGTATCCTGCAGTAGGCTATAACCATTGCAGGTTTGCTTGTTGTTTGCTTGCGTGTCACATATACAAAGGTGGCCCTATTTGGCGTTTGATTAGATATCAGATAAGCACTTTTACTTCAAATAATAAACAAAACACTGAAATAGTTGTTATCTAATAGAAACAGCACTAAAGCGAAAAATTGGAAAATGACGTCGTGCACAGGATTACAGAAAAGGGAGCAATAGGGGGTTGAGAATAAACTTGCGAATGGTGGCTTGATTTGTTGAATTTCTATCGAAATATCTCTGGAAATGGGAGCTCTGACGAGTAGGCAAAATGCTGGAGTGGAAGAGGTCGACATTCCTTCTAATTCGGTCTACAGATATCCGCCGAAATCCGGTAAGTCTATGATGATGCGCCGCACAATCTCACATGAATTGTAATGTGACTAAGACAGATGGCGGACACCGAATGGCTGTGTATATGCATGTTTTATTATTGTTATCATCACTAAATTGCGATTTGTTGCTTGTTATATGATGTTGATTGAAAACTTTCGCTTTTTCATTGTGTATGAGCAAAATTCGAAGGCTACGTTTTTTTCTTTAAAAATATATCATATTAGTCGTAGTTGTAGGATTCGTATTTTTTACTAGTAGTACTGGTAGAAGTAATATTACTAGGCTGTTGCATAGGCCACTTCGATAGCCTATAAGACACATGGCTCCACTGTTTTCAGCTATTTGTTTTTACATAAATATATATATTTTTAATATGCTCCGTGCTTTGTGAGGTTGAGAAAGAATGAAAGGTTCCACCTACATTATCCAGTTGCTCTTGTAACAAGTTGGACTCCTCATCCAGATAGCAAATTTTGTAGCGATTAGCCTATTACCTGTCTGAAGTGTGCATGTATTGATTTGGTAGACGCTTTTGTCTAGAGTGACTTATTTTAAATGTAATGTCAGACAAATTGCCTGCAAAATTGTCATGGCCTGCTTTGGGAGATCAGAGACAGAGAGAGGGATTGAGATCAGATATTGGCCTTGTGGTTGTATAAGGTAAAGGTTTAGACCTCTGTATTGAAACGAGTGCAGAAAATGAGATAAAGGAACATAGGAAAATACTAACTGTACTTAGTACTAAGAAAGTACTAAAAATGAAAATATAAAGGAAGAAGTGCCCACAATCTCAAAATGTTAGCATAATAATTAAACAGAATTGGTATGAATGGATGATGCAGATAGACAGACTTATCAGACATGTTTAATTAAACCATCTAGATCCATATTGGAGCAATAGGTTACACCTCTAAAGCCAGGTCTTTAAAAGTCAGGTTTGCAACCTGAAGCTGAGACTCATGACTGTCAAACATGGTAAAATAGGTTTGATCTTGCTTAACATAGGAACGTTTTCATTCTTTTTTAAATGTGTAAAAAAGTAAGCATGAATTACCGATAGACCAGTACAGTTAATAATACAAATGATAGACCCGTAGAGTAAATTGTACAAATCCCTGTTTCTCCAAGTTAGCCCCATATGTGGGCTTTGAAATAGTTGCTCTCCATTGAAGTGTCTCTCAAAGTAAATTAAGCAAGTTTCAAAGGCAATTACTAATATATGGGTGTGGGGCAAAGCACTATGATTGAACTGTGTTCTAAGAAAAATAAAAACATGGTTAAAAGCTGGCATTAAAAGATGACGTCTCAAACAGTGTCAGGGATCAAGAAGGGAGCAGTTAAGAGAGAGGTATCCTCTTCAGACAGGGAGTGACAGCAAGAGAAGAAAAATTCAGGGAGTAAAATATCCAGAGGGAATTCCCTCCCTCCCTCAGGTCGATGTCAGAGTCTAGTCTATTTTTTTTGTTTGGTAAAGATTTGTATGCATTCTCAGAACAATTTTACACGTGCTTTGTTTGCTTGAGATTTATATGCTATATTGAAAATACTGAATACACTAACTAAACAAAGTTATTGTATGCCCTAAACTCATGGTATACAAATGATTTTCATGTTGCCACACGTGCTTTTTAATTCTGTTTGCTCTGCAAACATCTTTATCCAGTAGGATTGGCATAGACCACATTTTACATGTTATTCATTAATACTAATGGCCATTTGCTAAATCAATTCAGGACAAATACCTTGCTCAACAGTTCATGGCAATACCCCACCTGGAAATCGACCTTGTGGGTACAGGACACGCAGCTAAAACACTGCTCCATACTGCACGTTGTCTGTTTTATCCCACTGTTGCACTTTGTCTTTAAATTGTTCTGTTTGAACAATAATGTGACCGAGGCCCACCATTTTGTCAGACTCTGGGGAACCTGCAAAATGCATTGACGAAAAGCTGCCTGTTGCATTTCATGCAAGGAGCTGTGTTGTAACCAATAATTTGTTGGCAACATATTATTACAAATGCTTGTGATACTTCAGAAATGTTTTTTGTTTTGTTTTGTTCAGGTTTATGAACACTTATACATAAACACATGAACACTTATACCATCCTGAGAGAAACATTTTTAATAGACACCTTGATATTATTTCCAAAAAGTAAAGACCAATTCATTAAAGATGTGTGGGACTGTTTAATGTTCCAGTTTAAAGTGGCTGTCTAGAAGGACATGGTTTATAAGGGCAGATGCAGTCCGTGGAAAAAGCCTGTCTTGGGTAATTGTTACTTCCTTCATTAGCAGCATGTAGTGCCTGTAGGTGATTAGGCAAGCAACCAGCTAGTTTTTCCTAGCTGAAATCAGAGGCAGATTTTTCTGTCCATAGTTTGTAGCTTGAGGATAGTCAGATTAGTGATTTGTATACACATGTTTGACAGATGTCAGGAAAAGTACTCCCACTATTCCTAGCTATAAAAGCAGAAAAAATGCTTTAGAAGTTAGCGAAACAAATTTACATCTTATGATAAACCTCAGCGACCTCAATGCCAAGCCTTTGTAAACACAAGTGTTCTTTTGCCCCGTTTGCCTGCCTGTCATTGAGAAAACAAGGCTCTGGAATGTTAGACCTCTGGAGCTCCAACACACTGAATTATTCAGCCGAAGTAAAGGCAAAAGCCAGTGTTTGAGGAGGCCATCTATTATGGATTGCACAATGCTTCCTGTATGGGAACACAAAAAATCAACGGGGGGTAGCTATACAAAAACAAGGTCCATCATACTAAGTGTCGAAATGTGGGTATCTTTTACTTAGGATTTTTTGTTTGTTAAACATGACAGCTAATTAACACACACATATCAGACCTCTCCTGACATATCCTCTGCTCCTGTATCACTTCCTGGAAACAGTGTGTAGATGTGTGTTCCTCACAACCGGAATTGAGAGTTCTGTAGTTTGTATATGCATCACAAGAGACTTTATGTAATTTCCGTTGAAGAAATCCACATTTTGTTCTGACGTGTCTCCATGTCGATCGATTGGTATCAGCATCCCGTGTTGCGATCAGTGCCTTGGTTTTTATTGTTCCGCCCATTGTTGGTCCCTTGACTATGGGATCAGTTTTGCTCATGTTTCTAATGCAGCAAAAGAGAACACCAAACAATGACCTTGCATGCGCACGTCTGCCTGTTTTTCGCAGTGGAAACACAGAGTCCTAAGGTTAACTCAGTGGGAGAATGTGGAAATGGAAGGAGGAAGCATGAACCGTTTTAATGTATGATTCATTTGGGGGACAAAGCAAGCTACGCTAAGCTCTGGGGAACTCCAATGGGGCGTACGTCTAACCCAATGCACTCACTGTTCCCTTCATCTCTTACAGGTAGCTACTTCGCCAGCCATTTCATCATGGGCGGGGAGAAGTTTGATTCCACCCACCCAGAAGGCTATCTGTTTGGGGAGAACACTGATCTCAATTTCCTCGGGAACAGACCAGTTCCGGTGTGTAGATTATTCACTTTAGTCTTCCTCATTTGAAATGCTTTGTAACGTTGTACAGAAGGTGGTTAAAAATATTTTGGGATGTTCGTGGGCAGCTTTGAATTTCACTCGATTGAATTATGGCGTTTGCCTCAAATCACTCAGTGCTGATATTGGAAAATGCCCCTGTTATCAAAAGCAGCCGGGCAGTGCACAACAAATGCAGTTTACAGAAGATGGTTCTCAATTTGTTACAAGTTGTGGATTAAGAAATTCATGTGTTTGTCTTCTCTTGTGCATTAGATATGCAATAAATCACATCATTATGCTTATACTAAAGGTTTATTGAGGAAGAGAATCAGACTGATGGCTGATGGATTTGTGCAAGTGAAGGCTCTGGCAATGCTGCAAGTCTCCATGCAGCATTGTGTTATCTTCCTGCTGCCATTCTCATTCTGTCTGCAGCATCTACCTGCAATTTTGATCTGGTTTACCGTGTAAGGGCAGCCAGGGTATTTTAAAACTGGGGACTCAAATAGAACAGTGGAGACAATTGACAGTTCACAAGCAATTGGTTCATGCAGAAGGAGAGATAGTTTGTTTGTTTATAAGTTTTTTTCGTTTGACCTGTTTGACCTGCTTTTTTATTTTGTATTTTATGGTTCAGTATACATTTCAGGTGATGCTATAGTTCCTGTAATATATTGTCTTCACTTCCTTACTCAAGAAAAAGCAAACATTTTTACTCAACGTAGTTTGTCTGCATTAACGGTATAATAGCTAGCATTCCAGGCCCCACAGTATGCAAATAAGTCTGATGAAAGCGCAGACGGTACCAGCACATTGGTTCGTATGCCATTAATAATAAATTGAATTCAAATATATATTTGGAATTTCAAGAATAACCTCTTATTTTCTTTTGGTGTAAGGAAATGGTTATTGTATATTTAAATCCATGTGCTGTACCACTCAGTTGGGGTTTCGGTCAAAATGACTAATCTGCCCACTCACTCTCATGGTTGGCGGCCGTCTTTTGTCTCTGTACAGCAGCAAATGCATATGTGTGTCTGTAGTTGCATGAACAATAAAACCTGTGGTCAATTAAAATACTTGGGTTGGCTATACAAAGAAGCATAACATTCCCTGTGTGTTTGTGAACATTTGGTTGTATATTTTCAGACTGTATATCACTGTATATAAGCTGTCCTTTGTGGCTGTGGGTTTATACTCTATATGCCTGTATGTGTGCTTGTTTATGTTAAGTCTGTGTGTGTGTGTGTGTGTGTGGGTGTGTGTGCACAACAGCTTGCTCTCTTCTAAGCAGGCTGCCTGGTATTGCAAGGGATTTAGGCACCAGCTTACCAGTGGTAATACAGAGCAGTACATTCAAGCTCCCGGGGTAGGTGGGGAGGTGGGGAGGTGGGGAGGTGGGGGGGGGGGGTGGAGTCTAGGAAGGGGAGGAGCTGAGAGAGGCAAGCGTGCACCCAGCCCTGACCCACAGGTTCGCACAGGCTCACAGCTTTTCTGGCACGTGGACATTCCTGAGGCCCCCTTGGTTTTTTTCCTTTTTTTTCGCATCAGAAAAAAATGCGGCCCTGTCTGCTTACCGCCACGGCACTGAACGTTTTCACTTATGTGTGCGTATGTATTTACTTAAAGGGGGGTTCACGAGGACAAAATATTTCACACCCCCAACTCATCATTTCCCATCTCTGTGCCTGAGTTGTGCTGTATATTGGTTTTGCCACCATTGATGCCGCCTGTGAATTCTCAGTATCGTTCTGTTAACCCCACGTCTCTGTGACCCTTTTATTACAATCGTGTAGTGAAATACACCGGTCGAGCGAAACTTCTCTTTCAATGCTGTAGCTAACAAATGTGCTCTCGCTCCATGTTTGTGACGGAAATGGCCACTGGTGCAGAAACAGGCGACGACTAAAGCGAGGAAACAAAGGGAGGCTTAAATATGGTGTCGTGCTCTTACCCAGTTCCTCTGCGGTTTGGGAAGCGCACTGTTGCTCTGAGCAGTCTCTCCCTTGTTTTCTCTTCCGTGAATGGGCCTGTTCAGAAGCAGTAAAGACACATCTGGTCTCAGCTGGAGTGTGGGCAGTAAAACCGCAAAAAACATGATCCTCAGACTGCGCTAGGGATGGGTGCCCAGCCCGTGCTGTCGTCAGACCCTGCACAGAGCCTCTGCTCCCGTTTCATGTATGCTCTTGTGCGCGGGCTCACGTACTCCGCTCAGTGAATCCACTCATTCGTTATTTATATGTGCTCCTTCCGTTGGAAGTTGGAAATCCCTTTAACAAATTTGTTCTTTCATTTGGCGGAGGTTCAGGCCATGCGTGTTTTTAAACAAAGTTGCAGTGTCCACATATGCAAAACTTGTAGAGACTTACCCAAATGGACTCAGCTGTAATTGCAGTTAAAGGTGCTTCTACCAACTATTAAGTCATACTTATGGAATCAGTTATTGTCAGTTTTTCATTGGTAAATACTTTAGAAACAGCTTAAAAGTACGTATTTTTCACTTTGACATTGACGAGTATTTTGTGTTTATCAGTGGCAAGAAATCCCAATTAAATCCATTGTGAATTATTCGTTTTTAAATGCCAAAGGTGGTGAATACTTTCTCTACCCACTGTATATCACAACCAGCATCTTTCTTTGTTGCTTCAAAGTACAGAGTCGGTTGCAATCAGTTACATTGTCATTTTAACTGGTTGGTTCTTTTACAGTTCCCCTATGCTGCCCCTCCACCGCAGGAACCAGTGAAGACCCTGCGCAGCCTCATCAACATCCGCAAGGACACACTGAGGCTTGTGCGGTGAGGCCCCCTATCCCTTCCTCAAAGTAAAAACAGCATGGATGCTGTGCATATGAAAATGCACAATAAAACGGCTTTATTATTCGATTCCTTTGAAGTTTACAAATATGATGATGATGATGATGATGATGATGATTATGATTATAATTGCCGTTATAGTTTTTGTAGTATTCTGGAATTGATATTTTACTCTTCTCTATTGAGTCGATAGAGGGGCATGATAGGAAATAAGAGATGGGAAGGACAGCAACTGGTTTTGCCAGGCGGTTAAGCCATTAAACTCCTGGCTTTTACTTGTTTCATTTTATAAACATTGTATTATGCAACTTGTGAGCAGCTGGCAAAACTGGAAACACTGGAAAACATACATTAATTCACCAGGATGTCTCACCATGGCCGGATGTCTTTGTTTGAACATGTAGGTGCAGTGAGGACGTGAAGCTGCCCAGGGAGGATGTTGGGAAGGGTCGTGCCTGTTATAATGTGGAGTTCACCTTCGATGCTGACACTCAAGTTGCCATCACAATATTCTACCAGGCCATAGAGGAGTTCCACAATGGTGTGCCCATGTAAGTTGGAGTGGGAGGGCATAGGGGGCATGGGGGATTGTGTCTTGCGTTTTTGTTTTGGTAGCTCTTTCACATTTGAGACTGTGTTTTGTCTTCTTTATGAACACATTTCATTTTTACATTTACATTTACATGTTTTTTTACACTTTACATTTACATTTCTTGCATATCTGCTCCGTACCGTATCTCTGCATGCAATTTTTTGTGCAGAAACAACGTTAACTCCGCGCTGTTTGTTGTATTGCCTAGCATGTCTTTAAATGTGATATGTGCGTATTTGTATTTATCAATGCAGATACCTACCCCAGGATAGCGCTCTTCAGTCTGAGACTGTGCACTTTAAGAGAGGAGTCTGTCAGCAGTTTTGCCTGCCTTCCCACTCTGTAAACCTCTCAGAGTGGGGCGACGAGGAGGTATGCTTATGACTAGAGTGTGTGTGTGTGTGTGTGTGTGTGTGTGTGTGTGTGTGTGTGTGTGTGTGTGTGTGTGTGTGTGTGTGTGTGTGTGTGTGTGTGTGTGTGTGTGTGTGTGTACACTGGTATGTAAATGTGTATGTGTGTGTTTAGGGCATCTCACTTATGCTGTTTTTCATAAGCTGTCAGTGGGCATAGATCAACTATAAAAAATTTGTCTTTCATTTGGTAGAGACTCATGTGTGGATGGAGTGAATTACAGCCAAAAATATGGTTTATCAATATTTTCTTTTTTGATGCTTTATAAGTTATCATTTTGATTATAATGGCCTCCACTGCCTTGTGATTTATTTTATAATTAATACCCCCAAAAAAGAAATCTAGTGATAGTGGAGGCAATTATGAATGCTTTTCATTTGTATGGTGGGATTGGATGTGCTATGGGGGTGTCGGAGAGCAGTGAGTCACCTTAAACTCTTTCACTTTCCCTGTGCAGCTGCTGTTCGACATGGACAAAGACATCTACCCCATGGTGGTGCAGGCAGTGGTCGATGAGGGAGAAGGTGAGTTCAATACTTTATTCACACTGAGGGAGGCTCCTGATTTTCAATCAATCAGACGATCTTTGTTTTTGTATTGCACCATTTAGAATTGAGTCATTCGGCTGATGCTCTTAACGAAAGCAACTGATTGAAAGTGATTGAAAGGGCTAGAGAATCATCCATAGAGCTATGGATCAGCAAAGCTACAGTCCAATCATGCTGCAGAGCCTTTAATGCAAAGGGAGAGAAAGGTTCGATTTTTTTATTATTATTTAACTGAGGTGTAGTCTGAAAAGGTGAGATTTTACATTTAAAGACAAGTCGCCACACAATGCCTGACGGTCGGCCTGGTGACTACAGTAGTTTTTCATGAATCAGGTAATTATAGATTTGGATTATAGTGGACAGGTTGAACGAGAGCCTAAAAGGGTAACTTTTCTGCTCATCCTCACACAGCACATGGAACACACTAAATGGGAAATGACAGTCTATGGATGTCTATTGGTATTGACCGCTTCTATTTTAAATTTTTTAATTTTAATCTATTATTATTTCTTCCTTAGAACATTTAGGCCATTCCCACGTGCTCCTTGCCACCTTCGAGAAGGTGAGGACCAGAGTGGGTGCAATTGTGTGGTTGTTTCTGTTTATGGATTGTGTGGAAGATGTGATGGAGCGTGCCACGGTTTATTTGCTTGTCTGTCACCTTCGAACAGTTCAAGATCAAACAGGTTATTGGTGTTATCACATATGTCGGATAAGCTGAGCCTCAAAATGCAGCAAAAATTGTGCAAAGAAGTAGGAAACGATGATAAAGAGGCTGATAATTACCTGTGGGTGCCTAGGCCTGTTTTTGGTTGTTTTTGTGGATGAATGTAGTTGAGAAGTGTCATTTCTTTACAGCACATGGATGGTAGTTACTGTGTGAAACCTCTGAAACAGAAACAAGTGGTGAGTTCCCCTCTCCGAGTAGCTCTTGTCTCTGTGTTTCCACTAGCCTGGTATGGGCACAGCTGAGGTAACTGGGTAAAGGATAAAGGTGACATTTGGAATTTGCACTGAATTTCTCGTATCCTGCCTCACCCCTGAAATGCTTGTATGTAAAGTCGTAAAACTTGAGTCCAACTAGTAGGTACATGTTCTATGTTGTATGTGGGCTTTTATTTGCTCTTGGCAAATGTCGTTGGAACTCAAATAGTTAACCACATGCAAATAGCTTATTAAAGACATGGAGATATTTCATTTCACAGAGGATGACAAACATAACCTGCACCTGATCTGTACACGGAACCCAACACTAAAGGGTGTTATATTTTTTTAATTTGTTGAGCTTGAAAACAGCTGTTCGTGGGAGCCAACATTGATTTTTTTTTTTAAGCTTTCTTGTAAGGTTTCTTGTTAATCTAAATCGTCCTTATGCTGAAAAGGCAAATTCCTTGTGCTTGTTCCATTGAATTTAATCCTGCACACTCCTGCGTTTTTCATTACTTTTCCCAAATTTACTTCCACTACCCAGCATGCATGTTCCATGTTCGGTTATACTGTGAGTTAAAGATGGTGCAGGTGTAGACCCCATGCTGGAGGCCTGTTAGCAGAAACTGCACTAAATACCAGAGCCTACATATCATTTTAATCTTCATCTTTAAAAATGTTGTTACCACTGTACTTTTCAGCATTGTTGTTTTTATATTTTTTGTGTTATGCCAATCAAGGAATGGTGTTTTCATTTTTAAATTGCCTTGTCATTTTCCATAATAATGTAGAATAACAGCAGTATTGTCATGGTAATTTTACATTTACATTTACATTTTTAGGCATTTAGCAGATGCTCTTATCCAGAGCGACTCACACAGTTTACATTTCTTTACATACAATCCATTTATACAGCTGGATATTTTACTGAAGCAATTCGGGTTAAGTACCTTCCACAAGGGTACAATGGCAGTGACCCCACCTGGGAATCAAACCTGCAATCTTTGCGTTACAAGCCCAGTTCCTCAGCCATTATGCTAACATTATGCTAACACTGAGAAAACCTTTTTACAAAGCTTAAGATGTGAGATTCCCTCAAGCTTTTTCCTCATCAGACAAAAATTATTTACCTTGTCCCTCACTGCCTGTCTGTTACATGCCTTAAAATTGAGCTTTTATAGTACTCTTATGAGTATTACTATATTTTTGTGTGGTGGTCATTTTGATTTTTTTGAATCTCCTCAGGTGGATGGAGTCAGTTACCTACTTCAGGAAATCTATGGCATTGAGAACAAATACAACAGCCAGGAGTCAAAGGTATAAACGTAAACATCATTCTGCGACCACTTAATCCACCTGAGCAGAAACCGGTGAATTGCTTGTTCCTCTGTGGCCATTTTAAGGTTAACTCGGGAGGCTTTTTTTGTCTTGAACCTTTAAACTGATTGTATACCCGCTGTTAAGGTTGGCATTGCACTTCTCTCCCCCTAGGTGGCGGATGATGAGATTAGCGACAACAGCGCGGAGTGCGTAGTGTGTCTGTCTGATGTCCGTGACACCCTCATCCTGCCATGCAGACACCTGTGCCTCTGCAACGCCTGCGCAGACACCCTGCGCTACCAAGCCAACTGCTGCCCCATCTGCCGACTGCGTAAGGATCCGTCTGGTGCCCACGCATACAGGATATCCTCAGGAAACATTTTGTCATTGGCTCTGTCCGCTTCATTCGGCTTCGCTGCCTGGCCTGCCTCGGTGCCGCCAGATAATCAGCCGAGCACAAAATAATTAATTACTGTGGAGTAACACGATCTTGCCTGCAATGTGAACATTCTGGCCCTCTCTCCTCCCCCGCCAGCCTTCCGGGCTCTGCTGCAGATCCGTGCGATGAGGAAAAAGCTGAGCCCGCTCTCACCCACCGGCTTCAACCCTGTCATCACCTCCCAGACCTCAGACTCAGAGGAGCACTCGGTATGAGCTTTGGCCAGGGGACGGAGAATTTATTTCGCTGTATGATTTTCAGGACACTTCCCCTGTGGCAAGTGACAAAGATGGGCTTCATGAAGCCAAGAACGTTTGGAGCTATCTTGTGCTATCAATGACTCATTGGTATTCTAATATTATGAATCAATGATTTTAACCAATCATAATATCCATTCATAATACATCCTATTATTTTCACGAAGAGCAAAGCCTTTTGATTGGTTGATATAAATAAATCAGTGATTTCACAGTGCAAGGTAGCTCCACCCCATTATGAGGTCTATGTAGTTTCTGTCATTGGTGTTTGTATCTGCTGCTGACTTCATGTGCACTCTTCCCCAGGCCTCTGAACACATTCCGCCTGGATATGAGGCAGTGTCACTCCTGGAGGCCCTCAACGGTCCCCTGAGCCCATCTCCTTCTGCCCCTCCGTTACAAAACCTGACAGGGGGCACATTTCCGGGACCCTGCCGTCATACGGCAATGAGAGTCACCCCCAACCCGCACGCTCGCTCTCCCCTCTGGAGCGTTCCATTGACTCCAGCCAAGGCCTGAAGCTCAAGAAGAGTGGCTCTAAGTGAGTGTTTTCCACGCTCCCTCTCTCTCTCGTTTCTGTTGCCCCCAGGGTGACCTGGCTGCCATGCCATCTGGATATTTTTAAACAATGTCCTTAAATGTGCTTTCACATCAAGGGTGGGTTATGAACAGACATAATGATTCATATTCCAAACAAAAGGTTGTTTTTTTAGCTCGGAGAATACACAAATGTGTTTCTCATGGTTATGTGTCTTGGGAACCTGACAGGTCCCTTTCCCAGAATTCCTCTGTACTTCCTGAGGAGGAGGATGAGAAGTCATGCAGCGAGTCAGAGGTTCAGGCATGTCGGAGGAAGTTAGCCACCGACCAACAAGAGGTAAGGACTTACAGTATACCCAGGTCATCCCTGTGTTATTCTTCTGAATTACTCCTACAGGAGTACTTGGATTTCCAAAAGAAAGAAAAAGGACATATTTTAAAATGTGTGCTTATGGCCTTTGCTCATGTGTCCCTAGGCTGGTGTGACTCCAGAGAGTGAGAACCTGACCCTGTCGTCCTCTGGTGCCATCGACCAGTCCTCCTGTACTGGAACACCCCTGTCCTCCACAATCACCTCGCCTGAAGGTAGGACACATGTGCAGGCTATGGCTTGATGATTGGCTTGTGTAACATCTAGGGAATTAGAAAGAAGGCAAGAGCTTGAGTGCTTCAAAGGTCATTATCTCTATGTCTGCTCCCATCCAGACCCAGTCAACAGTAGCCTGGCACAGTCTGTGATGTCCATGGCCTCCTCCCAGAGCCAGCACTCCCAACTCAGCACTGACACCCTGTCCTCCATGTCTGGCTCCTATTTGGCCGGGGCGGAAGGGGAGGCCCCCGAGACCCCTGCGGAGAGCCGGGGACCGTCCCAGCAGGAGGGTGAGGTGAGTGGGCGATGGACCTGGTGCCCGTCGGGAATGGTGACATCTTCAGCATTTGACCGAACTGGTTGTCTGTACATTTGCATTAGGCTTCCTTAGCATTTTGTCAGTAGTTTAGAGCTGATTATACTTGACACTTGTGAAATAGATTTTCACAAATAAGTGACTAAACTGTTGCAGGCTCATTCTGCGATGGCTGTTTTTAATCATTATTTCAGAGGGGTGCTTACTCATGAGCTAGTACTGAATATGCTCACTCCAAAAAAAAAAAAAAGACATTTCTAACACATTGTTTGTATTTTCACGCTACAAACAAAGGCTTAATGCTCAAAATGACACCACTACTACATTTAACTCGCTTATGCAGTTAGTCAGCAGTGATGAAGAAGATGATGTTCTTTCCAGGAAACGCCTGTAGAGATGAAGGAACATAACTTTTTAGCGGCAGTGGAAGAAGAGCAGGACTCGGAGGTAAAAAGCCCAAGCTCCTGTTTTTCGGACTTACCCGAAACAGTTTCAAAAATCCATTCTGTCTCACGCTGACGGTATTCAGAACATTTGAGTGGCTGTTTGCTTTTCCAGGGCAATGATGTCACAGAAGAAGACTGCCCATCACCCACCCAGGAACAGGGTAACTATGAGCCTTCAGCTCTAACTGGACATTGGCTGCTAACTAGTCATATGGAGGACCTTTGCTCTAAACACTACTTGCTATTCACTAGTTTTCCTCATTCCCCCCAGGGTATTTGGTCTGATATGCCAATATAGATAACTTCCTAGATTAATGTTTTACCGATATGGGTAGAATGGACAGTGACATACTAAAATACCTCAAATTCCCCTTAAATTACAGTCTTATATTTTGAGCGGTTAATGTTCAGTCACACACGTGGACATTCATAAACAGAAGTCAACCAATATACAATACAGCAATGTCTAAAAATACAACGTGTACTGTTTAACCTGAAATAGTATTGCTATGTTTGTATAAACAAAGAGGAGAAGTCAGGGTGTTTTGGATGCTGATTTCCCAGTAGGGCAAATACTGTTTATCCAAAAAAGAAGAATCTGGCTTGCAGGTTCTGGACTATTAACCAAATAAACCGTAGTTTGTAAAAACTGTCAACTTTTTGGCCTTGCATTGGATGCTATGCAGCTAACATCACAAATTGCAAGAAATTAAATGAAAATGCTGAGCTGCACTGAAAACAAATTGGTGAAATAGCCAGTAAATTGTGTGGGGAAATATAATGGACTATCAAGGTGAGTAAAAATCAGCAAATGCTTTGGGGACATCAGGAAAACTAGTCCAATGTAAACAGGGTTATATTGTACATTGTGCTAGCAGAATGGCTACAAGGCAATGGGGATATTTTAGAGGGTGCCATGTCGATTAAGGGTCAGTGGGTGGCGCCACATCCCAAAAAACGATATAAAGATTTATTTTATTTTTTATACAAGTTAAATTAACAGCACCTGCTGCTATAGACATGTCACTGGAGTAAAAAAAAAAAGCAGAACTCATTTTTGTATGTTTTTCTTTTCTACTTCATTTTAATCATTCTGTTTGGCCATGCTCTTAAGTTACGTAGGCCATTGTTTGCTCTGCTTTGCATGGTTTCCTTAAATGTATCTTACCTATTTATTAGTCGTACGTTTATCAGTGTTTATCTTAGCTTCTTTTCAGAAACTTGTGTCCCTACTTGCATAGGAGATTCTGCCATGCTCATTCACGGTTCTCCATGTGCTAGTCACAGAGGAATAGCAATTTAGCGCACTTCTGCATGCTTGCCTTGTATCAGATACACACAGGATTCTGGCACTGAGACAAATGCCTTCATCTGCCAATGGCTCCTTCACGCTGTCTTATAATACCTTCAAATTAAATGCTGCATTTCACTCAGTATTCCAAAGCTAGTGGTGAGACAAAAAATACACTGCTGTCAAAAGCACCATACCTGAATTATCTGAACTGGTTCCAGTACCTGTGTGTGTCTGTGGTCTGTGTTGATGTTCACCTCTGTGATAATGCTTGTGTTCACTGTTGGTATCTGTATGTGTCTGTACGGGAGAGTTGTATGAGCATTTATGTGTGTTTTGTCAGTGTTTGGATGTGAACAATCTTGTTTGTCTTTTAGAGTGTCCTCCCTCATGCAGCTCTCGGTGGTGCGAGACGTGATGTGTTTGCATATGTGCATATGTTTGTCTCCCCGTTGTCAATGTTGATATGTGGCAGTTTCAGAATTCCAGAATTGTCACTTACAATTTCTGTAAACTGAGGAAAATGCACTCGGAACTGGGTTTGGAATTGACCACAGAATGCGTATGGATTATGATTGTAAGCGGGGGAGCGAGAGAAACAATTGTCACCGGTTCCTTTTTTATTTCCGTTTGTGTCTGCATACAGGTATGTGTATGTTTGCATGCCTGTCTGTGCAACCACGTTTCCACATATCAGCCTCTGTGTGCATTAGCCTGAGCGACTGCTCTGGATTCCCGCTATGCCGCCCACTCCATCAACCTCTGCCTCCTTGTCCGCTCTGCTGTGGCTGGCTGCTCTTGTTTGACCTCTGACCTCGCTTGCAGGTGGGCGGAGGAGGAGCGAGGTGCCTTGTCCAGAGTTTGACAATAACAATCAGGGCCAGTCTGACACCCCCTGCTTGACAGGGCTGGACAATGAGCAGTGCCCTGAAGGCCGATTTGCTGGTGAGTGGCAATCTCTTGAACATGGACTTCCTGAGACGAGGGGAACCTGGATGGATGAGAGTGGAGCGGGGTGAGGGTGGGGAGGGGAAACATGGTGCCAAGTGTCCCATCGCTTTCATTAAGAAAAATTAATTGTGGTACTAACTACATTCCCTCTGGATCGCTTAATGGCCACTGGACTAAATGTTGCCTCGTATAAATCGTACAATAAAGAGATTGGGGGATCTGGTTATACGTGATTTAGTTTCACACCCACCCCCCTTCCAGGTCTGGATTAAAATATTTTCTCTAAATCTCAACAGGAGTACACCAATATAAAATATTGCTCTTAAAAGATATTTAGTTACATGGAAAGCATTATGATACCAGGAAAGAGATCAAATGATTGCATTGGTAGGCGTAAAGTACATCCTTTTTGACATACTGAGGGATTAAATAGTATTACGAAACTAAGTTGATATACTATACATCAACTTTTAATTGAAAGTCAGGAAAGCTTTAAAAAAACAAAAACACTCCCCAGTGTTCCTCAAGTCGTACTTCTCTTCATTTCTACCTTGTTATTGCTGTTGTTGTTGTTGTTTTGTTAGAATTGAGATGGTAGCTGTTCGCTCCCTCCCTCTTCTCCCTCTAGTGGAAGCAGTGTTTTCAGTGTGATGTCTGCGCCTGGGTGTCTGTGTCCAGTCCATCCCAGAGTCAAGTTCATGTTCAGTGTCTGCCAGCTCCAAGTCGCTTTGCTGAACTTTAGCTTTTTTGTTTCTTTATTCCTCTGCCCCTCCCTTCATCCTTCTTCTTCTCCTCCTCTTCTGCCCATACCCATACCGTCTTCATCCGCTACATCTGGTCATTGCTGGAATGGAATGTGAGGTGCCTGGTGGCCTACGTGGAGATCTAATAGCTGAAACTGAATTCTGATCATTTTCTGATCAAATTATATAAGTTTTGTGTTCTGGTTCTGTTTTGTAACCGATTTTCGAGCTGGTTGCCGTTGATGCAGCATGACCAAACATTCCATTTGAATTGCAGACAAATGACAAATGCTTTTATATTTCAAACAGTCGTGTCTAGTCACATCAGTCCTCAATAATGAACATTGGCCTTGGTGTTGAAGAAGGATATGCTGTCTGCAGAGCAGACAGGAACTCTTGTCCTATTGGGCACATACAGTTGGCTCAAGGAAAGGAGGTGTGACAAATCCTGGCTGATACATCATCACTTCCATTCCAGCAACTGTCCCCATTTACTGCCCCAATGCCCCGCCCTGCCCTGCCCCCCTCCCCCCACTGGTTCTCCAACAGATTCTGTGTGTGCTGTAAATGTGTTTTTGTTCTCTGTTTCTCTTCCCCATCACTCTCTATATCTTTCTTCCTGTCTCCTTGTATGTCGGTCTCTCTCCCTTTGCTCTCTTTGGAACGGACAGCTGTGGACTCGTGTCCTGTTCACATTGAGGAATAGGTATGGCACCACAGAGGTTAAGAGACAGTCAAGAAAATGGGAACGTATAAATCCACCTCATTACAGCCAAGCTTTTCTCCCCCCTTTTCCCCTTATTTTACTTAACTTGTCACTAAGTATTTGGATTAGAGCACGCTGTGAAAAAGTTGCAATAATTGTCAGATTTTTATCCTGCATGTGCGTTTGCTTTTGCTTTCTTTTCGTCTCTATATACTCTATGGGGATATATGCATAAATGTTCTGAAAAAGTTCAAACCTGGCAGAAACACAGATGCAATTATTTATCTATGCACAAGGGTGGTATAATAGGAGACTGCTGCTTTGTCATTTACAAGAAGATGACAACACACAATGAAACACCCCTAAACACTCTTGTTTTTCACACCATTAAAGTGATTCGTAAAAGAATCTAAAGTTGCCATTGTATTACCATTAAAGTTTAACACCTGGTCATGTCTAGTGTCGGGTGAAGAGTGTTGTGCATTGAATAAAATGACTATTTGATGCATCCAAGTGTAACATGTTTTACTGGTTGTAGATTTTTAAGATGGTTAGTCATTTGAAACACCTGAAAGATATTATAAATAAACAATGTGCATTCTGAAGATAATGGCCAGCAATGGGCCCGCTTATCTCAACTGAGCCTGAGAATATATTTTAATCAGCCGATTAATAATAAGGTAACCGCAAATAACTATTTATATGGCTTGGTACCAAGAAGTGTTATGCATATCTCCCCTTTATCTTTACTCTGCTTGCAATTACAGCAGTGCTTTTGGAACTGTACCGCACCCTGTTTTGTCCACTGCTCACTTCAACACACAACACCAGTTGGGGAATTACCTCCACAGGGGATTGGGTGTTCACTTTCAGACAGGGCAGTCTAATTAAATGCTTCTCTAAGACTTCTCATCCTTCTCTCTCTCTCTCCTCCCCTCTCCCTCTCCCTCTCTCTCTCTCTCTCTCTCTCGCTCTCTCTCACTCTCTCTTCCCCTCTCCCTCTCTCTCTCTCTCTCTGCCTTCTTTCCCTCTTATTTTCCTGTATGTTCCTGTGTCCTGCGTCTCTGCCACTGTCAGGCCTGCTGTACCTGGGAACTCACCGGCAGGGCCGGGGCCCTCTGCCTCATCATGCCTCCACCAGCAACATCAACCTGGAGGAGCAGGGAACTGACAACGAGGCAGCTAGCCCCAAACATACACCCCGTCGCGGACCCCTTGCTGTGTAACTGGCCCCTGACTCCCAAACAACCAACACTGTAACGCAGTGCACCATCCCACCTCTGACTTACCCAAGGATTAGAACATAGTATCACCTGTCCAACTCCACCACTCAAAACCCACCACCCCCCACCCCCACCCCTACCGCCAACCTCTCCTCTTTTTGACCAAGGACAGAAGGTCTTCACTTGAGGGTGGACCATTGTGAGGTCTTCTCAGGGGAAGGAAGAAGTGTTAAAAGACAAAATGGCTTCACCTCAACGATGTGGCCTTCCAGTCCACATAGTTTGACATTTTGGGTGATGTCATTACTTTTGGCCTTTTACACACTCACAGCCGTCAGTCTGCCAAACTGACCTTCACAAATCTGACCCGTGACCCTTCTTTCTCCCTCTGCTATTGGCCCTGCACAGTATGAGGCTGGAAGACGTCAGCCGGCACCCAGAGACAAGCTGAGTGAGCAGATTTCTGTCCTGCCAACACAGGGAAGAGAGGACTGAAGAAACTGCCTGTGCCTCTTGTTCCCTGTAATTTCCTGTACTTGAGTTGGAATAACCTCCATGATAAACCTTGCATGGCTTCTGCTACCCACCTCACACTGGGAGAAACAATAGTCTATTGACTGTTGGTCAATGGAAGCACCCATTGGATGGCTGGTGGTTGTACTCTATTGTGCCCGTTCAAGGTTTTAGGAGCCCAAACTGGTGCAAGGGGACCTCAGCATTGTAGATGCACCACAGCCCAGTATTTACGAGTTTTTAATCTGGAAGTTAATTATTGTGTTACTATAATTCCATTTTTAAGGAGTCGTTTGGGCCTATGAATCAAGGCATGGCCATGTTAAAGGCCACCCGTCAAATATTTGTATGGACCTCCTCAGAAATTACAGCTAAACCTGGATTTGCATGCATCTCTTTAGTCTGAATTCAACATGGTTCCACAAGGAACTTACATCTAAAATCTACATCGGATGTTATTACTGTATACTTGTAAGCTATTAAGGTCAGCATGTCGCCATAAAACCAAGGTCCCAGAATGTAATTCAGTAGAAGTCTTAATGATAAATGGAGAATGTAGATCCGATTCCATAACTAAAGGGAAATTAAAATGTCTTGACTTCCAGCTTCAATCTTGCCATTAGCAGATCAGCATACAGTGCTGTTGGTGTGGCTCAGTGAGCTAGCTTGCAGTCTTTCACAAAAGAAACACTTAAGCAATAAAAAGTTCTCCCCTTTTCAGCTCTGTAAACCTGTTATGGCCACAGATTCCCCCAATTAGATTGTTTGTGCTTTTACAGCCCTGTATGCCATTAAGACAACAACAAGTACAGAAAATGCCAACCAGAGATCTCTATGTGATCAACCAGGTGGATCATTGTACTCTTTTGGCTGGAAATCAAAGTAATTTATCCAGGAATTTAAAAAAACCCAAGCACATCATTTACAGATGGAAATCTAAATTTGCATCCTGTTTTTTAACTTGCTACACTGGTGATTTATCAAAATGACTCTTCGTTGCTGTTGCAGTGGAGTCTGGTTGAAAGCATTGTGTTTTTCCAGAATTTAAGAGAACAATTGTGATCAGAGATGTATGTATGTATGGGGACAGCTCCTTACCAAATGCCACACAGAAGATAGTTCCAAGTGGCCATCACAGTATTTACACCCCTGTACCTACAGTATAGTTGTATGGTGCTTTAGGACTGGAGTGTGCACAACCCTGAAGAAAATGCACCGTAGAGGAATCATAATGGCACAGAGTGGCCATTATTGTAGTATCAGTATTTTTAATGTAGATCTATTGGACACAACCTGATGTTCCCCCACCGTGTGCACCATCCATCCCTATTGGAGAAGTACGTAAGTCTGTTTTTCAATTTTATGATTCTACACACGGACATGACTGTAAAAGAAAGGAGTCCCCGCAGTTTAACTTCTGCCCCCAAAACGGACCCTCTCTGGCCCCCAATTCATGACTTTACCCCTCTTAATCTGGGTCAGATTCCCCTGTGTCTATCCTTGTGTTTCAGTTATCTATCCAAAACAGTGTGGGATGGTTTCACAACTCTGGACCAGAATTGGTCTGAGGTTACGGGTACCATTTGATATGACAACTTTTGTGCTGATTAGAAACAGTGAACATATAGGTAAACTTTTCCTTTTGTTTTATTTGTTTTATTTTATAATTTTGTTAGTATAGATCTGTCGTCATTGTTGATACATGTTATATGTGTTTATCTGTTGAAGCTGTTAATTATATTGGATGATTATATAAAATAAAATAAAAAATACAACATACTTTAAAAGGGACAGTTATACTAATAATGAATGCACTACCTAGTCTTTCCTAAACCACAGAACTGTGGCGCATGTGACAAGTGTAGATTGAGCATGGTAGCCTAGGCCAGTTCACACGAGTCAGTAGAATACCTCCACGCAGATCTCTCTTGTGTACATTTGCACTATACTCCTACACTTTCTTTATCAACCGCACATGCCCTTGTACACCCCTAACAGCCACTCGGTTCAAACCCTGAACGCCAGGTCTTCACAACTAAATCTGATATTGACAAGGCATTGCCATCCTCTCCATCACTTTAACCTTTCAAAGGTAAGGGAAGGGCTGAGCATCTCCAGTAAGCTCTTTTATAGAGTTTTGGTAACAAGGTGTTGCAGAAAATAAATAAATAAAACAATAAACAACTTTTTAAAAACGCAAGGCATTTGTCATTATTAATTTGTGTTAAAGGAAAGAAATGTTGTATACAACCTCCCCTTTAAGTTTAATCAGGACAAACATAAGCTCAACTACTATGCATTTTATTGAAACATATATAGGTGTACCGTGTGGTTCTAGTTCTGTGTGGATTGAAAATAAAAAGCCAATGAAAAATAAATACCCCCCTAAATATCTTAAATGGGGCTATGTGTAGCTTAGCCCCATTTGAGATATTTAGCCACTTTTTGTTGGTAGTTCCATTTTCACATTTTTTTTATTGTTTGGGTGACTTAATTATTCAACTACTTAAAACATAAAATGGAATTTGTTAGAATGGAAACATGCACACATATAATATTGACGTGAGCAAGGACGTAAACTATCAATTAGATAACACTGGTATTCTCTTTATTTCTGGAAAGGGGATTGTCTCAGTACACACTTGCATTATCGCGTCATGATCTGGTGTTATTGCAAAACGTGCAAGTGCATCCTCTACACTGGCAATAAACGATACCGATCCTTTCCCCAATTTTACGCTTTCTTCTCTATCCTGTCTGACTGTCTGGCTCCATATCCTACCGATTTGCATGAAAAAAAGTTAAAGTTCAACAAATCCCCCCTCCACCATCACACTGAATTCACTTGGTGTAGGACAAACCCAAAGTGAGAAAGTGATTAAAAAGCAATGCTATAGCAACGGCCAAACCAATGGAAGAACGGGAAGCTGTTTACAAGGGGGTGTGCCGTTTCTATGGTGTTCAGGCAAACCTCTTGTTGCAGGTATTAAACTGCTCCCCGAGAGCTTTGCTGCTGCTGCTGCCATCGTTGAAAAGATACCCAATGCCGCGACCCGCAATTTCTAAGCGATCGATACAACCAAGTGCTTGAATTTCCACAGAAGAAACTGGCAACAGGTGTAACTGTTTTCTTTCTTTTTTTTCTAAAAATACCGCACCAGCACATTTTACAGGAGCCACTCTACCTTCATTTGTAGATCTCTCTATTTCATACTCTTTACAAAAAGGTGAGTAACGATGAATCTATTTTACAGCTGGCTAAATAGTAAAAGAGCTGCCATTGCTGTTGCAATTAGGTCTGCCACTCAACTAGCTAGATGATAGAAAGGGAATTACCTATTGCCAAAATAATACATTGATAAGTGTTTCTATGGTTATCGAATTTATTGAACTGTTGTTATTATAATCATAAATAAACATCATGTAATTGGCTGCAGCGTTTATATTAATTAAATCATGATGCAGAGAGGAATAATAGCTTTTGCATTGGCAATTTTAATTAGTTTTGTTTTATTTTAGCTACGCAGGTGTACGACTTTCACAGCTTGCTAAATGCACAATTTGAATGACAACATTTATATAAAAAATATATTTAGGCGCCTAGCTTCATATAGGCTATTATATGAATAACAGATGGAATTCTTGCGGAGGTTATCCCAGTTTCTAATAGGTTCGGATGGCACATAACGTTGAGGGCTGTAATTAGGACAGTAGACCTGAGGGGAGCAGCCGTGAGACTTTCAAGAAAGTTCCATGAACTTCCACAGTTCAAACAAATTAACGGGAGACTGCATCGCTTTCAGAATCGCAATACTGTCTTTTTGTAAGCAATGTGTGTAGTGGTACATGTTGGAGTACAGTAGTAGTGCAAGGCTAATGCGATAGTCAAATACATATTTAATTAATTTAAGCTCATATCATCAGGCTCTGACCTGGCCTATATACTTACACAATTAATATTCTGTATTATCTCATGTGGAGTTGTATCCTGAAAGCTTGCTGCAGAAACCCAATAGGTTGTAAACAGTGTTTTTGTTTGTATGTACAAATTGTGAGGCCTATCTTTTCCCAGTCTGGCCTTGTTAACAGAAGCCTTGTCCCATTGGTAGGTTGGTGACTGGGGAGCTGGTGGAAATAGAAAGGGAAAGAGAGACACTGAGACACTGGTGGGCCATGTTGACTCTGAGCTGCGCAGACACCTGGCCTGAGGGCTCTGTGGTGCTGGAGGAAGAGGTGGTGACCGCAGCTGCACAGGCTGAGCAGCTGGACGAGAGCATCACCCACAGCAGCAATAGCTGCAGCAGCTCGGTCAGCCTGGACGACAGCCTGACCAGCCTCCAGTGGCTTCAGGAGTTCTCCATCATCAATGCCAGTGGAAACCAACAGGCGCCGTTTTCTGGCCAGCACCAGCATCCCCTCTATGGGCACCAGCGGCTGGTGGGCTCTGAGGCCCCGGCATCCCCCATGGCGGCTGACCCAGCATCAATGGGGATGCCCCATACCCCAGGGAAGCCCACATCTGCAGCCTTTTGCAGGGGGCCCTCCTCATCCGCCCTCCTAGGCTTGGTCACTTATGGCCACTGCCCAGAAGAGGTGGACTACAAGACCAACCCCCACATTAAACCGCCCTACTCCTACGCCACCCTCATATGCATGGCTATGCAAGCCAGCAAGAAGTCTAAGATCACCCTGTCCTGCATCTACAAGTGGATCACCGACAATTTCTGCTACTTCCGTCATGCTGATCCCACCTGGCAGGTGAGTGAAGCGCATAGCATAGCATAGCTTTGGATATGTTGCCATTTCCTATGGTTTTCTAATTGCAGTAGAGCTGCAGCCAGGCTAGTCTGTATATATGTATTTAAATTTGCAGGAGAATACAGACACAAACAAAGACAAGGATGCATAGTTAGCATATTTCCTATTTGTAAAAATACTTATTTTGATGCTCTTCTGAGTATTATCTGTGGCCACCAATGGCTAGCCACTGAAAAGAGAACCATGTAGAAGACAGGTGCATCAGCCCTGTTCTAGTGAAACTCTTTCTGTCCGCTCCAATTTTACTCTCGCCAAACAGAGCAGGGCACTCTTTCAGCATTGGCGGCAGCCCCCGGGGTGGGGGGTCTGTGTGTTTTGGAGAGGAGCCAAGTTGCAGCTGGGCACAATGCTATTTTACGGGAAGCAGTAGGACTTTTTTGTGAGGCTTGATATTTTTAAGAGTTCTGGGCTGGCTGCCATGCTTTGGGAAGCCGTAGGGTAACAACCATGCTGATCCTAACGAACCAATATCCTCCTACTGAAGACATCATCCTGACGGCCCTTGTATTTTCGCTTTTTTATTTTTAATCCAATGCTCTCAGATTTTCTGCTTCAGTGAGGAGAAAATAGGCTGGAAGGTGGGATTTTCACATTCTGGAGATGAAAGTGCAAATTCAAGTTTCATTTACGATGACCTAAAAAAGGAGGTTTATAGTAAGGGAAGGAGTCTAAAAAGCTCTCAAGAAAGTTAGTAATTTTGCTGGATAAATCATTACTTACCCCCTTTAGCCTCTTACGCTGAAGGTTCATCAGGACTAATTAGGTGCATTCCCAGACAATTTTACCATAAACTAAAGTACGGTTTCACTAATATTTAACCAGTATTATGAGGCCAAGAATCTCTTCAGTTTAAATAAGAGGGACAAACAGATTTGTAAAAGTCTCTTTTAGTACATGCTGAAAACTAGGATACAGGCTCTAGTAAAAATATGTCAAATGTGTCTCCAAACCTCTAAGACTCTGGTCCCCCTGCTAGGCAGAATTTGCAAGCTGTCATGCACTTCACCACAATATTCTCAGCATTATCTCTTGTGATTGTGATATCTATTTATGATTGTCATGAAAGATAATGAAAATGATTTATTTTTATTGTGAAACAACTTCATCTTCTTCTTAATCATCATTTATCCTTTCTTATTAACATTATTTGCAGAACTCCATCAGGCACAACCTCTCCTTGAACAAGTGCTTCATAAAGGTTCCACGGCAGAAGGATGAACCAGGAAAGGGGGCTTCTGGAAGATCGACCCCCAGTATGCCGACCGGCTGCTGAGCGGTGCTTACAAAAAGCGTCGTCTGCCCCCGGTACAGATCAATCCTGCCCTGCAGGTCAGGGTCAGGCCAGGGCTCCAGGCTCGACCCATGGGATCTCTGCCTGCGGTCGGTGGGCCAGGAGCGCTGTCCATCAGCCCCGAGTCCCAGCAGCTCTTGCAAGAATTCGAAGAGGCCACAGGGGTCGACCAGAACTGGGACCCATGCGGTGCTGAGGGCACCATGTCTGGGGCCTGGCTGTCGGGGAAGGGGTGCAGCTACAAGAGGAAGCAACCGGCGTCGCGAAGGACAACGGCGGTGAAAGCCCCGCGGCGCTCCAGCTCCCCCTTGCTCGGCGTGGACGAGCAGAGGGAGCTGGGGTCTCTGAAGGGCGATTTTGACTGGGACGCCCTGCTGGACTCGGCGCTGTGCGGCGAGCTGAGCCTGGACGGCAGCGGCCAGCTCAGCCCCGTCGAGCGGGACGAGGACCTGACGGTGCGCGGCAGGCACATAGGGCGCCCGCAGCAGTGGAGCCACCTGGAGGCGTCCGCCGACAGCACCGACAGCCACGTCCTCTCCGAGACCCAGCAGAGCAGCTTGGACTTCGATGAGGAGACCTTCCTGGCCACTGCCTTCCTGCAGAGCCCCTGGCCCGAGGAGGATGAGGGAGGCCACGACAGGCGCGCCGATTTCCTCTGCAACTCCGGGGTCAACCTCGACCAGCTGCTTGACCTCGGTGACTCGTTCAGTGGCGACCTCAGCAGTAAGATTGAGTCCTTTCTTTGAGAAAAAAAGGCTCCCTTTTCACTTCCCTCCAGCCGGACCTAGCTGAGCCAGGGAAAACGGACTTGTAAAAAACAGAGCGGGCCAGACTATATTTCACCTCTCTATGCACACTGCGCATTCATTCCAGGCATTGATCTGCCGTCCAGATGTTTGAGGTGGCGATTTTTTTAAGTTGATGTCATTTTCAGCAAACTGTCAAGTGCTGGTTCTCTTGAGATGAACAAGTTGAGAGCAGATCAGATCAAAATATCCCAAAAAAAGCTATACGAATACAGAATGAAAACTGCATATAGACTTGAACTAGTGCTTAGTGAGGAAATCCATTCTAATACTGAATGAAACTTGGTGATTGCTTCGATAAGGCAATTCAGGAAATGCACAGGGCTAGTCCTGAATCAGGATCATGATGATGATGTTGCCTAGTGCCCTATATGAAAAAGTGCACTGGGATATGTCTTTGTTTACCTGTTGTGTCTAAGGGTCCCAAAGTCATTATTGCAGGTCTATCTATCTGTGATTATCATGATTATTCATATTAATTTACATTTAATCATCAAACAAGCCCCATTATGCAATGAATGCAATAGTACAGATTACAAAGGTGGAACCCTTATGTGAGGACACTATGAAAAGTGAAAGTACTCATATGAAACCCAATTTTTGCTGAGACCAGATATTGGTTGTTACACTCTAGTCCGCCATTGTAAAGACTGACTGTTGGTTGTGTGTTGGACAAACTCTCCTGATATTTAGGGTGGTGGACTGACTATAAGTGACCTGATGATGGGTGTCTCCTAATCAGACCCAAAGGGGCAATTTGGGTAAATGATAGAGCATCTATCCTACATAACATTTATTTGTAACAATAATTTACTATAATAATAATAATAATAATAATAATAATAATGACAACGAAAGAAGAAAAGAAATGTGCCAAATCATTATAGTCTGCATGATGAAGTTTTTTTAATTTTTTAATTTAGGTTTGCCTATTTTCCAAATGTATCTATCAAATGATAACTGACCATTGACTATGCAGAACAAAGGGAAAATAGACTTGCTCTCTGTTTTAACATGAACAAGTATATGGCAATTATATGGCATAATGTAATGTATCTTAGGCAGTCAGCAACTGTGTTCTTTTTGTCAGAAACAAAGAATGTTCAGTAAATGAATAACCATCAATATAATTTGATTATTTGGCTGAAAAAATCATCAAGGATCAAAAATGATCATTCCCGAATGATATTGTAGAAATCAATGATAGATATATATGGAAAGATAGGCAATCCTATGTACATTGAATACCAGGCAGTAGACTGAGCTTATGCAACATTAATTTAATGGAAATTGAAATACTTTTCTGCATTTGGGTAGCTAAAGCCAAGGAAAACGTCTCAGAACCACATACATTTTGAATACACTGTCTTCATCTTCATATTCACACACACACACACACACACACACACACACACACACACACCTTTCATCTTTCATTCAGCCATCTCCTTTTATGACCTCAAATATTAATCTGTATAAACAATATGCCATATGTCATAAAGGGTAAAGGGCATGGGCGTGGCAGGGGTGGTGCTGATTTTGTATCATCTAGTGCACTTACTGGTCTCCATGTTAAGCATTCTCAACACACATTAATCTTAATATAGAGTTTAGAGATCACTGAATGCACTCCGGTTTGGCTCAAGGCAATTCTTTTTTACCAAGATGGATGTCCCATATAAAAATGTGCTGAATACTCAGATTTGTGTTTTCAAACTTGGCTGATGCTATAACAGTTTAAAAATACCCAACCTTTGTGATGCCAAGACCACAACTAGGACTTGAGGGAGCAACATCTGCTTTGCTTTTCTTGTGCAGAATTTAGATGCAATTACAGAATTAATGCCGAAAGGTCATTGGAATATAACATACATTGCAACAGTGCATACATAGCTTGCATACTAAAATATTGTGTTTGGTAACAACTATCTCTTCACGAAAGCTGAGTGCTGTTGTATCTAGTGCTCTGTGCAGTATAGAGTATGATGTGTGCGCGTATTACCTATGTAGGTAACCTGCTACTGAGAATGCTTTTTCCTCTTGATATAATTTTGAAATAATTAAGTGACTAAAAACATCAAGCCTCACTCTCCTCTGAGAGCAATAACTCTACCATTGGTCTGGTGTGGGAGGGCTCTTCTTGGCTAAAGATTTGTAGTGTAAAACATACCCAATCTGTTCTTCCATAGTTTCGTAGAAGTAGTAGCTGCAGCCCTTTCTATGAAGAGGGATGAACACGGATTTCCACGTGTGCTCTCTGTCCGCCGACTCTGAAAAGAAGTAAGCACAGAGAGGGCACTTTGACATCTTAGTGCAGAATGAACCACAATCCTATCTCCTCAACGTTCACACCATGTACACATCATCTCTGCGAGTCTGTTGATTTTATTTGTCGCTGAGTTCTTCTTCTTCTCTGTATTGTGTTGGTTTCTTATGCTGGGATATGCAGTTCATGTGTGCAATTGTAATAACCTCTCTTTTTCTTTTTAAGTTTTATTTACAATAAAATACTTTAAAGAGATTTGCTTCTAAAGACTCTCTTTCGCCTCAGTCTGGACACTCGTTTCGGTTGATCTTCGTGTTCTTGTTCCGGCCCATTTAGTAGTGTGGTTTCTGTTTGTTGAATGGGATGAATTGAGGACCAGATAGGGCACTCAGGGCTTTCCATTCGCAATTTGCTCCTTGATGTTTTCGGGGGTGACTCTCAACAGTGAGGGATACAGTTTTTAACCCCTATTGTCTGTGCTCAATTAGATTATTGTGCTCCTCGGAGTCTGCCATGGCGCCTCTCTCTGGGTTCGTGTGAGGTCCAAGAAAGATGTTTGTCCCATGTCCTGATATTCTTCATTGTTTGGCCTTACTCAACCTTAGAGCCTTTCTCTGTCGACTCTTGGCTACGCCATTGTGCCAGAAGTTTAGGTGGCAGGTTTATGTGGCACTATTAAAAGCACCAGACGGTATGAGGCATGTCTCAACTTCTTTTCTTTGTGTGGCAACATTCACCTTCAACTGATTTTTAATTTATGTTTTCTGCTTTATTATTTATCATTTGATTCTGTTCTTGAAAGAAACAATCTGGGATTGCTGAAAGGTGAGTTAGGAGGCTGTTCAATCCTGACGCTTTTTGTGTGAGAGGTGAATTCAAGGAAATTTATTTTTTCTCTTTGGTACAGTGGAATGAGTTTGGCTGTTGCGGATGTTAGTAAGTAATGTGTAAATAAAAAACAGGTAAACTCAAAACGTTTTGTCAAACTTAAGTGCAAGGTTTTCCAAGTGGGAAAGTATCATGTCGCTGTTTTTTCTGTGATAAAAATGTGAGTGTTTGTGCATGGGTGCCTAGTGACAGGAATGTTCCATTGCTGATGGTAAGTATTAGGTAATTGAAGTGTACACGCCATTCATGTTAAGAGATGCTAATAACTGCTCACCCTTGTTCACTGATTCTACCCTATGTACGGTAGTGTCTTATGTGCATTTAAACAGGTGGACAACCAACCTTGTATTTATGTTGATTTGATGTCCGCTGACATGACACAAAGACTGACTGACCTATATGCGTAATGTGAAAGGCAAGCAACTCTTTTCTAGTGAGCGTTCCTCCTAAAAGCAGGTCTATAATTATAAGGTGTGTTTGTTAGGTGAGAAGCGGCAGTAACGTGATGCCTGCATTATTTCCCAGCCCTGCTGACAGCTCTGTGTAAGGAGATACCTCTGCTGAGATGGTACCCAGCCTCTCACATTCGAAGAACACTAAAACCTCAAAGCTCAAAACATAGCAACAAAAAAAGAAACCCACAAGAACAAATGCCTGCCTAAATTAATATTTATTTACCCCTGAAGATTGCAATATATTTTCCAACAAAAACACCTCAGGCCTCTCATGTTTAGACTAAACTTACATATCATTCTGAAAAATTGTTACCTTTTTGGATATTAAAGTGCCTTTCCAGAGATTAATTTAGAGTTTTGGAGAGGACCTTTGCATGATTAGAACATAGAAATAGCATGCAAATGCTTAAGTTATATTTATATATTTTATGTAATTATGCCCTTTCGTTTTTGGTTTAATTTCAGAATATAATATAACTTTAGAACAGAATGACTTTATGTCCACCCAGAAGTGACATGATAGAAATATACAGATTGATGATAGAAAGTTTTTTGTTCTATAAATGGAGGTTTAACTGACTTGTGTTGGGATCTTCATATTTACAGGCAAATTTGAATTATATGGCTGCTTTGGAGAGTAAATTGTTGGAAGTGAATAAATGTACATCTGATAGGTGTTCTTGAGACAATTACATATTGTCTTTTTGTATAACTTTTTCTATATGATTACTCTTCTTCTTGACACACCAAAACACCCCCCAATTCATCAATGGCAAACAAGTACTCACACACACACACACACACACACACACACACACACTCACTCACTCACTCACATACACATGCTCATGCACGAACAAACAAATGCTCGTACGAATGCGCACACGTACACACATTCTCTCTCTCTCTCTCTCTCTCTTAGTTTTGCACAGAAGACAATATAACAGTTTCAAAGAAGCAGAGGCAAAAAAAGAAAGTGAACCTTTGAGAGAAGAGTGTGCGCTCGGCCAACTGTGACGGAGCCTATGCTGACCCGAGGATTTTCTGGCCTTGTGAAAATATTGGCTCGGCTCGTCCGTGGGGGTGGAACAAGAGCTGCCTTCAAGACGTATTTTTCACTGTTGCCCCACAACCCCATTGGTATTCCAGGCCTGGGACAGAGAGGGAGAGAACGAGGCTCTGCTGGTTGGATGGGCTGACGAGTTCAGCTTGTCCCTGTGCATCAGGAGGGAGGGGGAAAAGGGGAGAGAGAATCCATCTTTTTTATCACATAGCTAATGAAAGCCTGTCTCCCAGGCAACTGCTGGTTCTTTTGTCATGTAGACGGCAAGGAGAATGAGAGAGCTTCTCCTGTTGATCCTCCAGACTCTGGGGGATAGAGCCGGGTTGTGGAGGGATAGTGGTTGTGGAGAGGGAAGGGTTGCTGGTGGTTGAGATTAATTACAGTGACGGTGCAAGTCTTTGTAAAAGTGCATTTGCCTTACCAAAGTGAACTTTTAATAACCCCCATCAGCAGGGCAAATGCACAGGGGCTTTTTGAAACAGTGTGCAGTCCTGCTTTAATGCACTGGTTAAGCTTCTTGAGCTGCTCAGCCAAGTGAAAGCCAGAGAATGCGTTTGTTGTAGCCGTGGGGATAGGCAAGAAAAAGAACAAAGTACTTTAGTGTGAAACATCAACAAGATGCAACTAGAGCCACAAACAGCCCTCTGCATCATGCCATTCTTGGAACAAAAGCAAGATTCAGCTGAGCTTGTGTGCGGGCTGTGTTGGGCTGACATGTTCTCACCCACAGTACAAATAGACTGTATCAGATTTTTTTACTTTTTATGGTACACATTGCAAGAAGACCATGTATTCAAAACATGTGCTTTTAGTATACAAATATTGAGTTATACTCTACTTCACTATGCAATTATATTGTTCTAATTCTTCCAACAAACTGTTACAAAATCTCATTTATGTAGTAAGCATTTTTAAATATGACAATTGACATAAACTTAAACAGAGTTCAGATCAAGTTTTGCATGGGTGATAGTTTTCATTTAGCTAAGCTTAATATGATAACTATTATGTCTATGCTAATTATCATAAGCAGGTGCCAAAACGTAGGAATGCTTATGAAGGATGTTATGCAACACTATTGTAGGCTTCATGTTACATTACACTTAGTACCCTTCAAGTTATTAGTGACTGTTGAACAGATACATTTGAAATCTGAGGAAAAACCAGGCAAAGTCAAATGATAAAGATAATAATTCTTTAGGTGCTTAAGGTCAGGTGTCAGGTCAGCAATAGGGCTGTCTGGGTTCACCGGTGGTTGGCTGTTTGGTGTGTCTTTTTGCCACTGCAGTGTGGCCCTGATGGGCCTTTGTCAGCGAGACACAAGCGAAAGAGTAATCCGACATGCGTCACTGGCAGAGAGAACAAACACACAGTGAGTAACCGCAGGAGAAGCGCAGCTTTCTGAAAAGGTGGGGAGCCTCGCTGTTCTTTGCACAAAGCGGCTCAGGGGCGCCCTTTGTGGCATTCCGCGGAGCGGGAATGAGATTGAAAAAGAGTCAACAAAGCCATTCCCGGAACTGACAGTTAACCGTGGTTGTCTTCTATTCCGCATCACAATTCAGGACCGACTTTCCCCGCTGCACGTGTGACTGGTGTCTGTGGCCTCTGAATTAACCCCCCCCGCCCCCAGCACAGACCCGTGTTTAGCCGACATCCCTCAGATCGAATACAACTTTGCTTACATTCATGTCACCGGCAGTGGCCGACCTACCTGCCTAAATTGTTCAATAAATTCACGGCAAAAGGACATGCTGATTGTAAACTAAGAAGAGATAGATACCTGAGAGCTGTATGTGGACAAACTATTATTGTAGTCACCATGATCACAGTGACTTTGCACCCATGGGTGGATACCTGAGCAAGGTACACCAAATCCCCTGCACATATCTCTCAGCTCCCTTGTGTAGAGATATGCGAGCGGCAGCAGGCAGATAGAGCACGGGCAGGAGTTTTCGGCAGGTCGGGTTCTCCGGGGCGAACCGGCGATGACAGGAAGAGGGGGGTCATGGGAAAGCTGTAGGATAAGTGTCAGGGAGGTCCATGCAGGCGTCATGCTGTGCTCCTCAGGTAAGCAATGACACCTCCAGTTTAATTTACACAGAAGCCTGTCTGCATAAGTTTAGGCTCCCTGATATTTATTATTTTGCAGACAAAAATACAAATAGAAACTGAACAGTTGTCTTAATATATGCATGTACAGTATATGTGTACATGTTAAAAGTGTGGGGTAGTTAACAGCTGCAAACCAAAAAAACTATTTTTTCAGCTACCGGCAGTTTTTACATATTGCATAAAAGCAACCAAAGACAAAGGGTGATATGTCAACCACAAAACAAAAATAATGTATCACTGGGTGAAGAAAGAAACAAGTGAGACTGAAGAGATGTGACCTAATTGTTTGAGAGGGCTGACCGAATCGGTGCAGCAGTAGCCAGTTGAGCCTCGGGACTCTTGGTATCCTGGTGACCCTGCTGTGTGATGCAGGAAGTGTTTACGGTCATAGAGACAAGGAGACAATGCGGCGGCACGCAGCAGCACTAGCATTCCTCAGAAGGACGTTGAGGGAGGACATATCATAAAGAAAGAGTAAACAAACATCGCTGTAGCCGTGACGGTTCCTAGCTGCTACGGCCCAGCATTGTGGACTGTGCGTTCAGGCGGGCATGCCCAGACCTGCCTCTCAATGGAGGGTGGGATGAACAAAGCAAATCCTTAAACCAAGCAGCCCTCTGTGCTAAGGGCTTGGCCTGGACCACAGAGCGGACACCTCAGGCCCATTGTAAATGCCCCGGCCAAACAAGAACATAGCAAGCCTTTTCCCTTGGCTTTTTATGCATTTATTCTCCATTCCTCATTGGCTTTCAGTAAACATCCCGCCAAGCCTTTGGAATTTCCACAATGGATGTTTTTTCCCCCCTTTCTTCTCTTTATATTCCTTTTCTTATTTCAGCTTCTCTTATTTTATTTCTTTGTTTCTTTTCGTTTTGGGACTGAACCGAAGCTCTGGAAAAACGCTGTTTTACATATCTTAGGCGATTCCCTCAATAGGTGACACATGTGGGACCTTATTGCACACACCCGCGTGGCTCCAGCGTGCCAGCTCCCTCACTGTGATGCTGTTCCTTATAATGGCCTACTTCTCTCTTTTTTCTGCTCTTCGCTTTCTACCCCCAGCAAAGAAAACAGCATCTTGCTGTAGGTCCTCCTTAGTAAACGATTCCATGGGAACAGAGAAGGCCTAGAACCTGTGAATGTCTGTGAATATGTCTGCCTCTCTCTCTCTCTCTTTTTGTTTTCAGTTCAGTGCCCATGGCTGCTGTTTTGGTCTCACTGGGGGTGTTTAGTGTTTATTGAGAGGGTCTATATTGGGGCTTGATGTGAAAATGAGACCTGCAAAAAAAAAACAGATTCCCATTTACACCGATGAATGAGAATGAATCTATTTACATTCCCTTGAATGATGTTTCTATCATGTTTTCCAGCTGTGATTATTTTGATCATTTGGATTGGCATGGAACACACATGGAACACATTGTATGAATATAATGAATTACTGAATGTTGAACAGACCATTTCGAATGAACAATAAACGTATGAGGAAATGTTTGGAATCTGTCAACATTGAAGGACTGAGTAGGCAGGGACTCAAAATAGGTTACTGAAAGTTTGCTCCTTGTTGAAATAATGCCACATAATGCCATTGCGACTCTTTTATTAACATGATATAATGTCAGTTAATGAGTCAGCCGAGCATCTTTAAAAGGCGACTTTATGACAGTTATAAGAGTATCATTGCTGCTCTTCTTGCAGTTTGGAGCGGGAGGGGTCTGTGTATTTGCATGGGGTGATCATTAGCCTCTGCCAGGGTTCAGACAAACACTTATTAACTGAGAGGAATGCAAACAAGCCCGGACCAGCGGGGACACGGACATGCAAGGGGCTCTCCAGCAGGGTGGGGATATTGCTGTCACTGGGGGAGCGAATTCTCCTGTCCTCACAATCCGATTCAATCCAAATCAAATCGCTTTCTTGGCAAGAAGTATAAGACATGTCTATTGCCAAAGCATTTATTCCTGGATGCCACACAATGTGAATTTAGGAACGAAAGCCAACTGCACAGAATAAGATATACAAGGGCAACAATAAAACAGTCATGACGATTCCATATCAAATAATTATGTTCCTTGTTACTTTGGTGATTAAAAAAAAACCATTTGAGATAAAACGCTGCTCTGTTTCAGCCACTCATAAGCACAGCCTGTCCTCTCTGGGCAGCCTGGTCTGTTGGTGTCAGCTGGTATTAGCAACTGTTTACAACTAACTGGTGCTGTGTCCAGAGTTTTTTATGGCTATGGTCATGAGCTTATAGCATAATGTAGAGGATAATGTATTTTTAGAGCCAGAGAATGTTGTGTCCACCTTCCCCAATATCTGATAAAGTTTTGTGAATTAAATTGGTTGACATCATTTTCATTGTGTATTTTTGGTGGAAGTCTTGTCCATGATCCCCAAACATCAAAACCACAAGGCAATGAATTGACAAATATATATATAAATTTTGATTTCTATTTTGCTTATTTTTATTGACATACTGCATAGCCAGCATGATGGTAATGATGATGATGAGGGTGATGATTATTAAAGTGATAATAATCATTATAACATGATAATGAGGAGCAGGAGGAGGATATCTCTCAGTACTGCTCCAGAAGAACTTGACTGTGGTACTGTCAAATAAAGTTTGCCTTTCGAGCATCTATATATATATATATAAAGCAAACTGATCTTTGAAACTGTGGGACTAAAATGGCAAAATGCAGAGTGGAAATTGCCACCGCCAACAATGATGCCTATTACAGTGTTACTACACTGATCTCTTGCACTTGTAACAGGTGTGCTCTGGTACATGAGCATCCGCTACAGAAAGTGACGTGATAAGAGTGATTAGTTCCCGGAGTTAGACTTGAGTAGCCTATTTAGCTCAGCGAGCTAAATCGCTCTCTTGTCACGTCGAGATCCCTCAGTTCGAAACTTGCTGCGGGCAGAACCAGCTCTGTTACATTGGTGCCGTGACTCGGATCATACAACTGATGGTAATTGGTTGGCCCGTGGTTGCTGCCGCGGGAGTTTCGAAGGGGAGAATGTAGCGGGTGTGCTCTGGTACGTGAGCGTCCGCTACAGAAAGTGACGTGGATAAGAGTGTGATTAGTTCCCAGAGGCAGGGACTTGAGTCTTTAGCTCGGCGAGCTAAATCGATTTCTTGTCGCGTCCAAATCACAAATGCACTCGAGATCCCTGTGTTCGAAACTGGCTGCGGGCAGAACCAGCTCCATTACACGCTGACCATGTTTAACCTTACCATGTATACGTGCACTTGTTTTAAGTCGCTCTGGATAAGAGCGTCTCCTAAATGTCAAAAATGTAAATGTCAAATGTGGAAATTTCCAGCCAAAATGAGAGAGAGAGAGGAGGGGGAGGTCTTTTGTGTGGCAGTGACTTTCCTCACGTCCCAGGTGAGGTGCGGAGATGACGTCATGGTGTCACAGCCTCTGCACCTGTCCTGTCCCGCCATTCCTCTAGCAGTACACCAGCGAATCACCTACCTCTATTGTGACCACTGTTAGCCTGGACCAGGCCCATTGATCCTGGGTCAGACAGAGGGGCTGCAATGGCTTGTGTACTCAGATACTACACAAAGGTGCCAACACCTGATGTAACAGATTAGTGGCATAGGAAACAAAACTCCAGGGCAGAGAAGCTAAGTAGTTTGCGTTGGGTGTTGTATTGTGTACTGTTGGCTCTGGTATCATCTTTTCAATTACTTTCAAGTGCTGTTTGGAAAGCATTGTTGAGAATTAATGGAAAGGGAAATAATTCAGTGTGGGTTTTCCCTTTTCTTCCTCGTCTTTTTGCCAGGGTGAAAGTTCAATAGCAAACAGTTCTATATATATATATATATATATTTATTTTTTAATAAGTAAAAAATTCCCTGTAGGAAAGACTTACAATCTTTTGAAGCTTTGTCAAATAAAATAAAAAGTGATTATGTCATTCTTCATTCTTCAATGGTTGTATTTTCCATTTGGCCAATCATCTAATTTACAGTTGTAATTTGTATATTTTTGTTGTATTTTTTAATGAAAGTCTTACCATCTTATTCAAACCTGCATCTTGCACCTGTGTTATCATGTATGAATGATTTCGCCCCAAAAGTATGTACCCAAATCAACATTTAAATATACAATGACCTCCCTGACTGCTTGTCTCTCCTGTACAAAGGTGGCTGGGGTCAATAGGGCATGTTTTGCAAGTCAACGATCAACACAAACAGCACTCTAGTTTAACAGATTGAGGATTTTAAATCCCAATTCACTGCAGTTAACACCAGATTAGAAAGTCAGATTTTCTCAGTCGACTCTGAAAAGGTGACATGCAGCTACTGACAGGCTAGCAAAGACCTATTGAATGTGGCGTGGGGAATCAGAAACTAGGTTGTCATGTTAGTCACAGATTAGTACGGATAAATGCTAATGCCAAGCTTTAGGACGAAATGTTCAGTTTACTCTCATATTCTCTGAACAGTACTAACTGAATTAAATTGATGCCTTTGGCTATGTGGTTTAAGCAATATGGCACCACATCTGAGATTTCTAATGTGTAGAACCATGTTTAGATAAACTGTTCAGTCTTTTATTTTAACGTCAACAAACGCTTTTCATAAACCATATTCAGTATTTTAGATGCATCATTGTCATGTTTTGTACATTTCAGCCAAATCATTAGGGTATGCTGTGTGAAGTATACAGTAGAATTACATTTCTGGTTACAGTTTTTCTGCATGGGTGGTCTGAGTTTTTTAAGTGGACGCAATGGGACAGCACAAGGGGTTGAAACCATGGTGATGAGCAAGACCTGAGGAACTATCTGACTTCCTGGAAATTTTGATTATTGTTTACTTTCAGGAAAGGGGGCAGGCTGGTGCTAGTGGGGAGGGGTGGGAATGTTAGTAGCATTTACACCCTCAAAATGCTTCCCTTTCCAAATCACAAATGCACTTTTCTCACCTCCGCAATAAAGTGTATTCACTCAGGTCCATTCAAACCAAATGAAAGGATCTCCATCACCAAACTTTTTACAGAGGCACTTTTTAGCTTGTTACCTGACAACATTTTCCTTCCTTTTGTTGTGAGAAGATTGTGACCTGCTGCCCTGGCAGTTCTCACTCGACTCTTCATGGAAACACCTCATTATGTTAAACGTTGACTGTGTATTGCGTGTGTATTCCAGCCATTTGTAACATAAAAGCAAACATAAAAGCCATTTTCAATTATAATTACTATTCAATTATTGCATAACATACTGCTAATTATTTCCCCAAACCTTTGACAATTTTAGTACCTTCATTTGCTGCAGTCTTTTTTCAGTTAGCTTTTTTTTCAGTTAGCTTTAATGTTTCAGATTCAAATAAAATCTAAAGAAAACAAGGATACCTTCTCACCACTTATTATTGGATAGTGAGAACTGCTGAAATGCTGTTTTGAAAAAACCCAACATATTCATTATTAGGGGTTAATCAGATATCCATCACACTCTATTTACTCTGTAAATACAATTTATATAGGAAGAGGAGGGAAGTGGGGGCGGAAGGACGGGAAAGAAGGATTTGGGGTTGGGGTCCCGTGGCCAGCCTGGTCTCAGCTATAGCTCAAAGATAAGCAAAATGGCCCCCTGAGGTAGCCTTTTGACTTTCTTATTTATTCTGCAATGGCGATTAAACATTGACATTGCTGAGCTGAAACCACATTAGCCAAGGACGGCAAGGAATAAGAACCAAAACAGGAAGTCTGAGACTCCCCAGTTAATCTTTACTCCGAAGGTTAAAGGGTAACCTTAAGGATTGCAACTATCATATAAATATGTTTAAATAAGTGAATAAACAAACAAAAAACATAGAGCAACACAAATAAAAACATATATTATAGTGGCTATTTTAAGAATCTGTTCTAAAATCAAGTTTCCTGTCTCAAAACATCAGTATGTGAAGGGGTTTTTCCCCTCTATAAACACTGATCAAACATTATTTGATGCAAGAGGTGAGTGCATTTTCCCCCATTACTCAAGTTGTTTTTTTTATATAAACCTGATACATTTTATGAATGAATGAATTATTCTGAATGACCTTCCAACCATTTTGTTAATAACTTTACAATCCTCAGGCCATTGTTGATGACAGCTTTGTTATGATTGTGTGATATGCTGCCATCTTGTGGTAAAAATAATTATAATTATGTGCACTGCTGCCATCATGTGGTAAAAATAAGCAAATTGGGGTCTCTTGGCAGCCATCACATGCAATAAAATAGTTTAAACGTAAACCAACACTTGGCCTTAGGTCTATGGGCGATAAAAGGAATAGATGGAGTTTATCACTTTGTCGATCTTGAAAAACTATAAATCAATTATAAAAAAACTATACAAAAATGATTGCTGAAAAACTCTCCCATTTAAACAATTGACCAAATAGGGTTGCCCACCACAACATGGATATCATATTGACAAATAAAAAAGATTTATGAACCTTTTCTCAGAATCAACCACATCTCTTTCTTAGATTGGTGTCACTACGCATCATGTTATGCATGTGGATACATCAAGTGCTGTATAGCTTGAAAATATCCACATTTGCAAAATGTGTGGCCTTGCAAGGAGCTCCATTCACACCATGCAGTATGTCACAGACAGGTTTTACATCTGGTTTTGTCCTAGAAAGCATAAACTGGACGTCAACAACTCCTAGGTTTCAGATTGGGCTCATTATCAGTGCCAGGTATGAAAGCAGACACTAATCATCTCTCTCAAATCTCAATAATAAGGCCCAAACTCTCATGCCTTCAACTGCTGTAATAATATACAGTATATTATGCCTGGCTTGAATAGAGTAAGTTAAAGCAATTTGAAAAAAACAATATTTAATTGTATAACTTATGAGATAACAATCCTAATGTGAACATTATTTATATATTCATCACTTATAATATGGATTTTTTTATATGGATTACCTCAAGGTGACAAGACTTGGGATTTTGAATCTATTGATGGCTACATGAATACATAGGATGTGCTGTCAACAATTATTTGGATAATCAGAATATTCTTGTTATCAAAGTATATTAATAAGTAATATAATTTAACTAGTAATCATACAAATTTACCACTGTCTAAATGTACTCCAGAAACATAGCTAATCTTTTCCCCATAGTAAATAGTAAATAAGTTACGGCAACACTAATTATGAGAAGAAGTGCAACTTTCCTATGATCTTCAGCTCCTTTTGTCCCTAAGTCTTCTAGATGTGATGTTATGTCAGATGCCTTGCTATTCTACAGATAGATCAATTTGACCATCCAAAAGCAATCAGTGAATCATCTCATTGAATGTGTTCTGCCTCGCCCCTATCCCTAACTCAATATACTGATACATGATACCAGGTTATGTCTAATGAGCCACATTTAAATCCAGCTGAATTGCTCAGTGGAGCAATCTTTTGTTTCCGGTCATTTGGAGCTTCCACATCTCCTCCGTTGGAAATTCACAGCGGAGTCAGGACACACACACAGGCACACACACGCGCACGAATGCGATGTTCACTCTCTGGCTCCTGTGTTCACTTGCCCTGACAGGTGGGTTTGACATTTAATTCAACACCTTTTTTGCTTTCATTCTCTTTCATTCCTATCACCTTGCTATGCATTTTTTTAATGTCAATTGCATTTAGTGCAATTTTCGAAATGGTGTGACGAACCTCAAAAGTGTACGTGTGATTTGTGCATTTGTCTCAGTGTAGGAAATGTAAAATGTTTTAAAAACCCTAATGGTGTTAACCTAAAATGATCTAAAGTAGCTTATCATGGTGGAACTTATTGTAATACAGGAGATTGTAATGTGTTTGTATGCCATGTGTTCAACCCTATGGGTAAGTATTTGTAGAAGATTGAGGTTGAAGATGACAGACATCACTAAAGAAAAGCACACAGAGCTGTCAGGTAAAGCACAGAGAACTTCTGTAATAATAACGCAACAATAATGCAATTCCTGGGACAAAGCCATATGCAATTTGAGCAAAGCACTGAATAATGTTTGGACAAATGGATATCTTGGTCTGAATCTATCAAAGGAAATGGGGAGGGGGCACCATTCGCAGAGAAGGTTTCAGTTTGAAGGCAAGTCTGTTTGCTCAATTTATGTTTCTTCATGTGTGGGAGTGAAGGTGGTAAAGCAAGGAAAGGGTTATCAATGATAGTTTATTTGTTATAGCACCTTTTTTTCATTGAAATTTCAGATTTCAGGACATTCTCTCAAAGCACTGAAGTGGGTTTTCCAGAGAGAGAGAAAAATGAGAAAACCAAAGTAAAGACCCTGGGAAAAGGTGGCCGAGCACCATTGCTGAAAATATTAGCACATGCAACAAACAACTAAATAGAAATAAATGGAAGATCACTGCATTGTTACTCCTCCCCACTAGCTTAATTCCCTCTTATAAAATGTGTCTTTTTGCAGTTTCAAGTGAAGTGTCCCCAGACAAGAAGTGCAGCTACCAAGATGTTATCAATTACCTGAATCTGACGAAGGACAATGGGGTGTATACTATCTCTCGGCCTGTACGGGATTGGAGACACCCTACTGTGGTGCACCTGGATATCAATTTGTATGCTATCCTGACAGTGGTGTGTACCTTTCGTATTTGCATCAGCATCTGCTGTATGAATTTATCTACTTTGTTTGTTTTAGATATACTACAGGTGCAATAAGCCAGACCTTGGCTCATAGGCAAGGTCTTCACAGTCCATTGATCAGTATTGATATATTGCATAGTATAGGGATTGGACAAACCAATTTGGGATTTACTATCTTCAAACACTCAGAGCTCCAGAATAATCTTTTTCATTTTAATCAGGTGTTTACTGTGCAAAATGTTCTTTGTTCATTTTTGCAGATAGAAAAATCCCAAATCTTTACTTCTTTTATCTGGCTATCCGTGGTAAGTAACATTTCCTGCACATTATAGTGAAAAGTGCCTCCAGCCCTTCAGCCTGCCAATAATTTCTGTTCTGTAGCAGTTCAAGTCCTGTCTCCTTCATGATGCCGAGGTTGTAACCAAAATGATTACAATGCATCATTTTGTTTTATGAGGATCTTATATTGCCACTTAAAAATTAACATTGCCCAAATGTTCACGATGATGAATATGACACAAATGAATAATTCCATGCACTGCACTGATCTCATTATTGTGAATGCTAAATATTGCATATTTGCATGTTAATATTATACATGCATATTATACATGCATATTAATATTAAATATTGCACTAGTCTCATTAAATTGTCTCCTTTCCTCAATATGTAGAGTTGGAACAATGAGCTCATCTCCTGGGATCCCAGTATGTTTTGTGGAATCTCGAAAGTGTCCCTTCCCAAAGAGATGCTTTGGAGACCAGATCTCATCATCTATGAGATGTGAGTACTGCAGCACTTCCATCTCAATTGATGCATAGACGAGGGAGATGTGAGCATGTAAATCCTCCATTAACTAAATTTATACAAAATATAAAAGCCGTGCTGTGGTTCGCGTACATTTGTGGCAGGTGTCTTCTGGTGTAAACCACGCTGTGTGCAAATTGTCTCCATAGATATACGGAAGTTTATTGGTCTATGCTCCTTGATGGATGTGTTTTAGTGCATTGCTTAAATCATTGGATAATTTGCTTAAGCCTCTAGGTGTACTCACGCTTTCATGAGATCTGGTGCAATAAATAAAGTAATAGAAACACAGGAGAGATGCTTCACAGTTTGCAGAACGAGGCACTTCATATTTTATATAATTTACAGGACGTGCTGAAAGAGTTTTTACAGATCTAAACACAACACCTTTTTGCATTATTGAAAAGCACAAAATGATTGCCATATAAACTAACTTTTTAATTATGTAGAATACCTTACCATTGTCCTCTTTGTTTTCTATATCTTCTTTTGAGTATAAAATGTTAAAATATCGGCCTCCCGCATGGCCCAGTGGTTACAACGTTCGACGCTGGCCACGGAGACCGGGGTTCAATTCCCCGTCTCGCCAGAGTCGGCTCTGGCCGGGAGCGCCACCAGGGGGGGCGATTGGCTGTCCGCACCAGGGAGGGGGGAGGGAGGCTGACATGAAGTTCGCTACGTATAAGAGTGGCCCTGTAGTACCGGGTTACGGTCGACACGTGGCGAGTGCCGTCTCGGAAGAGGCGCCAGGTCGCCTTCGTCACTACCGGTCGCAGGACTGCGGCAGCGAAGTCACATTACTAGGGGGATCGACATAGAAATAGCAGGTCGAATTGGCTACCAAATTGGGAGAAAAATGGGATAAAAATCTGAAACAAGATGAAGTTAAAATATTGATGTGGCAGGAAATAATAAGAAAGAAAGCATCATAACAATAAAAATGTTCAACATGGCCAATATGTGGGGATAACCATTCAGGATAGAAGAGGAGGACAAAACCACTCAGAGCCCATACATTTACATCTACCATGATGGCACAGTGACCATGGATCAAGACCACATAATAGCCAGCACCTGCAAGATGGATATGTACAAATTCCCCTTCGACACACAGAGTTGTGTCATGACCTTTGGGTCCAGCCTCTATTCAGGTCAGCCCCAGGATCCTGCTCTGCCGCCTCAGAGGATAACTCCCCGTGACCCTTGACCATGCAGAACAAACAGAAACCTATACGCATTCAGAGAAAAGAACATATTTGTAGTCACACACATACAGAGGACACACACCCATGAATGTACACAAGCAACAATGGATGTAGAGGGACACAGAATAACAGCAAAAAATTAAGTGAGTGCACATTAAGAGCAAATAGAAATCAGAGCTTAGACGATACATCAGCCACACAAAGTTATTTAGCCTTGCATGACTAGGAGGAGGAGGGGATACTTACAGGGAAGAAGCTGGGTGTTACAGGGAGCGGTTTTAGGAAAAATGTCTTCCAGGTGAGACATTAAAACCTTCAATCGGCTCACTGTGAGACTCATTAGAGACCCTTTGTTATCCTGGAAAATCCAACTTTGTGTTTCAAATTCTCTCATATTATCGACCGTATAAATAGTAAATAAATCATTTTCTGTCCACATCAGATGTTGTGTGGTGAGCTTAGCAAATGCAGTTAGAACCACAAACATGTCCAAAGAGTACTGGTTCCTCCTGGAAAAACATGTTCCACAAGGCCAGTAAAACTGGCACTTTTCAAAACATAATATGAACTCCAGTGGCATGAGTTTAACCTTTGAAATCCCTTGCCTGCTTGACTCATCATCACAGCAAATGAAAATTGAGTTCGCAGTTCACCTACCTTGTTAAATAAAGGTAAAAATATTATTATTAGTAGTAGTAGTATATGGGCAAAAGGAGAACTACAGCAAATCAGTTAGAACCCAAACAGATGATGACCATAATATGATCAGTGGCATGAGTTTAAGAAATGCCCAGCCTCCCCAACTCCGCCCGTGTCACTCAATCCACCATGAAGTTCATTCAGACACAGGGGGAGTGGGAGTTCCTCAACATATCAGTAACAAAGACCAACATCTCTTACAAAAGTCAAGAGTGGGATCAAGTGAACTATCAGGTATTGATAGATCAATGTAGTGCCCCGGTGTATCATGCACTGTGCCGCTCAATGCTCTTTCACTTAGGGAGGAATCCTAAGGAGAAGTATTGATTGATCTTGCATTTCTTCAAGAAAATGAAATACTTGTCACTACCACCTGATCTCCGGAACTTATATATTGATTGGCCATAATCACCAAGAACCCCTTGAACTGAATTTTGATAAGCAGACTATTCAGTGGTTTTGTGTCTTGTGCCTGTACCACATCTCACACTGCTTTGCTTGCTGCTACTATCCCTGCACAGATCACCATGAGGAGGAGGCCCTTGCTATATATCCTCAACTTCCTATTGCCCATATTCTTCTTCCTCACACTTGATATCGCTTCCTTCTTCATCCCCGACATGAAGGGAGAGAAACTTGGCTTCAAAGTGACTGTACTCCTGGCCATCTCTGTCCTATTGCTCATCCTCAAAGACATCCTGCCCTCCATGTCTAACAAAACGCCACTAATAGGTGAGGATTAACTGGCCAGCAATAGCATGTGTGTGTGTGTGTGTGTGTGTGTGTGTGTGTGTGTGTGTGTGTGTGTGTGTGTGTGTGTGTGTGTGTGTGTGTGTGTGTTTAGAGGGGGCAGAGTGGTAAGGGCACATGGCGCTAAAGATACATGGTCACAATTAAATGTTGTACACATGGGAAAGTACAGTGTAAGTAAAGCATCTTCCCTGTACTGTATTAGAGATTGTGGAAATGTAAATGTATACCTGTCTTCTGACAAGGTTTATTCATACCCCTTCACAGCCACCTACTGCATAGTGATCTTCGGGTTCATGTTACTGGGGCTACTGGAGACAATTCTTGTGATCTATCTGATGGAGAAGGACTTGGTTCCACACGAACGAGTCGAAGGCAGCTCCCAGGGTGAGACTGATGGCCATGAGAGAACATCGCAAGAGTCTTGCTGTCTGCATGGTGAGATCCATCCTCCCCCTCCCTAAATCCTCAGGAGAGACTAAAGCTGTTTGTGAAAGGAGCCATTTACAATCAGGGGGAATGCCAGAATCACAAAATATGTTTTTTAAGGCAGGTGCATGTAACAGGTTTTTAAGGTATATGCATGTAACATATACTTTTGATGTTTCATGGGTGTAGCATATAATGAGTGTAACATATAAACCCCCAAACCCATCATTTCAGAGTGCAAGAGAAGGGGGGAGAGCTGTGAAGCTACCTCTGGGGTGGATGTGGAGGCTGTGAGCCGGCAACAGGCCCATGGATCTGGTTGGCTGACCGACTCCCAGATGCTGCAGCTCATGCTGGTGGAACTGCAGGAGCTTCGGCGGAATCTGCCGCCCAATGCTGTGGGCGTCAAACAGGGGAAGCCCTTCTACTGGGAAAGCATTTGCAGACGCATTCATGCAGTCTTCTTCTGTTTCTACCTCATCGCTATCTTCCTATTTCTCCTGCTCATCTTTATTGAGTGGGCAACCTAGCTGGGTGATTTACAAGCCATGACTGCCAATGCTTTGAATAGTCTTTTTGAATATTATTAATTAATATTTCTTATTTCGTGAGAATAATAATATTTCAGCTTGTGCTGTTTCGAATTGTACTTTTTCTCTTTAAATATTTTCCATGTAGGCAATCCTCAAATTATCTCCTGGTTTGGTCATATTTTTTTGTTGAATTTCCTAAAAACTGTTTCGCATTGACTGGTTTAAAGTGCATTGCACACTGTATGAACTGCTTATTGAAGTCGTGACTCCATTGTGCCTCTAAATGTTGACACCAATAAACAAACATATGATAACCGTATGGCATCCTAACATTTACTTAATGACTGCCCCTGAATGTTGCTGTTTGATTTTAAAAATCTGTTCGTATTTTGATGCAAAAAAATAATTCATTGCAGTACATTCCTCCAAACAATAGATGGCAACCTCCTACTGAATTTGACTCAGCCCTTGTCTTCTGATCATTCTGTTCACTGCCAACCAGGCGACAAGAGTTTCATGACGTGGATGTTCTCGCCGTGAGAAGGTTCACTGATTCAACTTCAACTGTACAACGAATGCAGGCGTGGACTCATATTGAAGTTTTTCCCCTTGTGTGTCGTGGTTTATCAGTCGGATATATTAATTCCTGAAAATATTCCCATTTTATTATTTTTATTTCAAAGTGCAGGACGTGTGAGAAGGTAGAAAACTAACACAGCTTGCTAACATTAGCTACATGTCATGATAAGCTTGCCAATTTGCGACGCTGTATTACAATTCGCTGTAACGTACCGAATTATACTCTCGTTGTTTCTGTCTGCATGTCTGATTGTCTTTCTGATGGTCTGTAGAGCAATTTAACAAGGTAGCTAGTTGCTTGACGCTGACACGTTCACATCATTACCTATATCTATCTAAGTTAACGTTCGCTAACGATAAGTGTCTAGCTAGCAAAGTTTTTCCTTTGCGTGCATCACGCTAGCGGTGCTAGCTAAGGAAGCCAGCCAGTGCCTGCGTTAGCAACACGGTTATTTTTCTGACTCCCAGAACAGAATGAATAAAGGCAAAGCTGTGAATCTCAGGGACAAGATCAGTGACAACGAGATGGATCTTAGCCTGTGTAACTTGACGGAGGTACCCGTCAAAGAATTGGTAAGTAGCACTAAATAACGTTTGCGAGCTGGCTAGATGGTTAACTCAAGTACGTTAGCAAACTGTTGGTAGATAACTTAATTCACAAAAGTCAACTTGGAAGGTGCTGACGATGCAGTAACATTATTCGGCAATGAAATTATGCTTTGGTATTAACTTAATTCGTTCGTTTTCTGTACAATCTACTGCATGTCATTTATTCACACATTAGGCCTACCCGAGTGACAACATGTAATATTTAGCTATATAACTATGACGAAAACCGATTCAAGGTTTTTAATGTACGTCATATTACAGGCTGCCTTCCCTAAAGCCACGGTGCTGGACCTCTCCTGCAATAATCTTACCACCCTTCCCGTGAGTGATTTTTGCTTGTTTCTCAGTCAATATTGTGGGCTGTCTTGCGATTTCAAAGAGCAAGGCTCTTCAAACACTTGTAGTCTTATCTTATTACGTAATGACATTGCTATGGGGTCATTATAGTAGTAACATAATGGCTCTGCATTGTTAAATGTAGCTTGTCATGTTTTATTACTACGGTGTGTGTGAGAAGACTTCTGATGCTGTTGTTGTGATTTTCTACTTCCCCTTGGTAGTTTCGTGTTTGTGATTAACACTATGTCCTGTAGCCTGAGTTCTGCAGCCTGAGTCACCTAGTGAAGTTGGACCTCAGTAAAAACCAACTGGTCAGTTTACCGGTGGAGTTGGGACGCCTTGTCACCCTGCAGCACTTGGATCTCTACAACAACAAACTCACCTTGCTGCCCACCAGCTTCTCCCAGCTCAGGGTGAGTGTGTCGTACACTGTCGAAAGCACTTGCGCCACGTATGTCTTCATGGTATTCATATTTATTATGCGTGGTGTGCATAGATTTTGTCCCCCAATGTTGATATTTAGATCTACTCACTCATGAGCTACAGCTGGTTATGTAATGTGTATGCTTCCATTGCATTTGAACCTATGTAAGGCTGCGTGTTTATGTTGTAGAATCTGAAATGGCTGGACCTGAAGGATAACCCCCTGGAACCAGTACTGGCCAAGGTGGCAGGAGACTGTCTGGATGAGAAGCAATGCAAGCAGTGTGCATTCAAGGTGAGAAAGTGGAGGTGGTAACGGGAGCAGGTGATAAAGCTGGGGTTATGACAGAATGAGAGCAGAAGAGCTGCCTGAAGCATGATTCAGTGGGCCTGTGCCGGCAACCATAACTGGGTCATTCCATGCAAAATCAGACAACATTTGGGAGGGTGTACGACTTGCGTCTCAGATTTTTTTCATGATTTTTTCCACACTTTCCTCAGCAATTCATACGATCAAATCTGCACTTTGTTTATGCCATTGTTTAGTAGTCTTTGGTATATAAGGGTCCAATTTAGGTCCAAAATGGCCACGGTCTTTGGAGGAAATATTTTCATATATCTTTATTTTCAATATCTCATAAATAACAAAACATCAATCCAATTATGGATAGAACCTCCATAAAAATATTTTTTGGTATATCTTTGGAGAAAAATTGCATATGGTCATGTCATTGCATAGAACTTCAACATATTAAGGCTGGTGGTATGCAGTTGATATATGAAAAATGTCACAATCCTTCTAAAAGTTAAAATTAATTGTTCAATCGTAATCCCTGTTTTAATACATATGCAATATACACTCTAGACACCAGGGGTGCTGTCTTTAGTTTCCACTCAGACCAACGTGTTAAGAATAATGGAATAGCTTATTGGGACTGTAATTATATTACCAAGCCCCAGCTGCAGACAGTGTGGCATGCTCCTTTCATTGGCCTGAAAGATGAGACATCTACCATGCGCCACTGCATTGTGTCTTATGTCTGGTGAATGCTCCTAGCGCGCCAAATATGTTGGTTTAATATTTCAATAAAAAAGGAAAGTCACTGGATTGCACAGCTCCTATCAAATTAAAACTGAACCACGACACTGAGCCTACTTTTGTCATATCAAGAGCTTTTAGTTAAATTGTACAGGGCAGAGGTGACTGTATAGGGCACAAAGTAGACACTGGAACCTTGTTTCCCTGTTGTATGTAGTACGCATCTGACTATATGCACTTTATGTATATTGTTTTCATCCTACGTCTTCCATCAATGATAATGCAACTTATTGCTAAGCTTAATGCTACTTATGTAATCATTAGGCCAATCATTGAAAGATACGTTTTATGTGATCCTGTGTTAGGCGGCGCATCTGTACTAAAATAGTTCCCTAACAATTAACAGCACTTTCAACTAGCTTTCATAAACCTACTTTGAATGGGACATTGGATTTATATAGCGCTTTTCAAGGAACCCAAAATGCTTTACAACAATAGGAGCAACTCACCTCAACCACCACCAATGTGCAGCACCCACCTGGGTGAACGTGACAGCAGCCATAGTGCGCCAGTACAAACTCACTACACATCAGATACACAGTGGAGGGAGGGAATTAATTGTATATTTATTGTCTTGGTTGGATAATGAACATAATGAACACTGACCCAAACCAGAGCTCCCTAGTGTCCAAAGTGTAAATTGCATCAAAATATGCATTAAAACTGCAGAATTTGCATTAAAATGGATTGAACAAATAATCTAACCATGAAAAAGTATCATAAGGAAGATGACCACATACTAACTGAATTCCACCAGCTTTAAAATGTGAAAGTTCTGAGATTGAACTAATGAACTGCCCACATGTTTTTATCCATTCAAAATATAAAACAAATAATTTTAGAGTGGGATCTATCCATATTTAGGTTGAAGATTTGCCATGTCTAAATTCCACAAATATGTACAGACTTATAATTCCTGAGATATTGAGGTCTGAAAATACTGCATACAAAGATGGTGCCATTTTGAACCTAAAAAAAAAAATAATTTATATAGAACCCAAATTTCAGATTTATTCACATGAATGGTTAAGAAATGTGTAAAACTAATTTGGCCTGATTCTGAGACAAGGCTGTGAGCACTGTCTGATTTGTAACTTTCATTAACATTTACCCCCTGAGTTATCATTTACCTATCAAAACATGCTAGCAAGTCTAATGTTTGAAAGTTTTTTATTTCTAGTTTTGTACTTTTGATTGATTTGTGTTCATACAGTGTTAGACTCAAATTGTTTTGCAAGTGTATCTGAAAGTACAAAGAGACCCGGCGATTTAATTTGGATGATTACCCCTCTAGATTCCTTTGCCAGCAGCTCCAGTGGAGTTTACTGACAATGCATACCCAAAAAACAAACAGATGTTGCTGCCTCTTTTGAACTTGGCACATGACAGAAGTGATGGAAAACCACCCAGACCATGATTTCAGGGTTCTCTCCAGTTTAATTTCTGACATCATAGGCTGGAAAGACTACCAATCAGATTGTGATGTGAACAATCCTTTGGAGGAGGGTTAATCTATAAATGAGGTCAGAAAATGGCTTATCAGCACTTGAAGCACATCAGTATTGTAGGTGGTGTTTGAGAGGTGCCTGCTACATTTCATATCAAAACATTTCAGTTTGATCTTAATCTCTAGTGTGTCTATTAACAGGGGCTCACTAATTGATAATCACAGAATGGAGTAAATTATTTGATTATCAATTAGTGAGCCCCTGTTAATAGACAAACTTGACATGGAAAGGGCGGGTACAGTTCATTGAAGTTTTCTGTTGGGTTTTTCTTGGAATGAGCTTAAACCAGCTGTGGCCTTCATACTATATAGGTTCTCCAGCACATGAAGGTCCTACAGGTGGAAGTGGACAAGGAGAGGGAGCGCCGTCTTCTTAAGGAGAGAGGTGGGTGCCGGCTGTCATCAGTACTACTGTGTAGCGGTCGGCTGTTCTTCAAATTCAGATGTACTTCCCTGATAGTTTTTAAATTATTATTTACATTACCAACTCAAATGATCATACAATATAATCATATATGAACCCGTCATAGCTGTTGAAAGGAAATGGAATTACATCTAAATCAAAATCTGTTAGTTCTTTCAGTTTAAGGCATTATTATTTGTTTTTACACCTCTGAACATTTCCCTTCAGAACTGGAAAAGAAAAAGGAGGCACAGCAGAGGGCAAAGGAGGCACGAGAAAGAGAGGCACGCAAACGAGAGAAAGCAGAGGAGAAGGAGAGGAAGAGGAGGGAGTACGATGCCCAGAGAGCTGCCCGTGCTGCAAAGGAAAAGAAGAAGGAGCAGAAGGAGGAGAAGACAAACGAACCGGAGAAGGGTGAGTTCCAGACCAGGCTTCATTGTCATGAGTGACACTTCAATATTATATTTACATCCAGGGTTGAACCACTAGCTTTGAATTGCCCCTAGTGATTATGCTCCTACCAGATTTGTTGCCCCAAGTATCTGCTGTATCTTAATGGTAAAAAACCTGGGGAGATTTGCAGCCACTACTTTACAGAAAAATCCAGGTTGTTTGCAAAACACTGCAAAGCTGGTGTACAAATATATGCACAGCAGCATATTGAGGCCAGCAGAAATGTAATTTTGTCTCTTTGCCGGCCCCCTCCAGATCACGCGGTGGTGGTGAAATCCGTCCCCAAGGCCAAACGCTCCCTACTGGCCATGATGCTGAAGCTGCTGCTGTTACTATTGGTGGGCGCAGCCTGCGTAGTGGCAGCGTGTCAGGTGACTGACCTGCGGAGGGAAGAAGCTTGCAGCCCCATCAATGTCCTGTTTGAGGAGGCGCTGTCCTGGGTACAGGGGCAGGAGGTGGTGAGGATGATTCTACAGAAACTCTCCGAGCAGCGGCCGTGAGATGCGATTCCTGTGGCCATCCCGCCCAGGGCCTCAGCCGGCAGCAGAAGCTAAAGGGTGGCCATGCAGCTAAAATTCCTATGGAATTGTTTTTTTTTTTTCAGTTTCATTTTGTTTTTAATTAAAAGCTTCAACAGACGACCAGCAAATGAATCATTTCGAGGCAGTTTATCAACATAAATCCTGCCGTTTGTATTGTCTTAAGTGTCAATCTGCTGAGCGGGACAGGTTACGCTTATTTCTGGTTTCAGCCACTGCACAATTTGTTCTAAGGGTTATATTGTCATTGCCTTGTAGCCTTATGCGTAACCTTTAATGTATTGTGTGAAATCCTATGACCGAAATACCATGCTGTATGGATTTATAAAGTTGTGGAAATGCAGTGAAAGAACTTTAAGATCAGTGCTTCGTTTCAAACACGTTGACATGTTATGCATGTTTGCAATTAAGTCCATTAAGATCCTTTGTGGTAATTATTGAGAATCTGATTCCTGAAATTAAGTGCTACCAAACTTTTGTCTGTGAAACTCAAGCAAAAGGCAAAATGAATGTATGTCTGTGTCTTCCACTACTGCAGTGACCACTGCCTTCCGAAACACTGCCTGAGGCTATTGTGTTCAGTGTGCTGATGTAATATTCTGTCCTTAACATATACACGACATAAGCTGAGGGCAACATTTTAGTTTAGTCTTCCTGACATGTTTATTGGAATGGTTACAGAGGGATGTGTCGTTAGAACCTGCAGGTATGGATGGGATGTAGAAAGTTGCCATACATTTAGACTGGTCTTGGGTTGAGTTCCTCTCTGCTATTAAGTAGAGCGGTATTCCCCTGCAGTCGGCTGGAAGTTATAGTTGCTATGTGTCAGGACGCTTGCTGTAATACTTAGTCCCTCCCTGAAGATCATTTCCATCAATAAATATTTGACAGCTGAAGGACATGAGTCATCAGTTTTATGACACATATTATTTTGCCAAGCGTATTGGTTGCTGGTGTGCCATTTGGCTGTGGTTGGTTCAAAAACAGACCTACGCCGTGAGCGCTGACACTACCCTGATGGTGAATGTTTATAGCATAAAATGTATGCAAACAATTTCCCAGTTTAAATTGTGTAATTGAACATTCTATTTTAATGTAAAGGTTAATATGCAGTGTATAACAATGTGCAACATGAGATTAAATCCACTTGTTATAACACAACTGCTTTGTAATTGCCTTTCACTGAAGAGTGCATTTTCCCGATGAGATTTCAATGTGAAAAATGACTTCAAATAGTTTTTATTTTTGGGGGGAAGAAAGTATTTCAGACAAGTCAGTAAACTGTGACCTCCTTGTAGAGCTCAGACAAAGAGCGAGGCTGAAGCCCATGTGTTTCTGTAGTTCACTGTTCTCAGGGCTCCTAATACGTTATACACATGGTGTACAAATATTACTGAGGGAGCAACAGAACGTGCCCCAGGGAGGTCCCTCTAAACAACACAAGTTAAACCATGCAATACAAATGCTTTTTTTTAAAAGAAATGACTAGCTCTCACTATGAAATGTCTTTCCCCACAAGTCCCGTTCACCACTACTTCATGGTAAGGGCCTGAGCTTGGATTGGTTGACAGGGGCCGCTCTCTGCTTTAGTCTCCCTTGGGGATGAGGTGGTACCACTGTCGGAGGGGGGGGGTGGGGGGATCATCTGGATTTTGGTTTAACAGTAACAGACTGCTTGTACTGAACGTTAATACATTTCAATGTAACCCCACTCCTCCACGACAAACAGCATTTCATTGCCACCTTGATCTTAACGGGATGAGGTGGCCAGATGGGTGCACGTATACCACATGTATGTTTAGATATGTATAAAGCAATGCTCACTCAATCAGTGGTAGCTGGCTTGAGGGTACAAAAATGTTTCCCCCAGTGGTTCTCAAATGTACTGACAACCACGTAAAGGTTCCTGGCTCAGGGAGAACTTTCTGGGACAGTGGCCGCTCACTGAATCTGTGGTGGGCTTGTTCCCTGTCGGTTGTCCCGAGTCTTCTGGTACTCCCTCTCCTTCATGAAGCTCATGTTCCCCAGCAGCCGTGTCTGCAGTGCCTGGTCCACTGTGAGCTCCAGTGTCATCTCCTGAAACACCTCGCTGACTGATAACTGCAATGCAAAAGGTGTTTTAATGGCATGGACCTGGTATATAGCTACAATTAAGAAATGACAACAGTGGAGTTTCCATAGGGGATTTGCAAAATGACAATATTTTTAAATGATCAACGAAGTGAAGGTCATCTCCACTTGGTATCAGGTATCGGCATTTTATTACTAATTGGTGACATAATTCATACCCACTTCTCAAGGGGAGACTCCTGACGTTCAATGGCACAGCTACTTTGGACATGGCATGTCGCCTTACCTTTTTCTTGAGTGAAATTGGTTGAAACAAGGCTACATTAAAGAAAACTATGGAAATAGCTTTGATTCTTTTAATTATAAATGACCTGTAGGACTACACTTGTAAAACAGGCCAGACTACACAAAAACATACTTTCTTTGTGCTACTTGAATGGATGATATATTGTTTATTACCTCTTGAAATTTAAACTTCTTGAACATGGCAATGCTGACTTTGTTGTCTAGCCCAATCTTGGCTTCAAATTTTCTGACTCCAAGTTTGGTGATTCCTGGGAACACAGCAGACCAGTTACAAAGGGAATACACGATCTTGTCTGATTTGAACCAAAAACATTTTTAATGACATTTCACAAAATATAAATCTGGCACCATACCATAGCATAACATCATCCGAATCACCTCTTTGCCAAGGCCCTTGCCTCTGTAGTTCGGTTCTAAAACAGAAAAAAAGGTCAAGATTCTCACCTCAAAGGTCCATCAGCAACAGTCTGTGACAAAAAAACAAAAAACAACAACCACACAACAATAACAATGACAAATGCTTGATGTGATGGTGATTGAACAGAACTGCCCTGCTTTACAGACCCGTACACCCTGTTAATAATTAATTTTATATAGCACTTTTCATGATCTCAGAGCATTGGGCGGGGGAACGACACCTCAACTACCAATGTATAGCACCCACCTACAGGCCCACCACCATTTCAAGCATCAACTTAGTTTTTATAAGAGGTCTCCCATCCAAGTACTAACCAATCCCAGCCACTCTCCAGCTGTAGGGTACATAATGGTATGGCTGCTGGCTTTACACAACACAACACAGCTCCTGAGACTGTGTTACCTGCAATCATGATCTCCAATTCAGCAAGAGAGGGGTCACTGGGATCAGTGAGGAAGATATTGACATCTCCCACCATGCACTCCTGTTCCTGCACTGCTGGGTCTGCCCACATCTGCTTGTCCAGGATAATGAAAGTGCATTCTGGGAAAAAGAGTTTATTAGTAACAAAAGACACAAAAAAAAAATCGAACTCGCATTCAAGCATTCACTGCAAGGGCATAACTACATACAATTAAATATTGGGGGGACACAATGAAAGGGAATGTTTTATATCTACATACATTTTGAACAATGACAGCGCCTTATTCACAGTGAATCATAGGTGTAACGAGTGGGGGGGCACGGGCTAGGCTTACAATTCACTGTGAATAAGATGCTGTCGATGTTATCACAGCCGTGACTGCTGTAACCACAAGTGTGCATCATAAACACACCTTTGGCTGGAGGTATGGGTATGAAATTGTCAGTACACTCTTTATGTATGGCACTATATGCATGCATGCACCGAGAATGCCTCACTGTCATCGTCCTCTCTCCAGCTCCTTTGCATGTCGTACTCCTGTTCCAGGCTGAGTGGCTCTGAGGCAGTCAGCTTCTGCAGTTCAGGAGAGCCCATCCACTGGTGATACCTGATGGACAGACAGACAGACAAAGGGACAAATAAAACGCTTAATTCGCTTCATAAAAATATATAAATGCTATAAGTAAATAGCGGTTTTTAATATTCCACATGAGATAGGATTTTGCTTTCGATACCTGGGTACATGATCTGCACTGTAAGGCACCAACACCACATGTTTTCCTTCCAAGAGCGTGTCCTCGTTTATTCTCATGATGCTGGACGTAAAGAATATCAGGACACACATTAATTTCTAATTGTGTTCGCAGATATATTCGCTATCTATCTAGCTGTATAGCTGTATTATTAACTAGTCATTTCGTGCTGTTGGGAGATGTGCGATTTGCAAATAGTAAAGGTGTTTTTTAAACATCGAAAATCAATTAAATCACAGCAACCTGATTTGGTTAGTGAATGCAATATGATTATACATGCATTAGCTAGCTAGCGAGTCATACTTCCGAACCAGACTGCACGAATCATCATTTACACAGTTGTCATTCAGCGGGGACCTAACTAGTACAGCAGAACTTGACGTGGTACTATTTTCCTAGCTATTAAAATGTTATCAGGATTGTAGCCAAGTGGTGGAAAAGCATTCACTGACCACTTACCTGCTGTCTCGATGTTACTGCTGCAACGCACTTCCTGGGGCTGCGGCTTTTTCAGCCGAACTTCATACGGTATATTACATACACATCCGGCCAAACAGTTCGTTGTTTTTATATTCGTTCACAGCGCGGACTTGTCTTCTATAGGTCGCTTGAGTGTACAGATTTACCGGTTTCAAGTGAGCGCTGTGCGCGAAGAGGAAAACAACTTGTCGGACAGACATTGCACCATACGTCATGAACGATTCTATTGGTTAGAAAATTGGTGCGTCAAGGGATACAGAAGCCAAGGAGAAAGAAAAGCTTGCGTCATGCAGTACGTCACCAAACCCTGGAAGTCAATTTATGGGAATGAAGAGGGAATATGTGAGATTGCTGGAGCAGTCTCCAGTAACACGGCAAATCGGAAATTAATCCGGGTTTAATTAACATATTTGCGAATTACTATTCCAGATAAAGCCAACAGTTTATGAATGGTTTACTTGTAGTAATACATTAAACATGAGTAGTGATTGTAGATGGGTTGTCTGTTATCATTTTCAACACCACAGTTGTTTTTATTACCACACTCAACAACACAACACTGAATTAAAAACAATACATAAATACATATTTCACACTTATTTGCTTTACATGGTTGTTCATTTTGGTTTTGGGGATGTTGTTTCTATGCTTGTTTATTTGATGGTTTGCCCTTTATTGTGTATGGATTGGAACAGCTTTTAATGCTGGGGATATGTCTTTTTTTTCCAAACAGAAATATGTTGGAGCCAAAATGGGTGTACTACACTTTGTTCTGTTCTAGGACGATTCTGCCTCTAACCATTGATCTGTTAACTGTCCAGTGTTAACCATTGTGTGAAAAAGAAGTTTACTAAGAGGATGTACACAAACTATAGACACTATGACAGGAATGCTCTTCTAGATTTTTATCCAAATTGCTACTCTGTTTTGTGTATGAAATAATAATATGTTTCTGAATAGCTGCCCTCATATTCGAAATATTTAGCTTACTCCTGCTAGGGTGTTAAAAAGATGGGAACAGTACTTTCCATATCTAGGTGAAGACTCAATCAAGGTGTCAACATTTATCATGACCTGTGCTAATGTTACAATTTTAGAACCTACACTTTTCATTAAACATTTGATATATTGGTGTATTTAATAGGCGCTACCACCAGTTTTTTCCCAAAACATTAATGATTAGTGTATGTATCAAATATCAAAGGCTACTTAGAACTTCATTTCAACAATTACATTCCAGATTCATTGAAAGCTCTCACCAAAACCCATTGCCTTTATACAGCAATGCATGTTGTAAAGGAATAATATCTCCATGGGAACAGCCTATTTAAGTCTAACTTAAATTTCAGATGAATCATTCTGCAGCAAAAATGCTCATCCTCAGCTTGGTGTCTATTACTCATTTAACCATCGGAAGAAGAATTGTGTGCTTGGCTGACTAGCTGTACAGTTTTGTCTTTGTAAGTTTTCTGAGGGAGAAAAAAAGAACTGTATTTCTATTTTGCAGTCTCAGCTGTTAGGCTGTAGTTGCATAATTATATTTTATACGTATCTGGTGGAACTTTTCTTTGAGAGATCTAGACTGAGAGATTTACTAAATACTACATATTAAGTACTAAATTCACCATGGATAGCTCTCTCTTAAAAGCTTGAAATAAGCTACTGCAGCAGGAAGTGCATGTGCTACGTGTTTAACTTGTCCGTTGGCACAGGCTTAGGTTATGGGCTCAGTTGTCAACACTGTCCTCACCACCGCTCTGGCTTTCATGTGGTGAGTGTCCTTCCATGTAATCCCTGACTTTGCTTTTTCTCTGTTCTGCTGTGTCCTGTCCAGCTCGATCCGCTGCTGCTCAGCACTTCTTATTTGATTATTGGCATAATTTTTTGAGGTTTCCATTCTTCCCCAGCAACTAGCGAGGGAATCATTTTCCTCATCACACATCATCACAGAGGATGAAAATTAATATTTGAATTATTAACGTTTCACTATTTAGTGCTTCTGGTGTCATAGACTATAGATTTTAGGATTCAGCATTTCTAACTCTATTGGATAGTGTGAGAGGGGAGTACAGTGGACACAGCTGTGTGGAACATAGAGGCACTGTAATATTCATGGGCTATGATTTACATCCCATGTTTTGAAGATACAGAATAATTTGTGCTAAGGTGATAACATCAATAACTACTGGAAAGAGTGGCAATCCATACATAACCCACCATTCCACATACCGTAATGGTGCTGTAACGAAGAGCTTGCCAGAGTAGTGGAGCATGAGCACAACCTGGATTTACAGCACAAACATTTTAACGTTTCTAACTTTATCTCTCAAAAGATGTAACATGACAAAGAATGTCACTCAAGTTCAATGTATTGCATAACTAGACCTTTCATATGTGGGATGACTATGCAATACAAATAGCAGAACTCTCAGAGGAATTCTTCATCAGTTGTAATCCACAAGGTGGCCCTGTTGTTCAAAACTCAACCCACTCTTATCTCTCTGTTTATTTGAACTTGTTAAAGGATACCCATGGATATAACACCATATCGATTACTGGCATTTTGAAAACGGCTCACTTCAGGAGCATAGCAGGAAAAAATACATTTCAGAATACTGGGGTTGAGGCATGGCACTGACCTATCTAAGGAGGTGAAATAATTAAGGTTGAACCTTTTTTTATATTCCTTCTATTTACAGTATTATGCTTATTCAGCACTTACAACTTTTCAATATTTATATATTTAGCAAACTATAAGTATGCTGCTTTTTGTGATATCCTCAATAAATTATTTTGAGCAATATGTATATTGTATGTCAATGCGGATGTACAGGTAACTGTACAAAGTGCCAAAATAAAGGAAATACCAACATAAAGTGTCTTAATAGGGCATTGGGCCACAACAAGCCACCAGAACAGATGCAATGCTCCTTGGCTCCTTGGATTCTACTCATGACTGGAACTCTTTTGGAGGGATGCAACGCCATTTTTCCATGAGAAATTCCATCGTTTGGTGTTTTGTTGATGGTAGTAGAAAACACTGTCTCAGGCACCACTCCAGAATCTCTCATAAGTGTTTAATTGGGTTGAGATCTGGTGACTGAGATGGCCATGGCATATGGTTTACATCGTTTCCATGCTCATCAAACCATTCAGTGACCCCTCATGCCCTGTAGATGGGGGCATTGCCATCCTGGAAGAGATCACTCTCATCGGGATAGAAATGCTTCACCATAGGATAAAGTTAATGATTTAGAATGGCCTTGTATTTACTGGCGTTTACCAGTAAATACAAAGGGCAAAAGTTAGCTTATCATTTTATGTTAGCGCATGGCGCATCATGCACTGCTCTGCTGTAACAGTGCTAACTGTTCAAAATGACGAGCTGATGCTAATAGGGGTAACAGAGCCTGCCACATCATCAGATGGGGTAAATGAAAGGCACCATATAGGGTGTGAATACATATTTTGTCTTTAGTACTTCATTTCACCTATTTATGTGGCATCACCGCCTCAGTAAGGGTTTGCGACTCATGCTCATAACTGCATCGTTATTACCTTATGGAGCAGCTTAAGATCAACAACACGGAGTCAGTCCAGCCCCTGAGTCTGCACTGAGCTATGCCGGTACCCCATCCTCCTACATTTATGAAAATGGAATGCATTTATTTATTTATCAATATCACAGAATGGAGAATCATTGACTCGTTCTACATTTGAGGACTGCTGCTTCTAACATTATGGTAAAATAGTAAGCGCTAAGAAATGCTAACTATTGCTTCAGCCTAGTACAGGATATTTTCAAATGTTTTTTTTCTTCATTTTATATAAACGATGCCTACGATGCAAAGGCTATTTGAATTCATGAGACTACCTTTTTTTCTACAGGGTCATGCAATGAATACGGTATTGCTTGCATGACCTTCACGGATCCAGGACAGGGTTCCTTTTCCTTGTTGTACTCTGGAGCTCAGAGATTATTGCACCATATCCACTGTCCAGACACTGTTAATAATAGTTACATATTGTATGCTGTCAAAAGAGTTAGCGCGTGACTAAATGCTGAGCAGCATTCATGCGTCTCTCCTTCACAGAAGAGTGGCACTAAAAACCAGTGTGCTGTGTCTGCAAGTCTTCTGTATAGGTACACACATAACACTGTATTCTTCTCCCAAAATAATTAAAAAGCAGTTGCTTCTTTTATTCTTTTTACTTTACTGATTTTGACTTTTAGTGGAGAAATTATTTTCTGGAAGTGATGGATTGTTTTGTTTTTCATAAAAGCTGAAAGGCGTTTCGCTTAATGGTTAATGCTGGCACTTGAAAAGTAATAACGGGCAAAACAAATACCCAACTTTGCCTGGCTCACCCCACCTCCCATACTCTAATTCTGAGACAGAAATATACTAATTGCAGAAGTAGATTGTGGATCCACTTTGCATATAAGAAGCGTAATGGGAATACATGTTTTTTTTTGTCATCGAGGCAATATTGCACAGTGATTATTTTCCAATTATAGTGCTTTCTGTTTGTTTTAATTTAAAGTAATGTTCAGACACCAGTAGTCTCCCAACTATTGCTGTTTTTGCTCTTATTGTTAATTTGGTCAATAACATACCCAATACTGACTGTAATCACATTTTAATATAAAAAAGTTGTTGTAGTTTTGGATGATGAGGAGTTATGAGGGTCTATTTTCTAGAGCATAGGAGGGTCAGGCTTGCTCATTTCTCCAGCATGTCACAGCTGTTCCAGACAATGTCCAGATGCTGCTCCTCTTCACAGCGCAGATGCAGAGTAAATAAATTGCTCATACCATATGAATAGCTTTTATTACTTGATTAATGGCTGGCAGAGTAACTTGGAGCTGATTGGCTTCGACCCTGCTCAGACGTTTCGGCAGACATTGGTATTATTTTAAAGCTGTTCACTTTAATAGAATGATCATTTGTACCACAGACATTTTGAAGGAACTCTGCCTCCTCGCTAATATAGCGGTGAATTATTGATAAATCAATAAAGCAAAACGAAATTGTGTTTTCACTGCATTGACATTAAAAATCCAGGTGCATTGTATTAAAAGGGAATGGAAATCTGGAGACTCCAGGAAAATAATAAATCAGGTGTTTATGATTATCTTTGAAGTGCTCTGCGTGTAAAGTACAAATAAATGTGGTCACTGGAGTGTGTGTTTTAAGACATATCCTTCCATTCTTCACATCCCATGGTACTGGCAGCAGGTAGTTACCAGACAGGATATATAGAGAGGAATCTGTGCATTGGATGTAATGGCACACATGTACCTACGTATGTAAAGTGTAAATTGTACATTTTAGTTGAAGTTGAAAGGGCAGTTTTGTAACCCTTGGCATTGGTCATTTGTTGAGCAAAGAACTGGAACACTGCAAGGAGCAGAGAACTGGATCACTGCAAGGTTTGCATTGCACAGTAATGGCTCTGCTGCACTATTCTCTCTCTTTCTCTCTCTCTCTGATCCTGGGGAAAATGTACCAGAACAGAAAGTCACATGGTGGACTGGCACCGTTTTCTTTTGTACTCATGTCTGAGGCTCAGACGGCCAGAGCAGGTCTGTAAGGTTAAAATTGGATGTAATTTTTGCAGTTTAATTGCCTTTGGTTGTAATAACCTAGACCCCATTATCACTCCAATTTATTCTCTAAACATACCCCACTTTGACAGACACCACTGGCTGTGAAAATGTTAAATCTTTGTGGCTGTATGAATGATGGGGTTGCTAATGAAAAGCTTGCCTGTGATGGCAAATTGAAAAACAGAACTGTGTTAACCTTGAACCAGAAACAGAGTGACCTTCCTGTTATGTAATTCTTCCTCATTTAAAGCTCTTTGTACTTGCCCATTGCCTTTTTTCCTTCACCTACCACTGCATGATTCAGAAAAACATACTGCAGTTATTGATTTATCAACTATGGTATTTCAGGTTGATTTCCTTTTTTGTTTCAATAAAATCGAGAAGATATCAAATCATCCTGTGGCTGGATCACACATTTTTAAAGTTTTCGTCAGATGTGTATTTTGTTTTCCTCCGCAAACACTAGGTGGTGCACACAGCACACACGATTCTCAACAGAAACGACACACTTCGTTCCTGGTCAGCACAGTGGAGTCACTCATTTGTCTCCTGCCCCGATAGTTCATCATTGAAGTTAAAATACTGGAAGTGTGACCTTTCCAAGTGTAGAATATACTGCATTATACTCCTCTATTCAGGTAGCGCATCAAAAGTTATTGAGCTGCTTGTGTGATGAGTCCTCATTCTTCGCTGTGGGAGCACTGCCCAATATCCTTACTCATAAATGAATTAGATGGGCAGGGAGCCCATATTGTGATATTTCAGCACCAAGGCTTTGCCTCAACTGTCACTAAATAGCTCACAGAATTTTAGACCTGGAGTTTACCTATCCTTGTAATTTGTTTATATAATACGCAAGTAATGGAAGTGGTATAATTGATCTCCTGATGGTGGTGGGTATATTGGAAAATGGCGATTCTTTGGAAAAAATGTTGTGTGAGTAACCAATGATGATTATAAAGGCAGGATATTTGAATGAGATCTGGACAAATTAAAGATATTGAGTTGTTCCAATTAAGAGGGTAATGAGATCAATTTTCTAATTATGGGCTGTGGTCAACAGACAAAGAGCACACCTGTATCCTGTGGGAAGAGATCTCACTAAAGGCTGTACGCCTCAAGAAAACATTAACTAAACATATGCTGGCCAATGGCTGTGGATAATGTGCTGGCAGTCAGAGACCAAGAGAGTGAGAGTGTGGGGGACACTGCTGTTTCTATGAATGTTTCCTCTAGTTGCAACCAAAAAAGCAAACCCCTCCATTCGGATCTCCAGTTGTAAACCCCCACAAGTAAATTTGAGTTCATTGAACTACATTCCCTGGTAGTGTGGGGGATTTGATTTTTGGTGTAACATTCTGTCTCTGTTTGCAAACATTTACTTCTTTTTTTATGCTCCAAGACCAGCAGCTAGGAAGTGTGTGGTAGGGATATGTTTTTCAAGATGACCCAGGCAATTAAAATGAAGGTAATCCCAATGGTTCGAGGGTACTCAGAAAGGGCATTCTACATTCTCTAACTCTGAAATTGACAGAGCAGAGGAGCAGGTCTAGAATAAATCCATGGGTAAGCGCCTGCCCAGTGGAACTGACAGGAATCTTGATGGGGCTCGGTTTATCTGTGGCAGCACCGTGTTACTGTAACCTTCCCGCTGATGATTTGCAAGTTGATTAGGAAACGACTTTGCCTAAAGTCGCAATAACTAAAAGAAAAAAGGGAAAAGAACAACAGGAATAGGATTGGTGTGAGCCTTGGCCATTTGTATTATGTCTCTCAGCTACTTGGGAGATTAACACTACTTCTTAAAAAATTACTATTTATATATGAATTGACATGCAAGAAGTCCTTAAATGATTTATGCATAATGCTTTTCCTCTTTTTGAATGACATTGTAAAATATGTGGCATCCTTGGGGTGCTGTGGTGTGATTCCTGGAATAAATGTTTTTCCCCTTCTCATTTGCTAAGGTATCTTTGACCCAAGATTCAAACTATCCAATTAAAGTCTGAAGCACAAAACATGGGCGTATGTGCGAAACAAAAACTGTGGTAATGTATTCTGATACACATCTACATTCTCACACGTGCTGCATACAAATATCCCATGTATAATATTTCATTTTCATGGTTCACCGAAAAAAGTCTGAACCTGTAATTATAATATGTAAAATATGTTGACAGTAATTTTCTACCTGTGGTGTATCATCACTGACATATCGTAGACTTCTTCATGGTGGCTTATAATGCACGATGCGTTCATCACAAAAAAATAAAACAATATTAAACAATATCTAGAAGAAGAAATTACATTTGAATCAGATTTCAGTGACTGAACAATACATGTGCAAAGATGGGCTCACAATCTTATTTTCAAGCTATTTAAAATTGCTTTTAAATAGCTTGAAAATAAGCAGAAAAAACAATAACGGCATGAAAAAATGCATGGGTTACATGGGTTATTTGAGGAAAATCATTTGGGTTATTAAATAGTCACAAAAGCCAAGCAAATCCAAAGCATTTAACAAGGCGTGAATAGTGGAATATTTTAGAGAAGGGAATATGCAAATGCAGTGCTTAAATAGAAGTGTCATTAACAAGAGTCTGTGCTGCTCTAATATTGATGGGCACTTTATCTCCACCACTGGAGAGAAAAAGAGGAGTGAAGTGAAAATTTAAACGGAAGGACAAATACACGACACGGTCTATCATTAAAAGATCATTTCAGATGAGAGGGGAGTGAGGGAACAAGTGATTGATTAAAGAGTCAAATGGTTAACAAAGCAGGAAGCAAGAGCAATGGTTTAGAGTGGGGTTCAAGGACCAGGGTACCAGTGAGCTCCACTGAGCAAAAGAACAGCGTGACAGATATGAGAAAGACAGAAGAAAAGACAAGAAGGCACAGTTGTGTATCAGCTGACGTAGATGCATAGCATACGAATTAAGACTGGTTGAGAGAGAGAATGGCAGTAATCAAGGAGAGGAACGATTAAAGCCTGCACAAGATGTTGGCTAGGGCCAATATGTATATGTATATGGCTATACACCGTTAGAGAGGGTTAAGTGAAATTATCAAGGGACTAAGCACTGTCGATGCTCAGACACCAACTGATGATATTCAGATAATAATTTTTCTTCTCGACAGTGATGACAATGGCAATAATATGTGACTTGATAATATGGCAAAATCTGTAAAATACTCTCATTAAACACCATACACCTATGAGTATAGGATATTGAGGAATGTTTTTTAAAATGTGCCTTACCTTTTAAACATGGCATCCCAACATAAATTGATCATCTTGCATGAACTCAGAAAGATTGCTTTTACATTGTGATATCCTATCCATCGGAAGGGTAACTGAAAGTGCACTGATGAAACAGTGATGAAACAATTCCTTGTTTGCATTAGATTTTTACTTAGCTTACTTGTCCTTTAAAGACAAAAACATGCACTAAATGTCATTTTATGAAAAAACATGGTTTAAAATTAGATCTTCAAAATCTAAGGAGCTCCTTGAGCCTGAGGTACGCTGTCTCCCCGATCGACTACTTGTCTCCCCCTCTTTGATAATGACAGAAAGGGGCTTAGCTTATGATCCCATTACAAATGTAAGCAGCAGCAGCAGCACTGATGTTTGGGATAACCCCTCGTAGGGTGGTGGGCACTGTCCAAGTCGGACTCTTGACTAAAAGCAACCCACAATTAGAACTCTCTGCAGATGGGGTTAGCCATGAACGTACAGCCTATGTTTTAGCACATACAACACGTACAACAGAGAATGAGGAATTAGATTCCCCTTTTTGAAGGACTTGATGACTCCCAGTCCAAACCCTATTGACAAGTACAGTACTCAGTTTGCTCAAAGTGAAACTGATGTAGGGTGCACCAATTTAATTACTCACAAGATCCTCCTACCAGACAATGCCCCGGTATGTCAATCTAACTGTCGGATTCCCCCATCCCAATACGAGATAATGAGGGTCTACATCACAGGTGTCAAACTCATTCCATCGAGGGCCGAGTGTATGCAGGTTTTTGTTGCAACCAATGCACTACACCAGGTGATTTCACTAATTAGCTCACTTCTTCAACTAAGGAGGGAACCTAATTGAAATCACCTGGTGTAATGCATTGGTTACAACAGAAACCTGCACACACTCGGCCCTCGACGGAATGAGTTTGACACCCCTGGTCTACATTAAACAACTGCTGGATAGTCAGATTATAACAGCCCCTACTTGTCTCCCATCGTACTAATACAGAAGAAAGATGGGGGTATCAGAATGTGTGTGAACTATTGACAATTGAACGCAAAGACTAGATGAGATAGAGGGGTCTCTGGATGCCTGGACTGGAGCCAGTTGGTTTTCCAGCAGGTACAACCAAGTGGATGTGACTGAGAAAGACCCGGTGAAGACAGAAACCTTTTGGCTTGTTTCAGTTTAATTAAATGCCTTTTGGGCCTTCTAACGGTAACGGACCGCAACCTTTCAGCATCACATGGAATGGATGTTTGCAGGAGGTCTGCCGCTTCCAGGTTGACTGTGTCGTATGTATGTTTGCTGCAGCTCTTGCACCCTGGGTTTTGTAGAGAGTCTGCCTAATGCCAGGTGAATTTGTTTGTTTGTCAGATGCTTATTGTTTAGTTGTCCCTTACATTAATTAGTTTAAGCGTGCTGTATTTTTGTTTCATCTTGTATAGCTATTGTTTGGTTCGTGTGTAATTTTGATTTGATATTCGTTTTGTTAGTCCGCCCTACTGTCATGAATAACGATAAAGACAATTTTCATTTATGTGTCATCATCTGTCACCTTTTTTGTTTGGTTCTTTCTGTTTGTAAGCACTTCTCCACCTAGCCATTGATTGTGCATGTCATTTACTGAAATTGATTTATCAGATTACAGCATATTGTCCTGATGCCAATAGGCCTGGTAAAATGTAGTCTGACTATTATTCAATGCGTGTATTTACCCAAACACTTGTAATGAAGACTGGCACTTGATTTACAACCTTGTTTGTCATTCATTTGACCCCTGTAGCAGAGTTCTCTTTAAAGGGTGGTGTATTTTGGTTAACTACAGTAGGCCTTACATTACAAAGGACAATATTGTTCAGTTTTGCATTATACAATATATTATTCATACTATTTTGCCACATTTGCCTGTGGTTTGCTTTCACACAGAATATGCTGGGTGAACAGTGATCCAGTTTCCCCTGTTGAAGTGCATTCATATTTGTAATATTTTATCCTGGTGACTTGGTCCCAAGTGGACTCAATTGATCTGTAAGCAATGTATCCCTTTTGTCATGGAGTGACTTCACTGAGCAATCATTCACTGACCCTGTCCATCTAACTGTGTAAGGCACTTCAGTGTAAAGAACTCCTAATTCGATTATCACTGGCAAATGCTCAAAAAGCTGTTCTCTGTAGGAGGATTTAGGGCAGTAGAAGTGTCTGTTTAAAAGTTCAATAGAACATCCTGGAGAGTTTTTCTTTCTTCAGGTGGGAACCAAAGTCGATGCCTGTGAAATTCTGTTTGATTGTGAAACTGCAGGTCTGATCTCTTTGATGTCCCTAAAGAAAGGTCTGGTGAGGAAAGTGAACCCTCAAGTGCACTAATCATTTCATGCAAGAGGCTGTCTATTACACATTTAAGAGACATATAATGTGTTTGCACATGACCCATGATGATAATATTAGCTGCTCAAAAATATTCTGTGGACAGCATGATATTCCTGGACATTCTGTAAACAATGCCTTTCATTGGGTAAATTACTTGGGTAGACTAGTTCCATTTAGTCTACATTTTCTATTTGATTCTATGTGGTCTACCTGTAGATGTCTGCAGAAAGATAATTCGAAGTAATGAATGAAGCTTCCACACAATTTGGTATCTACAAATCTTATTTAATTAGCTGAGCATTTGGTCACAAGACATTAGTCAGAGTATCAGATGTACCCTGCATATTAACACTATATTATGCAGACAGAGATCTGTGCAAACCTGTTCTCAGTCAAGTCTGAAGCTCTGAATATTGTGTCAGGGGCCAAATTACAGAGAGACAGATGACTACATCCAACATATCCCTATATGAAGCAACAGTCTATGTTCATGAACAATAAAATAATCACTTACATATATATATATATATCGATTCTATATTTGAATATCATAACCTGTACATAAATGTTGCTAACTTGAATTGTGGCATTTAGACAAATCTTATAAGCATTTCCAGTTGACCCTTGCTCTATTCCCTTGGACACTTCTGAAGAAAGAGTCTGTTCAGGTCATTTCTTTTTTATGGTTGCTTTATCCACATCACTGTGTGGATAATTTGTCTTTTCTGTATCAGATCTATGCACCTGTGCAGTTTGTGCTGGGTGCACAGATGTTTCCCACCCCCCATTGTTTGTACTGGAGAAATATAAAATAAAGTATCACAAAAATAAACAGTTAATGTAATTTAAATGAAAGGCTAATTTGGTATAGAAAGGATAACATTACCTACAACAACAACAAAAGAAAAATGAACACAAATAAATGATTAATTTGGCTCATATCCTGATTAATTAATATTTCATTATCTATTGTATTTACCAAGATCAGCTCTGCGGTAAATATCATTTGATTAATTATTTTGGCAAGATTACATGACATTTTCCACAATATCCTCAATGTGAACAAAGTCATGTGTTTTCAATAATAAACCATATAACTATATATCCTTCAACCTTATTGCTAAAAGACATTCTGCACTCATTAAAGCCCCAATATTCAATAATCTTTTTCTGAATGTGCATCTATTACCACTTACTAAACTTGACTACCATGTTTGTTTCCTTTATACTTCACTGTAAAGCCTGGAGACTTCTAAAATCCAATCTGGTCGAAGCCCTCACACTTTTATTTGAAGGCTACTTCTTGAAAAAATAAATGTGTCTTGTGAATATGCATCGGTGCCCTTTTCAACACAGTCGCATCAACTTGAAATATACTACAGTTGTTTTTTCTTGCTAAGCTATTATCAAAGCACTTTGGCCATAGCTAGCAATGCCTTGACATTCACTAGACAAAAAAATTCAGCATTGACGCCTTCAAAATCAGTCTTAGATGCATGTCAAGTTTGTGGAGAAAACTATACAATCTGGAAGTTATAGTCATTTAAATTACATGTTCTATGGCCACAATAACATGACTTAAAAACCATCAGGGTTGGTTGTGTAATGTAATTGCTTAAGCCAAAGTAATTTGCTTTACTGTCCCCACCCAATACTCTGATGTGAATAACTCAATTATTAGATTCATATGAACAAACTTTGCTGTGTGGTTTGAGGCTCTCTGACGGTAAGCAGAACATTGTCTCCTTATCAACAAATTCAGATTGTTCAGCTGGATATCTGAATCCATTAAATGTTTTTTTAATGTTAATGGTTCAGGAGACATCACAAGCAGCCACTGCGGAAGGGTCTGTCCTTTAAAAGGGAACAGAGCGGTTCGGTCCCTTACAACATAGTGTTTTATGTGTACTCTGCATCATTTTTTGGGGCTCTACACTATCCTAGTATCTTACTTCCCTAGATGCATTAAAACTGGGTGGGCTGTGCTGATGCTTGCCTGTAGGTTTAACATGCCAAGTGTACAGTGCTGTATCACCAATGTCCCTCTATCCATATAAATACTATTGGTTGGAGGCTGGCTACCTCGTTGCCACACCAACCTATACCCATCATCTGTGTTACAGGGAGCTACAGGAAGTGATTATAATCACTGATTTAAAAAAAATCATAAAATGAATAAATTCAGTCTCCAAACAATAACCAGCTCTTTCTTGCCCTCTTTTTTTACATTTCAGTTTAATGGTATCCTCGCTTTAATTTCCTCGGTAGTAATGGATTGGCTGACAGGGGCAGTGAGAATATGGAACCTCCTTTGAGAGCCCGGGTACATGATCGATGCAGAGCCTGATGTGACAATCTGTCTCCTCTTGATAGCCCTCAATCTGCTTGGTGCACTAGCTTGGATAGGCAGAGAGCGATAGAGTGAGACAAAATGTAGAGGTGGGAGGGAGCCAACTAGGAGGAAGGGGGGAAAATAGATTTTGCATGAAGTGATTACTTTCTTAATTAGTATGATTAATAGCAGAGCAGTCAAATGTGCCACTGCTGCCGCTATCAATGGCAGGAGAGATGAATGCACAAAATAATGGAGGCCAGGAAAATAGTGTGCCCTTGCTGTGTTTGTATCGTCTTCATTTTGTTTTTCTACGTCCTATTGCTTGTCTTCATGGATAATTATGTCCCCTGTTTGATTAAGGCATGGCTCTGACAACTCCATCATTTGTATTGTGTAGTTAGTAACAGGCTCGCTTCTGGGTATATGGGGAAGCTTAAGCATTTGTGCACACCCTCGTCCTGCTCGGCCAAGCGAGGAATGTTCCTGGGTCATCATAATTTGTTATCCCAGGCCCGACAACCCCGTCAACCAATCAAACAAGGGATAGCTTTTTGACATCATCAACATTTCCACCACCCGATTTTTCATGATCACTTGAACAAGTTAAAAATGTGTTCTTTTTGATATTTTATTCATAACGAATTAAATTATATTTAAGAATATTCAGCTGTAGTATCTAGAGGATCAAATTAGCTAACAAGTTGTGTACTAACTGTGTATGTGCAGCTAGAAATGTACTAATTCGTTATGTTGATAATGTCAAAAAGCTGTCCCATGTTTGATTGTGATTGGTTGTCCTGGGATAACAAAGTATGATGACCCAGGATCATTCCTCACTTGGCAAAATCAGAACGAGCTGTGCACACCACATCTGAATAAACTATACTGTAGCACTGTACAGAGATTTCAATGTTGAAAGACCTGTGGCTATATTGTGATCAAGGCCGAAATTACCATATATATTGGGGGGGACACATCCCCCCCAATATTCAGATATGCTCAAAATGTCCCCCCCAATATATAGCCTAGCTGATATAAAAAATATAAATAAATTGATTTGGTCCCCCCCAATGTTGACTCCATGGTTACGGCCTTGATTGTGATAGTGCACTGCAATACATATACAGTTGCGACACTGCTCTCAGCTTTGTGAAGGCTTTTTTTTCAACAATGTTTCCAGATTACTTACTACATGCCGTATTTGTTGCTCATCTTATTTATTGTAACAGTAAGAAGTGTGCATATTGCAAAAGTTTGCGATTGCTTGTACAGACAGAACAAGGTTATTAAGTAAAATATTCCAATGAAAGGCCTCCAATGCATTTCAGTTCCTTTGAGCCTTCACCAGGGTATGATCTGATTGTCACATGTTATGGATTTTACTTCCGTATCCTAATGCACCTTTACCCTTATCTCCTAATCTATGTACCTATCTTAACTATTATCATTGCTGGCAGATGGCTGGCCACGCATCTCTATATCCAATGCTGCGTGTGTCCTTGTCTACGAGTTTTAATTCTCTTAAATACCATTTAGTGAAAACCCATAAATTCAGCAGGACGATTGTGTTCATTAAATTTGTTCATTCTCTTGCATATTCAGTCAATTTTTGTGGTGCTCCTTATATAACTGTTTCATATAGATTTGACAGTCCTGAAATACCAGTACTTCTTCCCCCAGAAATGTCTAATCTCAAAGTAAAGCTTTCAGAAATGGCTCAGGGTCTATGCCTCAATTCCTCTTGCCATTTTGGTTGGTGCTGAGTGGCTTCCAGACATATTTTTATTGCAATGACTTCACTCAGCAGAGTTGGGGTGTGATTATATATTCCATATAGCAGACACTGTGATCTAACCCCAGGTCGATCCCAGGTGCCACCCGTCTCGGGATATTACATTGCTGGGACATGGTCACGAACCATTGGGGACTCTAAAGAGCCTGACTGTGGCTCACTGCCTTAAGAAATTAAGTTTCTTTTCAAAATGATTCTGCCCCTAAGTGGTGAAAATATGTGGTTTACCCAGAGGTGCAAAGTGGGACTTGAACTGTTCATTTATGGGTATCATTTTGAATACATGGTGTTCCTCAACGAGCTTGATTTATAGCTCCATATTTTAAAATTGCACACAGACACCTTGTTTGAGCTTAAAACCTCTCAACTCAACCCTAATGATTATCTCCTGTAAAGGATGCACTGAAACACCTTGACAGCCCCCAAAAGAATTCTGTGATTGATTAAGAACAATACAGTTTAATTTTACATTGGGGGATTCCGTTCAGGATCTGTTGATTTTCTCAGCTCAATTTTGCTTCCCCATCAACACAAGGCTTACTGATGCCTCCTTTCTGAAGGCCTCAAACTGAAGTACAAATGCCTCAATATGCCTTCTAATTACATACATACTCAGACTACACTGAGATATGGCACCAGAACCCCATTAGTGTGATTATAGAACACATTTATATACACTACACGTTAAAGCAGGAGGTTGCTCTCATGATACACTTCACAAATGTTAGCCTGTCATACCCATGTCCACATTCATTCAGTCACCCATAGATGACATTTCAGTGGTGAGCTTTACAAAATACATTTGGAACTCAGAAGTGTCTCTAGTGTCTCAATGTTAAGTTTAACTGCACAGCTGAGTGACAGATTTAAAATTGCAAAAGGCAGTTGTAAATACCCAGGAGTTCAGCACACCCATCAAACAACACATCAGAAATGTGGCAAAATCAAAGAGTTGGAATCGGACCGGAAAGTCTCTATCAGTTGACCCCTAATGCTGGAGATCTTCTCGGACTGATGTTAGACACATCATATTTCCACTTTTGCTTTAACCCCTGAGAGAGTGATTTGCACAGAGACTCATCTCTGGCAAAATTACAAATAAAAATGTAAATGTAAAAGGTAGTTGCTGATGGAAATCGCAATGTTCCCTTCATGATTATTTTAGGTATTGTCAGAGCTTAATTAAAGCTTGCTCCGGCACCTCTGAAATTGTGGTTGTCTGCACTCCGGCACCTCTGAGCTCAAGATCGGCACCTCAACGTGACAAGAATAATTTTGTAAGTACATCGGTCATCTCAATAATTTATGCTGTTATTTGTAGCAGTGATTTTGAAAATGCATGTTACTTTTATTGTTATTGGGCATTATGTCCATGATGTCACACTTGAGCACTCAGGTACCTTTGTCCCTCCTCCCACACCATGTAGACTTTGAGCTCTGGAACCTTGGGATTTACGAATTAAGCACGATTGTCATTGGCATTGTTTTTCATTCTGCACATTTGCATGGCTGTCAGTTCTGCTCATTTGTTTAGCTTTTAGCTGTTTTCAGTTTAATATCTATTACTTGTCAATATACTACATCTGCCAATGACTCATCTGGGGTGCGCACGGAGATGGCCTCCATCTCCCTCAATGGTGTGATCTTTTGGTTCAGTCACTGCTCAACCTCAAGTTTTTATTACCTATTTATTTTTCATTTGATTATGTACACACACTGTGAGGTACGGGATAAGGACCCAGATGCAGACCAGGATCAGGCAGAAAGGAACGTTTAATTCAGGCAAGGATCAAAACCAGTAGACAGAGTAGCGAAGACACAAAATCGAAATGCAAGAGAGTAGTCAAAAAACAATCCATAAAGTCAAAAACCAAGAAATCAGAAAAGGCAAACAAAACAGAATCGGCAGGCAAACTCGAAATGAAACGGAAGGGGTGTCTCGGGAAAATACAACAGACTCTGGCTTACTGATAATCGACCAGACATAGCAAAACATAACACACACCGCATTGAACATTTAGGCTGCAAGGCCCTCTTCAACTTTTTCCACTTTTACACGTATCAGCCGCAATAGCAAGCAAAGCCAAAGATCACAATGTCCATTTGTCCACTTGCAATTCACTTTTGAATAAGTTCTTCAATTTTAGCACAAACCTGTAGACAACCCTGTAATCTCTTCTGTAGTGTATTCTTAAATGGAAAGAAAAACCAGATTACAAAATATATTTTGGCTAAGCCTCTTTGGTGTGCGTTAATGAACTAAATATTCTGCTTTATTCTGATTTATGATCATTCAACTCTTTACACTGCATATTATTATTATTTTTTATAAAGGAAAACTGTATATTGGTACATTTAGTAACCTTATTGTTATGTGCCATTGCCTGTTACTATTTTTTTAAAAGTATAAAAAGATATATCTGAAAAGCACTCTTTTCAGTTGTTTATTGAAGTAATCTTCTCCCTTTTATTAGGTTCTTGTGCTTTCAGGCATGTTGAGTTTTGAGTCTTCTGGTGTTATTTTTTTGTTTATGAAGACCTTATTAAATTGTACCTTTCCTCTGACTCTTACTTTAATAAACCATGCCTTTGATGAAACTTTAATCGGCTCTCCTTAGAATGCGGGTGATGCAGTCTCTGTCCATCTCCTCCTTTTCCCCCAGTCGCTCACAGATTTGGCTGGGTCAAACGCTTTGGCACCTCAACACACTACAGGAGCCATTGAATAATTGATTGCTTCATCTCAGTCATTTTCTCTGCATTGTCATGCATGTTCAGTTCAGACTTCCACCAGTACTCCTTTCCCATTTACTCACCCTGCCTCTACCCATTCAGGATTGCTCAGATCCAGGAGGAAAAAATCACCTGGACAAGCAAGATGAAGGAGATATATCGGTTCATCTTGATTTTGAAGACTGCTGATTTACAGATTAGTAAATCTGGTACAACCAGCTTTTGCAGAAAATTCTGGAAAGGACTCTTTTTATGTTTTTGTTTACATGTGTTTACATAAATCATATGAAAATATAGGCATAGACAGGAGAACTAAAGCCCTTCTCCCTCATCTTCAGAATAGGATATACAGGTATTTTATTTCTCCTTTATTTATACAAGAGATATAAATACATATAAATAAATACAAATATAGAATACTCAAGACAATATTTAAAAATTACAGTAAAACGTTGAAATTAAAACAAATCAAAGAAACTGTCACGCCTGAAAACAGGTACGCTCCTCAGTAACTGTTCTGTAAATGATGCCTTTGATATCAACAAACAATCTTAGCAGGTCCAATTTGATCTGATCCTGTACAATTTTCCAACACCAAGGCACATGATAAGCTGTCTTACGTCCAGAACATGGGGAAACTTAAAAAAGTAACAACTACGCAAACAAGACTAACTAATATGATGCTGAGAATAGCCATTCAGCCCATCTAGGCTCATCATTTACCTATATTTACCTTAATATGGTTAATCCCCACTGTTCTTAATGCCATGTTCACTGGATTCTGTTAAGATAGATAAGATTAGAGAAATGTGGAACTGTGGATTTGTCATATCCTGTACTGAAGTAGGAGAATTCTGTTTAAGTACATGAGAAATAGGCCAGCCAGGTGGAAAGTGTATTTTATTAAAACTCGGTCTCAAAAGGAGCTTTGCTTTGTTCACACCAATGTGACAAGCCACAGATGTGTCCTCTTAGGATGAAAGCATAATGGCTCTGCCAATAGGTTCACAGTCTTAGGTTATGTTCTATAAAGGGACCTGGGACAAGGGGCCACATTTCCTGGTCGAAATGGCTGTGATATTTCATGTTTAAGCAATAACAGACTTACCAGTGGCACTTTCGGAGTCTTAGTGTTTCCCTTGATTAAGTTTAATCTGAGCTGGTAGTTTTACATTACAGTGGAACATTAATTTGAAACCAAACCGTACAGCAGAGAGAGAGATGTTTAATTATTTTGCTTTGGTTTACAAAGAATGTAAATGAATCTATTAAAATTGAACACGTAATTTTTTTATGTAAGAAGCCATTATGAAAAAAATAACCGTTAATTAAATTTTTATTTTATTGTTTTGCATTACTAGAGCCTGTCCTGTTGTATTGGCTGCCATTGATTGCACTCTTACACAATAGCATTTGTGTTGCATTCAAAAATGGGAACAGCTTGTTTAGACATGGTAAGTGTTTCCAAAGTTTTTCCTCCATACTTTATACATAACATTAAACATTTATAACATTAACATTTTGAAAACACGTGTGATTCGATTGTTTTTATCTGACCTATCTAAGTGAACCATGCCAGTAGTCAATGATTTTCCCTGATATAAACGGTGTGATCAAGATTATTCAGAGTTCAAAGGGAACGTTGCACAGAGACAATCGCACAGAGCAATTCAGAGCAGGGATCTTTGGACTTGAGTGTTTGAAGTTTCAAGGTTCAAGTTTCAAGGATGTTCAGATGTTGCATGCTGCAGAAATATCATATACATAGGCCTGGATTCAATCAACATTCATCTTTAAATTTTGCTGTCATTTAAATTTTGATTGTGTTATTTTTTTTAATGCAAAAAATAATTTTCATTGCTTTTGGTGATTGCTGAATTGCCCAAACTCTGTTTGTGAAAGTGTTAGTGTGAATCAAAGTTAGAGCTTATCTGCAAAATAGTTGTGCCTCTAGACTCAGTAAAAGGCATATCCCACCACAGTTTTTTTAATCGTATAATGAGAAACATCTCACTGCGAATGTGCCTTTTCCCCTAGATTTCCCGTAGCGTGTGACGGATCGCGGACACTTTTGCACCTCAGCGGTCGGACAGTGTAAAGGAAAATCTTGCTCGGGATGTGACTTCTAGTCACCTGGTAAGTAATAACGTCAGAGATCACAGGGTAAGAGGTTTCGGGGACATTTCTGACAACTGTCCCTACAAACGTGCCAATATTTACATCTGGAGCATTAAGTTTAGTGGCGATTTTGAGACAGCAATATAGTTCTCCACATCACATCATTGTGCTGCATTTTCTTATATCCGTAGATGTTTTTGAACTTGTGGATAACTGTATGCTATTCTTCATTATCAGTGCCCCAATTCCATAAAAATCATAGATTTTTACATAATTTACTTAACTGAGAATGGCCTTAATGCTTACTTTCTGATTGATAAATTACATACAGTTATGACCTGCAGTCAGGTCAGTCAGGTTTTAGAAAGCCTGCTGCAATACAATGACTGCATGGTATGCTGAGGACAGCTCTGGCCATTAATCATCTTTTCTAAGAGGGCTCCTATAAAAAGAGAGTTTTCAACTTGTTCCAAATTGTTCCTTTTCTTGCCCAATTTTGAGTGTCTAATCATAATTGTAATCACCCCAGTGCTGCAACGTCCACCGCCAATTCAATAATATGAGCAATTATGCATCGTCCTATGGCATTCGTGGACAAATGTGATCCGTTAACAATTTTCTATACCTTTTATAAGCACTAACATAACAGAGGAGTGTGGGCACTGTGACTTGCTAATCTGTATTCTTAGAAATGACTAAGGCACGTCTCACCGATGTGCGTGTGAAGCAGTAATGTAATCTGATCTTTGATTTTTGCTCTGACTGGCTATACATGGGTGGTTACTATCTCCCGCTTGGAGTGGGATTGATGGTGGAGACATTAGTATGACGGTTGTGTTTGAGGACAAAAATAGATTAAAAGGGAGTGCAATTAGGGTGTCAGAGAGCCAGATGTAATCTCCCGTAGGTGGCTATCACACAGAGAACATGGAGCAAATGTCATAGTCCCTGACAGAGTAATGCTATTGATGAATTGTGCTCTCTAGGGGATCTCCATGTGAGCTACTGAATTGACTGCTGGCTCTGTTTACGAAGCCGAAAGATTTTCTTGCTTACAGTGCTTACGTGATGGCATGACTGGTAACCCCGTCGAGGTCAATTCATTTTCCCATTGAGGGGACATTTCTGGCCAGCAACTGAAGGCCTACACGTAATTCAAAGTTATATAATGTTTGACTCACATATCACACAGTAACCCAATGCTTCATGCGTTTTCAAAATCCCGGGGTGTTTTTACACGTTGTCCTTGAATTTTATTCGATTTCTTCGCTCTTTACATAATTTTATCCAAACAATTACAGCCGGAGTTGCCATACAATTCAGCAGATCTATTACTAGGCATGGCACAACAGAGAAAGCTAATAACCTTTACGAGAAAGCTTTTGTAAGCCCTGCGTCTATCCCACGTGCTTTGAGGTAAAGAAGGGGGAGGGAGGGAAACAAAATGCTCGGTTTGAGTCACGTATACTGCACTATTTGGGAAAAGCTGTCCATCTGAAAATATGGTTGAATACCAGTCTGTAGATTCAATCTGGTGGGAGCCAGTCTCAGCCTTCTTCCACCTGAGATTTTGCTGCATCAGCAGACAGACAGGCGGCGATGGACCGTGAACATGCGCACCACCGTCTGAATTTCAGATAAAGGCTGAACAAAATAAAGTGCAGCTTCTGGACCGTTTCTCTTCCTATTGACGTCATGGTGCTTTAATGACTTCACAGTTTGACAAGATAGCCTCAAATGACAAACTTTGAGTTTGAGTGCCTTGTCTAGGGTTTCCCAGCATTTCCGAATCTGTGGCCCACCCAACTAATTGTAGTCTTACCTAAGATTTAAAATGCTGTTCCATGCCTTTCAGTTAACATTTTTATAGAGAGAAAGAGAAGTTGAGAAATTGATTCTTTGTGCATGAGCTTTGCATGAGGTCTACTATTCTGAGCCATTTCCATGATAGTATTGACAGGATTTCAAACTCTGAATTATTACTAAAAGTATGTGTATAATGTCCTAAACAGCCCACTGTATATGCTTTGGATCATATGAAAAAAAGCTTTGTGCAGGGAGTTATAAATCTATTTCTCATTCAATGAGTTGGAGAGGAGGAATTTTCATGGAAAGAAATAGAGATTGGTTCCTTGCTTTGTAATATGCCTCCATACCAAGGAAGGTAAGGGAAAACATAATATTTTATGGTTGTTGTGAGGTTACCTTTTAATATACAATTGCATGCTGAATAAAGGCCTGATACGTGGAGAAAAATGCAGCAACTATAATGCGAGGAATTTCCTCCTTAAAATGGTTGTGCCCCCAAAATATTCTGATCCATGGTTTTTATTCTATTGATACTGTAAACAGTGGGTGATATGTGGTGATAATTTGATGTATTAGAAAAGGGGCAATCAGCTGATATTATGTGGCTGGGTAGAGTTTCAGCATTGGCCCTTTGGAAAGCATCACAGGAAATGTATTTTTCTTTCCTTTAGCCACTGACCCATTGCAGAGCTATCTCAGATCACTAGCAGCATAGTGATTGAGATAACACCGATGTAGTCAATTCAAAAAAATGAAAATGACATTTGACTTGTAACATCTCTTCAAATGTACTGATTTTAGTACTGCTATTTTGTTCTTCATAACCATAACAGACACATGCGGACTGGAGCAAAAATGAAGGGGTCACACTGTTGCCATGATCCAGAATGTTGAGTACAGCTGTGATGACATTTCTGTTTTTTCATCTCAACACAATGGGTCTCACCCATATGCATATATTGATGAATTCCCATTGTTCTTATGTGACATGCTGTATGTCATTTATAATTAGCTTAATATAGGCCCCGGAAAACCCATATAAGGCCTTTCTGATTTCACAGTCGCATAGCCTAGACTCAAAGTCAAAGCAAAAGGAAAAACTCAAACATACCATCAAAAGGCACAAGAAAGAAGAACTTCTCTTGGCAATTGAAACCAGCTTATAAGATATTGATCATTTTCTGCAAAATGTCTTGCTGATCTCTATAGATGAGCTTGCTTCTGAAAAAAGCATGGCCTGCTGGATCTTCCAGCAACGCCAAATATGTCACTGTCACGTGTTTTTGAGATATAGTGATGCATTAAATATACATTTTTCTTAAACAAACTGGTCTGAATACCAATGAATCTATTACATTAATGAAATGCAAGCCAATTAAATGTATGCTGTTGACCATAAATCAAGTAAGGGTAGCAGCTTAATTCTTTGTTTATTGCTAAATAAATTCAGATTTAAAAAAAAGAAAGTCATGCAGGCTAATACCTATAATATAGAAAACACTGGCTAGGATTTATTTGGAAACCATGCATATTTTTGTTCACTAAAAGCCTTTTTAAAATTGAGATTGTATTGTACCTACACAGGATTTCCTTACAATGAATACAAGCTATAAACGGTGAACAAATCTAGATCAAACCATGCAAAATGCAAGAAACAAGTTAGTTTCTGTTGGATGAGTCTTGCTTGCACAACTCTCAGGTCATGCTGTGGAGCTCTGAGGCTGTGTATAATTGAATTCTGTGATAGCTCTGAAGATGATCAATGGTATAGCAAATGGATTTGTTGCTGAATGAGTGAAGTCTCTAGTTTCCCAATCTGTCTGCTTGAATTACACCACAACATCTTAACTTGCATGTAATATCAGAGAATAAAGGCTCCCCTACAATCCTCAACAGCTACGTCTGGGTGCTTGCATACAACCTTCCACTATACTGTAGATGTTGCATCTGTGTACAAAGCTTCATCATTTTTTCTTGAGGGAATGCATGAGGGGGGTTGTCATAAAGATACAGCTGTTTCTCTCTCTTTTTTTGCTCTGAAAGCCAGGATTGATTTGTTGTTGTTGGATTAGCGCTGAACCATACATTGTCGTATTTCAGATTCATTGACCAATCTAATCAAATGAATCTCTCTACAGCTCAGCTCTTGAAGTTAATCAGAGCTGTACATTGGAGGAATAATGTCTGCTGTGAAAATGCAACTGTTTTGAACAGCAGAGATCTGGTGTTATGGAAAACAGTTCAACCGCAGCAAAGCGATTTTCAGGGATTAACGCTAAACCTTAATTAAACCTCCTTGTCCCCCAACCCTGACCCTGGCCAGTGCATCTTACAATTGCTTTTGGATGGAGATTGTATTGCATTGTATCCGTGTCATTGTTGGTGGGACATTTTTACAAGTTCTTACAGTTCTCAAGGAAGAAACTGAAAATATTATTTCCGTGATATTACACAAAATGAAATGTATGCATTCTGTCATTTTCCACTTGTTGAGTGAGCTCCTACATTTGGCTTGAGTATTTCAGCTCTGCGTCAGAACCGGTTTTATATGTAAGTGTGTGCGTATGTGTGTGTGTGTGTGTGTGTGTGTGTGTGTGTGTGTGTGTGTGTGCGTATGTGCGTGTGTGGCATGAAAGCTCATTGAAAAGCTCTCAGCAGGCACCTCCATGAGAAACTGCCACCTTTTCAGCAGCCATCTGTGCCGACCACATCATGCATATTTCAACATATATAAAAGTAAAATTCCGTTTTTATTGTGCATTTTGTTTATTGTCATGACTCACGGACCTTTTCAGGTAGTGAAACATTGGGTCACTCATTTCTGTTAAATTTTTAAACCGTTTTTTTCCCTCTAAATGACAGTTTTTGGGATATTAAGCCATTACAGGCAGTGCAGCGGGAGGGGGGAGCACGGAGTGCGGGAAGATGACAGTGCAGATGGTTTATTAGAGATTATCTCAGCTGGAGGAAGTGCTTGAGCGGTGAATTAGAGCTGGGGACAGTGAGGATCTCTCAGCCGGACTCCAGGCCACAGGAATGTGGACACAGCCAGAGACGCTGATCAGAAGATTGAACACACACAGCCAGGGCAGACTGGAGCTGAGAAGGAGGCTGTTTGTTGGACGGCACAGACAGAGGACGGGGTAAAGGCTAAGGGTTCAAGTTCAAGCATGAGTTCAGGGTTACTCTGGAAATCTTCATTAATCCTGAATAGGGCTGGTCAGAGTGAAAAACCGGATGGATTGGCTTCTTGGGTTCTGTCTGAGGGGTACCCCATACTTCAGCTTGATGACATACCACTTTGGTAGCATAACTATATAAATGTGGCCCCGTGAAAAAGGATAGCCCACATTTAAAGCTTTATAACTGGCCAAAACAGATAATAGAGCAGCTGGGCATAATCCCCAAGCCTCCTTCCTTTGTGTCCTGCCTGTCGAATATACATGGATTTCATGGGCTTTGCACTCAGTGCAAGTATTTCCTGCAAAGCTGCCCATGCACTACTCCTGGAACAATTCTCAGCCATTCTTAAAGATTTTGTACTCAGCACCTTCAGCTTGCATTAGAAGACATTGTTAGAATTCAATTTGCTTTAAGCCTACATTGCACCCACTGATAGAATCTGCACACTGACTGCATACATATCAATACCTCCAATATATGCTTTAAGCAATTATCTGTTTGCCTCTATCAGTAAACATTGCATGTTAATAGCAACTGAAATAAAATAAATTAAAATTAAATGTTTCAAAGTAAAATAAAGTGAGGTGTCTTTGTCCTGCTCTTCTGTGAAAAAAAGTTTTTGTTTTTGAGAAATTGCTTGCTTAAATTGCTGTGTGATATTTATGTTACTGCATTTAACTTCATGCATAGTCAAATGATGTTTAGCTGAAAGAGCACAGGCAAGCAGCTGTGCCTCATTTCGCAGACTCCCTCTTGATCATTCTCCCTTATAACCCAACTTGAAGCTCTAATCCTCGGTTCACAGAAATTGACAGATAGATATTACATTAAACGTCTTGCACAACATCCGCATGTTTTCAGTCATTGACATCTCTGGAAGACTTTCAAAGGTAAATCTGTCAGATACGAATAGTAGTCATCTTCTAATCGCTTCACAGCTGAAGATCTGGTACTGAAACACCAAAAATAATACACTTGGAAGCTGAAAAGGGAGGATTTAATGTTCTGTGAAGTAATATAATTATGGAAATGTAGTCACATGTTTATAATTATAGTTCATTCTGTACTCACACATAACCCTGTATGTTATTTATGTAGTGGTTTCATTTTTATATTCAGTTTTATACATTAAATTAAACTCTGCTGCATCTATGATATAGATTAATCCAGTGGTATAATTCAGGCCAGGGCTACTTCCCCCGGTGGATGAGTGAGATGGCTGGCTTGTCTCTGGACATCTAAATTGGTTTTTCAGAGGACACATTATTGTGGCTTAGCTAATTAAAATTAATAAAGACTCACACTTGCTGGAGAGAAAGAGCACAGGCTTCATGCCGGGAACAATATTGCTTTGCATTCCTAGAATTTGGCTCTCTGGTACAAGGACATTGCAGAGTGATGTAATAGCCTTGCCCAGTGGGTGACTGCGGCCAAACGTGCTTCACATAGCACAGGCTCTTTGAGCTCAGCTGTATGGGCTCATTTAAAGCTTGCGTTCAGTGCTGGTGGAAAGGAGATGGTGCTTTACACGCAGTGCATGTAGTGCTTTCGGTTTTATTTGATTCGTTTAGTATAGGTTGTGGATAGGGTTTCTCGTCTGTTCATTAGGTAGTTGATGGTATAAAGTGTTTAGAGCATTGTGCACCTCATAACCTCTCCGGGGGAAGAGTGTTTAATGTTCAGTCCTCTAGCATTATCTGGGGTGTGCAAAGACGGAACAAGGTATTGCAGGCAATCTTGTGCATTTCCCATCAGAGTAGCTTTCCGTTTCAATTACACCTTGACATGGAACACATTTATAGAAAAGGTTCTCGCTCACTCTCTCTCTTTCTCTCTGTTCTCTGAGATTGACTTATTTATTTCTTTTTGAAAAGGTCCATCATCCTCCTAATTTAGTGGGACAGTTTCCACTGTGATACAGTCGTTCCACCCCATGGGTATGATGGTGTGAGGAGCAAGACTCCCGTTATCCCATTAAACATGAAGCAAATCATTGTTTTTCATTTTCTCCCCACTGCTGTCTCCCATCCCAGCACATCATAAATCCTCTGTCTGTGGCTTCCTCTGGAGATACAGGTAACATGTTCAGGGGTGAACTCCCTAACCAATGCAACTGAATGTGTTATTATTAAGCTAGTGGTAGTAGTATTAGTGTAGGACAGTGTTGTTTTCAATGTGTTAACCCTCTGCCAACATATGATAAATCCACCCCCGGGGCTTCTCTGTCAAAGAAGTGTCCTGATATCAGCCACACAGTGGATTTACATATTATTTCACTCTTTTGAGTATTTTCATTCAATATGCCAATCTGACAAAAAGCCATGCTGGGTCAATTAAATAGCAAAATGGATATTGTGCAATATGTTTCCTATGTCACCTGTGGAGGTGGTTAGTGGTTATAAATCTTTCCTTTATACTACCACTATAAACTATACCATATACTATACTATAACTATAAACTGAACCATAACATACCACTGAACCATTGTTAATAACAAGGAAAATGTGACCCTGTAGAAAGTAGCCAAAGGGACAAAGTGACCTGCGGAGCCACAGGACGTAGGTTAAGCAGAGAAAATATTCAGTTACTAGCTGTCTGGAATTAACACCGGGAAAAAGGACAGATGTTGAAGGGGCTCTATACTGCATATTTAGACCAGGGAACGTTGTGTCATCAGATGATATTGATGAGGCTGGACTTTTTTTTGCCTTTCATGAATCTCAAACTGCTTTACATTTAAGAGGGCAGGTGTCAACCCCCTGCAATGCGGCGCACCCAACAACTTGGTGATGCACGGTAGCCATTTTGCACAGAAACACTCACCACAAAGGATCACTTTATTCAACATATTAAAAATGTGGGTTGATAAATGATAGGATTGAGACAACCACATCAGGAATTTTGCAAGGGCACCTGGGACCCCCTAATACCGTAATAATACTAGTCAGTTTAATGTCTCATCCAAGAATGTACATGGCCTGGCTGATGGCAAATTTCCTGAAATGATTGAGAATGAGACTGATAGCAGAGAACAGGGCATGCTATGAGGGTAAACAAATTAATCCAGTATAGATCATACAGTCATACAGTACAATTTGCGCATAAATAATGAAAAATCCAAATTTGATAAGACTATTTATCACAACAAATGTACTTATTACCTTTTGGCTCAAGGCTCATGGAAGGTACTGTCCCTACCTATGGTATGACATGCCTTATCCTTTGAATATTTCTGCATTGACCTTCTTTACTTACATACACCAAACCTCATCACCTGTTTTGGCATTATGCTTTTGATACTACACTGTTTTCCCATATGTACATTTTAATACATATTCATAGTTATTTCTGGTAATAAAAGAAATAAAATAAATGACAACATGTTCTGTGTCGCTTTCATTTGATAGTTTTGTTGGCTAAGGGAATAAAGAAATGATGGTGTCTTGTCAGATGGAAATTTTTAATAGACATCTGAATTGTGAAGTGTCATAATGCTGAAATATTTCAAGATTGAGTCATGTTCTAATATAGACAACTTAATTCCCTTTCTTACTCACTTTTATTTATTATTAGCCCAGTTCATCCAGGCCAGAAACTGAATGCAGAAACTAAAAATGCAATTAGATTGCAGCTGAGATAGAACCTGTATTCTTACTAGCTTGCAGCACAAATTATGAGAAAAAAAGCTTAAAGCAATAGTGGAGTCAAAATCAGATTTTCCCAAAGTTTTTCATATTTGTACAATAGGGGATGAAACCAAAACCTTTAAAAAAAAATTTTTTATTTTGCAATAGGTCAGAATCACCATTGAAAGGCCTCAGAACCCTCTGTGTGCTGCGTTAGGTGCCACATAGGCCCATATGAATGGGGTGATTAACATAACAAATTGCTCTATTTAATGGAGTGATTGTGGTCAAATTGGGTGCTTCTGTTCAGCCAATTTTTCAGGTTGGACTTTTTGCACTCCCTTCTTGATGTCAAGAAGGGGCTCATTTAAATAGACCAATGAAAATGTTTGTTTACATTTTGAAAATCCCCTCCCATTCCAAAAACGTGCATGGCTCTTCCATAACCAGGGTTTAGCTGTTACTAGCTCTAGGGGCCATTTTAGCTAAGATGAGTACCAAAAACACGAAATGTGTGCAATTGCCAGTTGCAAGGCAGTAAATGTGTCTCTGCATAATATTCCAAAAGGACCAATGTGACAGGAGTGGTTTGAGGCAGGGCAGGGCTTTTCCAGTAAATGTAGAAATTATACAAATTTGTAGTACAAATTGCATAGAAAACCAAACCATGGGGTTTGCAAAGTTCATCAAAATGAAATCAAATTCTGTCTCATCTATTCTGAACCTGGTCACTGTCAATCAATGTGCAAGTACATATCAATTTATTATGAACTGCACAATGCTATTATAGTTGTGTATCTGACATACTATGCCAACGTTAACATGGGTAGGTAGCTAACGTTTCCAATATGCTGATGGAAGCATTTTGACAGGCTATGCAGTAATGTTACGTAACGATAACTTGCTTAAGTTTATATTGGTTAGCAGCCTATGTTTACTAGCTAAAAAGTTATAGCTGGCAAATACCTGGCTAAGACACAAACAAGACTGTATGTCTGCTAGTCACAACAGACATTTTATTCGTTATGCCATTGTGCCAAAAACATAATCTTTCAATATCAATCCAACAAATTGTCACGTTTGAAGAGCTTTATCTTCTTCATTGTCTTATTTATTGCAAATAATAAATCTGCGCAGCATTTGCTAAAGTTAGCTAGCTAACATACACCCTGATAGAGTGCACTGAAAAAAATGTAATAAAAACCAACAAACAGCTGTTTTGTTGTTATCCAACACTATTTTTCAAACAAGATTTACTGATTTTAAAGTGACTGCACTAGTGATTTAACTACACACAGAACATGGCAACATTTCCAAATAAAGTGTAATTGAGGAGTGTCACACGCCACGTGACAATCGCTGTACAGAACAGAGCAGTCTGGAAACAGGGGTGGAGTTTTCGGTCTACGGACCGGATTCTTTATTTATTTATCTTTCGACGTTCTCTGATCCCGACACTGGCAGAGAACCAGACCGGGAGTTTTCAAACCAAATAAACCAAATAAACACAACAACCATTTAAACCATAACCGGAAACGGTTATGCTATGCTATGCTATGCTATGCTATGCTATGCTATGCTATGCTTTGCTATGCTATGCTTTGCTATGCTTTGCTTTGCTTTTGCTTTTGCTTTTGCTTTTGCTTTTGCTTTTGCTTTTGCTTTTGCTTTTGCTTTTGCTTTTGCTTTTGCTTTTGCTTTTGCTTTGCTTTGCTTTGCTTTGCTTTGCTTTGCTTTGCTTTCTCTCTCTCCTCGGTCTCCCACGCCTTTTCTTTCTTGTTCCAGCCACCTACTGAAGAGAGCAGAGCAGTTTTAAAGCACACCGATGTGATTAGCAACACCAGACCGGTGCGTGCGCTGGCTGCGCATTACATTAATTAGCCTATCCAACATGATTGATCAATGTGTAGTAAAATGACCCAAGAGGCATGTGTGCACAGCATGTCCATCAGCTATACATTTTTACATTTGTATCTAAGTAGATTGTGCCAGTATTGCACAGCCGGTCAAGCCATTTTAATCCTCTACAATGGCGTGCGTGTGGACTTATTCTACTTGTTTGTAGATATATTACCAATGCCAACTTCGCAGTTAGTACCATGGGTGTTACTGGAAGCAGGTGCCAGCAGGCAATGATGAGCTCAAGTGCCAGTGACTGACTATGTCTCAAAGCCATCTCTTACCTGTCTCCTTCCCACCCACAGGTAACATCAAGGCTGGGATCCTGTGTCATGTCACAACAAATGATCTGGGGGCCCAAACAATCACCCTCCGCAATTATATCTGCTTCACTTGCCCCGGGTAACGGCTCTGTCACCTGGAGTGGACTGACAATATCGTTTCTCATGTATGGAGGGATGGGGGGCTCGCCAGACTGTTGCACTCTACCACTCCACAGAGACCCCACATATGTTTGATTTTGAGCTCTGGTCTCATTAAAGGGAGCTCCTCCTGGCTCCCATGTAACTTGAACCCTGTATATAGCTAATCACATAAAAATATATCTGCTTTAGCTGGCTATCGGTTTTGACTTGCAAGTTGGATAAAGGTTAGCTACCTAGCCATATAGCTAGCCTGAATTCTCAACTTCAGAACTTCTGGATTATGTTATGTTTAACACTTAAAACACAAATTAGTAGATGATTAGTAGTGGGTTAATGAAAGGCAAGGACTTATTTGATTAGGGGGTGATAGTGTAGTATATTGGTTATGGAATTGGACTTGTGATGCAAAGGTTGCAAATTCCTGTACTATAATGTAATGATTAAGAATGCATCTCTATAAATTAATTCAATGTGATCCCTCTGTACACTTTTTCCATTTAAGGCTCTGTTCTGCTTGAATGCACTAAAAGGGAATTTGTATCAATGCACATAAGTGCATTGATTGATGGTTGTTTGTCCTCTCAATAATTTCCACAGTTTGTCACTGAGTGGGGAAACATGAAAGGTATTTTATAAACAGAGTTGCTTGTTGTTGCAGTGTTAGAAGATGGAGAGAGAAGGGATGTATTTTTCCCCAGCTTGCATTTGAGACCTGGCTGAAATGAAGATTAACATCAGAAAAAAATTATTCTTGGAAATGGATCCAGGATCCAACCGGATTGGGAACGTAATCCTCTTTCTCCATCCGCCAGTGGGTGGACCACTGGCCTCCATTCTGTTTGACCTAATGGGGGCAACCCTTGCATTCTCTTGACAGCCACCTACTGAAGAGAGCAGAGCAGTTTTAAAGCACACCGATGTGATTAGCAACACCAGACCGGTGCGTGCGCTGGCTGCGCATTACATTAATTAGCCTATCCAACATGATTGATCAATGTGTAGTAAAATGACCCAAGAGGCATGTGTGCACAGCATGTCCATCAGCTATACATTTTTACATTTGTATCTAAGTAGATTGTGCCAGTATTGCACAGCCGGTCAAGCCATTTTAATCCTCTACAATGGCGTGCGTGTGGACTTATTCTACTTGTTTGTAGATATATTACCAATGCCAACTTCGCAGTTAGTACCATGGGTGTTACTGGAAGCAGGTGCCAGCAGGCAATGATGAGCTCAAGTGCCAGTGACTGACTATGTCTCAAAGCCATCTCTTACCTGTCTCCTTCCCACCCACAGGTAACATCAAGGCTGGGATCCTGTGTCATGTCACAACAAATGATCTGGGGGCCCAAACAATCACCCTCCGCAATTATATCTGCTTCACTTGCCCCGGGTAACGGCTCTGTCACCTGGAGTGGACTGACAATATCGTTTCTCATGTATGGAGGGATGGGGGGCTCGCCAGACTGTTGCACTCTACCACTCCATTCAGAACTTCTGGATTATGTTATGTTTAACACTTAAAACACAAATTAGTAGATGATTAGTAGTGGGTTAATGAAAGGCAAGGACTTATTTGATTAGGGGGTGATAGTGTAGTATATTGGTTATGGAATTGGACTTGTGATGCAAAGGTTGCAAATTCCTGTACTATAATGTAATGATTAAGAATGCATCTCTATAAATTAATTCAATGTGATCCCTCTGTACACTTTTTCCATTTAAGGCTCTGTTCTGCTTGAATGCACTAAAAGGGAATTTGTATCAATGCACATAAGTGCATTGATTGATGGTTGTTTGTCCTCTCAATAATTTCCACAGTTTGTCACTGAGTGGGGAAACATGAAAGGTATTTTATAAACAGAGTTGCTTGTTGTTGCAGTGTTAGAAGATGGAGAGAGAAGGGATGTATTTTTCCCCAGCTTGCATTTGAGACCTGGCTGAAATGAAGATTAACATCAGAAAAAAATTATTCTTGGAAATGGATCCAGGATCCAACCGGATTGGGAACGTAATCCTCTTTCTCCATCCGCCAGTGGGTGGACCACTGGCCTCCATTCTGTTTGACCTAATGGGGGCAACCCTTGCATTCTCTTGACAGCCACCTACTGAAGAGAGCAGAGCAGTTTTAAAGCACACCGATGTGATTAGCAACACCAGACCGGTGCGTGCGCTGGCTACGCATTACATTAATTAGCCTATCCAACATGATTGATCAATGTGTAGTAAAATGACCCAAGAGGCATGTGTGCACAGCATGTCCATCAGCTATACATTTTACATTTGTATCTAAGTAGATTGTGCCAGTATTGCACAGCCGGTCAAGCCATTTTAATCCTCTACAATGGCGTGCGTGTGGACTTATTCTACTTGTTTGTAGATATATTACCAATGCCAACTTCGCAGTTAGTACCATGGGTGTTACTGGAAGCAGGTGCCAGCAGGCAATGATGAGCTCAAGTGCCAGTGACTGACTATGTCTCAAAGCCATCTCTTACCTGTCTCCTTCCCACCCACAGGTAACATCAAGGCTGGGATCCTGTGTCATGTCACAACAAATGATCTGGGGGCCCAAACAATCACCCTCCGCAATTATATCTGCTTCACTTGCCCCGGGTAACGGCTCTGTCACCTGGAGTGGACTGACAATATCGTTTCTCATGTATGGAGGGATGGGGGGCTCGCCAGACTGTTGCACTCTACCACTCCATAAGAATCTCCATGGTAGTGTCCCTGACACTGTGGTGAAACACGCTGCATATTCTCTGCATCACGCTGTGTTCCTGTCAGGACAGCAGCATCGCTTCCTCATAGGCAATTATTTTACTGAGTCCTTCCTCCCCTGGTGTACTTGCTTGACCGTTTCCAAAGAAATCTGCCATCTTTCATTCTGTACACTTTAGGTATGTTGTCCAATGGCGAGCATGACACCCAGATCCATAATTTTCCTGCACTAATGATACATCTATAAATGTATTTATGCTATAATGCACCACTCCAGGACAACACGTTCTGTGAAGGTGTGATCTCTAAAACCCAGACCTGGCTCTGCGGAAGTGGAAGAGATTGAATGTGATATTTTAATGTTAATTATGAATATGACCCCCAAGATGATGGTTTCTCTGTGTAATTAAAGGTAAAATCGAAGCAGGAGAAGCCAGCGGTGGAAAAGACAAAGACGCGAGGCAAGACGTATTAAAGGGTACATTTGGGAACTTAAACACAATTTTTTTTCTCTCTACAACACAGTGTTATTCCATTAGCAATCAACCATTTTGCCATCCCCTTGCAATAACCAAGCTTATGATGGTAATAAAAATTCAAAGACCATCATCAAAATAACTGTGGTCAATGGTAAACAGAGGGTGGAGGCAGTTTTTTCCATACATTGATATTTATGGATCATTAATCAGACAAACAATTAACCTAGTGTATTATGTGGAACCAATGGAGGGTTGAAATGCCTTTAAAGGGCACTTATGGCTTTCTATTAAAAGACATTAGTGCTGAACCTTGCAACTGTCACCTATACATAGTACAAATGCATACATGTAACACATTTGAAGCCTGAAATGAAATGAGGTATACTGAAAGGTGTCATAAGCCACTTGAAAATGAACCCAAAGAGAGTGTTTACAGTGGACAGAGATGTGTTTACAATGTTCAATTTATAAATACTTGGTTTAACTAACCATATGCGTTCCAGTTTTTCAGTTTTATTTTCTCATATATGGGGGAATCAATTACCAAATTAAAGTATCTTTTCTCCTATTTGGATGGTTGCTTGTGACGCCACGCCCCGGGGCCTCTGTCAGGGAAGCGAGGGCTTATGACAATGTTGGCAGCTGGTGTCGGCCTCATTCACAATTACCGTGACTCACTCTGACAAGCACTGACTCCCAAGTGCGACTGGCAACCTTTCCTCCCCCACTTGAGGGACTTTGGGTAAATTTGATGATTATCGAAGAAAACATGACTGAAGCTCTCTGAAGTGATAGCACCCAGACTCTACAAATGGAAGTTCGGAACCGACTGAAGTTCAAACCACTCCCACGGAAGGTGAGAAGGACATTAAAAAATATATTTTAACACACAATGCACATAAAGCTGCAAAAGAGGACTTGAATTTTATTGTGTGATAAAACGAGTGCGTAGTTACTTTGTAGAAGTAGAAAGAAGTATTTGCTAATTAAAGTGATCTTAGATCGATTAAAATGCATGAGAAAAACAGAAGAGAGTAAATGTTGCTTTGTTACATAGGGCTTTGTTACAACTCTTCATTCCTTATCCTGAGTCATGTGGAAACAAAGACAATAAATTCACGATGTTACACAGTGCTACTGTACATGCAAATATTTTTTTGTTTGGTGAATTGGACCTTGGACCTTTAATCAATCAGATTGTATTTGAAATGGTGCTCTTGCTAAATAGCACAGAGTGCTACACAGAGAATTTCATAGAAATGTAAGTTAAAGTGGATATTACTTCAAAGAGTGAAATTATGATTTGCCATCAAAAAAGAAAATCACCTCCAGTGATATTAGATAGTAATGCGATCAAACTTTGCTTGATCTAACACAGAGAGAAATCCTGGACCGTCTGAAATGTGTATTAAACAAGATATACAAGTCATCAGCCCTTTAGAGGGGAAAAAACAAAAGCCACTTATGTTAGTGAGGGAAAAGGAAACATTTCACCTCACTACTCTACTTGCAACCAAAGATACATTTTAAGGGCAGACTCACTTTGTGTTTTTGGCAGATCAAAGCATAAAGCTAACTTTTAAAGAAACGGAACTGCGAGAGATTAACACAATTCGCAGTATTACCATATGTTCATGGCCACAAGCTTCGGTTTGGACCGAGGTCTCTGCAATGATCAGGTGGTGGGTTGCCCTCTGTAGATCTGGAGTAAATTGGGTGTTGAAGTGGATGTAGGGTCTCAAGGTCGTCCAGCAGTAAGGGAATAGTGGAAGAATAACAAAAGAAATGGAAAAAAAGAGTCCACAGGCCTCAATGCTGTACATGGCTGATTGAAGGAGTATGATAGCCTTACTTTACAGGAACATAATTCAGCCCAAATCAAGGTGACATTAAGGAACCTGGGCAAAGGTTAAACTATATCCTGCATAATTGTGAATACAATAGTGCACACTACAGGGAAGAGAGCTTATTATAGTCATAATAAAGGGATTAGGTTTTGTATTTGATCTAAATTTAAGTATTGACAATCTCACAAGCAGGCAAATCATTCCATGATTTGGTAGTCAACCGAAAGCTCAAAAACACATGATTACACTAAAATGTAGGTTAAGTAGGTCCCTGGTAGTAAATAAACCTTTGAAGTTGAAACTTGAAGACAAGTCAAGCCAGTGTCGAGAGGCATATCCACCCTCACAATGGCAGCAAAGTCTTTAGTGGGTCATTCTCTTCGCTCCTAAATTTGTAACTTGTTAGCACAAAATATTGTAATTTGATACGACATTTTCCTAAAGGTGAGACACCCTTCAAACCAAAGCAGCACCCTGACCCAAAAAGGCCTCTATTTCCTATTTTAACATGTCTGTTTGATAGCATCCAAACATCCAGAGGGACATTACCTGCTTCTGGACCCTTGACCATCACTTCTGTGCACATGGCCTGCCAAATTAATTCAGACACACTGTCAAATGGATTATTTTCTGCTGGTGACCTCTGTGTGCATCGCATGGCTGACTTTCTACACATTGCATTCCCTGGAGTGTTTCCACAGGGATTTAGTACATGCTAGGAATGACCTGAAGACTGTCAAGTGGAGGTTTATTTTATTTTGTTGTATTATTTATCCTTACTGGTAGATTCCAGTTAAGTCAAGGCAAAAGATAGCCCCAGCTTCACATCAGTTGAGCTATCAATATGAGGTTTCACTGCATTTAGACAAAATTTCAGGACATTTGCTGCTTCAAAGAGGTCAAACAAAGTAATGTGCCCTGAATTGCGCTTTGATCAAAACACCTATTCATACATTTTCTTAAGGTACATTTCAGACACTGTTTAACCCTGATTATAAGGTTAGCTTTCCAGACATCTCAGTACCACATTCAGAAAAGAATATCACTCTGTGGAGTTCATCGTTTATGCACCACTAGCTTGTACATCACAAAATCAGGCAATTAATAAATCAATGCTGATAAAAAATGTAGTACTGTATTACATAGTACTGTATTTTAATTACATATATTTCTTTCTTAATGGGAGCATGGCTGTGAATGAATGAATTTAAATATTTGGACAGGCAATATTCTGTACTCATGCACAAAGTTATGTACTATTTAATTTCTTTTTTTAGTTGCGGTGGTTTTATTGTAATGCATTCTCAGTATAACCTATTCTTCCTTTCTTGAGGGACAAGAGGCATGACAATAGCAGAGAGCATATTTATCTGCCTTATGTTTGTGTCTGCTGGCATCTCTCTCCCCCCCTCTCCCTTCCTCTCAGTACATTTGTGAATGACATTTATAAATGTATTAATAATGCATACTTACATACTGTACAGTGCAGTCATCTCAGTGTGCTGTATGGGATTTCATGACATTTTAAAATTAAGCTAACATACGGTAGTAAAAAACAACAACATTTGTAAACACAAAATGATTTACCACTCAACAAGGTGGGGTCAGAATCATGTGGTAACATATAATGTAACTATATAATTTAGTTGAACTTTTATCCCATCATTCAGTGTTTATACTATCAGTGAAAAAAATACAAAATACAGAGTGAATCATTAGGATGTGAGTCCATCATTCCTAAGAGTCAACAACTACACATTACAAGGCGATCAAACATTTTGACACTCCTCTTGGAGCGCTTGACGGACGGCTCACTTGCCCTGTCTGTCAGACAGCTTCCAAAAATCTATCTGAATCCCTTTTGAAGGTGGACCGTAGACAGAAAGCTTGTTTTATACAGTTACAATGGTGTCACTGTGGCAGCCACACAGGGTCTCGGGGTAAAAACTGCATGTTTCATCAATGTGCGAAGGATCAATCTCATCTCCGAGTCTCGAGCAAAGTGACAACCTTGCGACTTTGAGCCCCAGCGAGGGACCGAGTGGGGTCACTGTTCTGGGCTGTCAGGATAGATGAGCTGGAGGTGACAAGACCACATTAATGTTCCCCTGGTTCTTAGTGATGCCACTGTTCTAAATGTCAGTGCTTTGCATCTACAATACAAGAAGCCCTCTCCTTCCAGTTCCTTTAAAAGCATTTAGCAACCGACTGCTCTTACCAGGTGCCTCAAAGGTTCAGCTGATTAGTAAGTGTCAGATAGGTGTGTGTCTGTGCATTTATTTTGAATACATTGGACAAATTTGGGGAGAGAAAGAAAAATTAATACGAAAAGGAAAATATGGAGGGGGGTTTTGTTCCTTTTTTCTCTCTCAATTTTGTAGCCAATTCTACCTATCAACTATCCCTTCCC
>JAINUG010000810.1:0-54198 GCA_029706075.1 Aldrovandia affinis
TTCAGGTAACCAACTGCAACATCACAAATATAGATATTTAAAAACATCATTTTTAAATATTCCTCTTCTACATACCATATCACCATTTAGAGTACTGGAAAGTTCCAGAAAAATGCAACATTCAGGAACATGAGACAGATAAATTATGGCACAATTGAAGCTACCCCAAAAGGAAGCACTTACTGTTAAACATGACAAATGAATGCTCTGTTTGAAGTAACCTCAATGTGGAGGTTTACCAATAAAAAATCAAGATTAAAAAAAGTTAAATTAATTACTCTGCTGACAAAGAAAATGTTGCCCTCAGACAGTGCTTATCTCATGGTGCTCCTATTTCAAGCCACCCAAACTAACTGAATGGAGGTTTAGATTCAGTTTTTAACACTAAGAATCATTGCATTTAATGAATGGTGCTAGAGGCTCCTCCCCATTCAACTGCAATTCTTACACAATAATCGCCCATTATGTTGATGTGTTGTTAATGGTCATAAGGAAAAGGAGTTTAATTTAAGCGCCACATTTAATCACATGATTTAACCACAATGGAGAATTTGAAGATGCAATGATTCAATTGACTATTTAAATATCACAGCTATTCAACAAGCAATAGCTCTTTGCAAGAATTAAATATGGACAATGAAATCCCCAGTGTAAATATGTCCCTTATACATACAACAGCACCATCTAGTGTGCTGTAAAGTGCTGTATGGCACAATTGAAGCTACCCCAAAAGGAAGCACTTACGGTTAAACATGACAAATGAATGCTCCATTTGAAATAACCTCAATGTGGAGGTTTAACAATTCTAAAACAAAAATGGAAGAATGTACGCCTAACGTTGCTCTACTTATCAATTGTAGGTGCATTGTCCACTGAAAAGTACCCCAACAAAAAGCACTTACTGAAAAATAGATACAAGTTAATGCTTTTGATAGGGTCCCAACTGTGTCTTTCAAAACAGGAATGAGAATGTCTTCATTTAAATCATTTATCTTCAAACTCTGTTGTTTGTAAATGTTTCCCTGAAGTTTTCCCCAGCCAAATTATGCCCCAACTTGATAGCACTTTCTATAAAAAAATCAGAGTAATAGTAAAGTTGAAGTACAATTAAAGCTGCTTTCAAGGCTAGGAAGATTTGAAACTTGAAACAAAATTCCTACCCCACCCAGCAGAGTCATAGTTGTCCACTGGCAGTTACCCTGTGTTTCAACTAATGTTTTGCAATAGACCTGCTAAACAGTTGAAGTAGTCAATGCAGCAGCATAGGTTTCTGAAAACTACCCCAACAAAAAGCACTTGCTGGAGAAACAACACAAGTCAGTGCTTTTGTTCAGGTAACCAACTGCAACATCACAAATATAGATATTTAAAAACATCATTTTTAAATATTCCTCTTCTACATACCATATCACCATTTAGAGTACTGGAAAGTTCCAGAAAAAATGCAACATTCAGGAACATGAGACAGATAAATTATGGCACAATTGAAGCTACCCCAAAAGGAAGCACTTACTGTTAAACATGACAAATGAATGCTCTGTTTGAAGTAACCTCAATGTGGAGGTTTACCAATAAAAAATCAAGATTAAAAAAAGTTAAATTAATTACTCTGCTTACAAAGAAAATGTTGCCCTCAGACAGTGCTTATCTCATGGTGCTCCTATTTCAAGCCACCCAAACTAACTGAATGGAGGTTAATAGATTCATCCTGTTTTTAACACTAAGAATCATTGCATTTAATGAATGGTGCTAGAGGCTCCTCCCCATTCAACTGCAATTCTTACACAATAATCGCCCATTATGTTGATGTGTTGTTAATGGTCATAAGGAAAAGGAGTTTCATTTAAGCGCCACATTTAATCACATGATTTAACCACAATGGAGAATTTGAAGATGCAATGATTCAATTGACTATTTAAATATCACAGCTATTCAACAAGCAATAGCTCTTTGCAAGAATTAAATATGGACAATGAAATCCCCAGTGTAAATATGTCCCTTATACATACAACAGCACCATCTAGTGTGCTGTAAAGTGCTGTATGGCACAATTGAAGCTACCCCAAAAGGAAGCACTTACGGTTAAACATGACAAATGAATGCTCCATTTGAAATAACCTCAATGTGGAGGTTTAACAATTCTAAAACAAAAATGGAAGAATGTACGCTAACGTTGCTCTACTTATCAATTGTAGGTGCATTGTCCACTGAAAAGTACCCCAACAAAAAGCACTTACTGAAAAATAGATACAAGTTAATGCTTTTGATAGGGTCCCAACTGTGTCTTTCAAAACAGGAATGAGAATGTCTTCATTTAAATCATTTATCTTCAAACTCTGTTGTTTGTAAATGTTTCCCTGAAGTTTTCCCAGCCAAATTATGCCCCAACTTGATAGCACTTTCTATAAAAAAAATCAGAGTAATAGTAAAGTTGAAGTACAATTAAAGCTGCTTTCAAGGCTAGGAAGATTTGAAACTTGAAACAAAATTCCTACCCCACCCAGCAGAGTCATAGTTGTCCACTGGCAGTTACCCTGTGTTTCAACTAATGTTTTGCAATAGACCTGCTAAACAGTTGAAGTAGTCAATGCAGCAGCATAGGTTTCTGAAAACTACCCCAACAAAAAGCACTTGCTGGAGAAACAACACAAGTCAGTGCTTTTGTTCAGGTAACCAACTGCAACATCACAAATATAGATATTTAAAAACATCATTTTTAAATATTCCTCTTCTACATACCATATCACCATTTAGAGTACTGGAAAGTTCCAGAAAAAATGCAACATTCAGGAACATGAGACAGATAAATTATGGCACAATTGAAGCTACCCCAAAAGGAAGCACTTACTGTTAAACATGACAAATGAATGCTCTGTTTGAAGTAACCTCAATGTGGAGGTTTACCAATAAAAATCAAGATTAAAAAAGTTAAATTAATTACTCTGCTGACAAAGAAAATGTTGCCCTCAGACAGTGCTTATCTCATGGTGCTCCTATTTCAAGCCACCCAAACTAACTGAATGGAGGTTAATAGATTCATCCTGTTTTTAACACTAAGAATCATTGCATTTAATGAATGGTGCTAGAGGCTCCTCCCATTCAACTGCAATTTTACACAATAATCGGCCATTATGTTGATGTGTTGTTAATGGTCATAAGGAAAAGGAGTTTCATTTAAGCGCCACATTTAATCACATGATTTAACCACAATGGAGAATTTGAAGATGCAATGATTCAATTGACTATTTAAATATCACAGCTATTCAACAAGCAATAGCTCTTTGCAAGAATTAAATATGGACAATGAAATCCCCAGTGTAAATATGTCCCTTATACATACAACAGCACCATCTAGTGTGCTGTAAAGTGCTGTATGGCACAATTGAAGCTACCCCAAAAGGAAGCACTTACGGTTAAACATGACAAATGAATGCTCCATTTGAAATAACCTCAATGTGGAGGTTTAACAATTCTAAAACAAAAATGGAAGAATGTACGCCTAACGTTGCTCTACTTATCAATTGTAGGTGCATTGTCCACTGAAAAGTACCCCAACAAAAAGCACTTACTGAAAAATAGATACAAGTTAATGCTTTTGATAGGGTCCCAACTGTGTCTTTCAAAACAGGAATGAGAATGTCTTCATTTAAATCATTTATCTTCAAACTCTGTTGTTTGTAAATGTTTCCCTGAAGTTTTCCCCAGCCAAATTATGCCCCAACTTGATAGCACTTTCTATTAAAAAAATCAGAGTAATAGTAAAGTTGAAGTACAATTAAAGCTGCTTTCAAGGCTAGGAAGATTTGAAACTTGAAACAAAAATTCCTACCCCACCCAGCAGAGTCATAGTTGTCCACTGGCAGTTACCCTGTGTTTCAACTAATGTTTTGCAATAGACCTGCTAAACAGTTGAAGTAGTCAATGCAGCAGCATAGGTTTCTGAAAACTACCCCAACAAAAAGCACTTGCTGGAGAAACAACACAAGTCAGTGCTTTTGTTCAGGTAACCAACTGCAACATCACAAATATAGATATTTAAAAACATCATTTTTAAATATTCCTCTTCTACATACCATATCACCATTTAGAGTACTGGAAAGTTCCAGAAAAAATGCAACATTCAGGAACATGAGACAGATAAATTATGGCACAATTGAAGCTACCCCAAAAGGAAGCACTTACTGTTAAACATGACAAATGAATGCTCTGTTTGAAGTAACCTCAATGTGGAGGTTTACCAATAAAAATCAAGATTAAAAAAGTTAAATTAATTACTCTGCTGACAAAGAAAATGTTGCCCTCAGACAGTGCTTATCTCATGGTGCTCCTATTTCAAGCCACCCAAACTAACTGAATGGAGGTTAATAGATTTTATCCTGTTTTTAACACTAAGAATCATTGCATTTAATGAATGGTGCTAGAGGCTCCTCCCCATTCAACTGCAATTCTTACACAATAATCGGCCATTATGTTGATGTGTTGTTAATGGTCATAAGGAAAAGGAGTTTCATTTAAGCGCCACATTTAATCACATGATTTAACCACAATGGAGAATTTGAAGATGCAATGATTCAATTGACTATTTAAATATCACAGCTATTCAACAAGCAATAGCTCTTTGCAAGAATTAAATATGGACAATGAAATCCCCAGTGTAAATATGTCCCTTATACATACAACAGCACCATCTAGTGTGCTGTAAAGTGCTGTATGGCACAATTGAAGCTACCCCAAAAGGAAGCACTTACTGTTAAACATGACAAATGAATGCTCCATTTGAAATAACCTCAATGTGGAGGTTTAACAATTCTAAAACAAAAATGGAAGAATGTACGCCTAACGTTGCTCTACTTATCAATTGTAGGTGCATTGTCCACTGAAAAGTACCCCAACAAAAAGCACTTACTGAAAAATAGATACAAGTTAATGCTTTTGATAGGGTCCCAACTGTGTCTTTCAAAACAGGAATGAGAATGTCTTCATTTAAATCATTTATCTTCAAACTCTGTTGTTTGTAAATGTTTCCCTGAAGTTTTCCCCAGCCAAATTATGCCCCAACTTGATAGCACTTTCTATTTAAAAAATCAGAGTAATACTAAAGTTGAAGTACAATTAAAGCTGCTTTCAAGGCTAGGAAGATTTGAAACTTGAAACAAAATTCCTACCCCACCCAGCAGAGTCATAGTTGTCCACTGGCAGTTACCCTGTGTTTCAACTAATGTTTTGCAATAGACCTGCTAAACAGTTGAAGTAGTCAATGCAGCAGCATAGGTTTTGAAAACTACCCCAACAAAAAGCACTTGCTGGAGAAACAACACAAGTCAGTGCTTTTGTTCAGGTAACCAACTGCAACATCACAAATATAGATATTTAAAAACATCATTTTTAAATATTCCTCTTCTACATACCATATCACCATTTAGAGTACTGGAAAGTTCCAGAAAAAATGCAACATTCAGGAACATGAGACAGATAAATTATGGCACAATTGAAGCTACCCCAAAAGGAAGCACTTACTGTTAAACATGACAAATGAATGCTCTGTTTGAAGTAACCTCAATGTGGAGGTTTACCAATAAAAATCAAGATTAAAAAAGTTAAATTAATTACTCTGCTTACAAAGAAAATGTTGCCTCAGACAGTGCTTATCTCATGGTGCTCCTATTTCAAGCCACCCAAACTAACTGAATGGAGGTTAATAGATTTTAACACTAAGAATCATTGCATTTAATGAATGGTGCTAGAGGCTCCTCCCCCTTCAACTGCAATTCTCAACCAGACCACATCTCCCCTGACAACAACCAGACCCCTGCAGCACGCGACTTGGCTCGCCCCCAGGCTGGAGCGCACCAGATGCAGATTAACCAATATGCCTTACACATGTATCTTATCTATATGCTATGCTGTATGCTATGAATGTCAAACCATTTTATTAAGACAGATTTAACACTCGCCATTGTTTACTATTTTTTTTAAAGCCCGAAATTCATCTACGTTGTGAGCAGGATCCGATCCTGAGCAAAAACTAACCTGAAAATCATAACCATATATTCATAACCATATAATATAGCCAAATGTTAGCACCTAAATAGTTGAGGCGGTGGTCTAAAAGACATTCGCTCTCCAAAATCTGAAAGCATGCATTTGGCTCCCTCCTGTGGACAACTTTAATAACTGCACTGCATTGTAATCATGCAGTGTATTTATATGCACCCTGGGCCGTGAAAACTCTTATGTAGCGATCTCCCTGGTGCTTTAAAAGTGACAATAATAGCTAGATAGATAGCCGTATGTCCCTTCTAATAAACCATCACAATATGGTACTCCGAAACTCCAAAACAACGAGAAAGTATTTAAAAACATTGTTAAAAACGGACATTTTGGCGTAAGTATTGTTTTCAGCCTAGACACCGAGGTGTCCAAACGAACATCTAACGGTCTTCATAGTACTTTAAAGTAACACAAATAACTAGCTAGATAGCCATAGGTTCCTTCTCATAAACTATTACAACATGGTCCTCCAAAACGGCGAGAAAGTATTTAAAAACATCGCTAAAAACGGACATTTTGGCCCAAGTATCGTTTTCAGCCTGGACCCCGCGGTGTCCAAACGACCACACATCTAGCACATTTGCTAAATTGTCGAAGAAGGCATTAACATTTTTTCGGTTGAAGCTACTAGCTCTGGCAAAGCTAGTTGCCTCTGGCTTTCTTAGTGACAGCTTCAGGTTCCGTTTTAAGAAGGCTGTAAACCACTCCGAGCTGGCCTTTTCTTTTTCTGCCCACATTGGTGTGAACTTCAGCTTGTGTGCCACAGCAAACTGGTAGGCAAGTCTTTTGATCTCACTTGGCGACAGACCACTGCAACCAGGGTTTGATTCCACCGGCCGCGCTAGTATCGGCTCTGGCCGGGAGCGCCACTAGGGGGCGACGATTGGCTGTCCACCCCAGAGAGGGGGGAGGGACTTTAGAATGGGTGTTGCATTCTGTAGCTGGCCAATCGCATTTTTCTGTACACCAGACAGGAGGCCATGACAGTAATCAAGCCTGCTCGTACTAAAAGCACGCATCAGTCTTCCAGAATCAGTCTTCCAGAATCAACGGTCAACCTCCGACAATATTTCTTGATAAAAAGATCAATTAGTCGGCCTCCCGGGTGGTCTAGCGGTTACAACGTTCAACGCTGCCCACTGCGACTGGGGTTCAATTCCACTGGCCGGGCCAGAGTCGACGAGGATGGAAGCCGATATGAGCTCGCTGTGTATAGGAGTGGCTCTGTGTACCGGAGTTACAGTCAACAGGCTTGGCGAGTGCCGGAAGCGACCTCACAATATGAGGGGGGGATTGATGTGAAAAAGAGAGAGTGTAATTGGATACTAAATTGGGAGAAAATTTGATCAAATCTGGAACAAATGTATTCAAAAAAATAAATCACACCATAATCACTCCACAATCACAGCATAATCGCACTATAATCTCAGTAATCACCAGGATAACCCATTTACACCATAAGCACACTGTAATCACACCACAATGACGCAGGTGTGCATTTGTAAAAACATGTTCTTTATTCGTACACAGCACACAACTTTAATGAATTACAGTGCACAGCCGCTCAGGGCCTACTTCAATCGCAAGGTCATTTAATTGAACAATTTAACGCAGATGTCTATCGCAGAAAAATGTAAAATTATTCAGGCATTCTCTGTTTGCTGTAAAAGCCCTGTTTTCCAAACCTTGGCCCAGGAGCCCACACCAAGGGGCCAATCACCAGGGCTCGACTGATCCGTGAATTGCACATTGATCTTTATTTGACATCTCTACATCTTTAGCTTTAGCCCCCCCTGTCTTTCATCTCAGCCCCCTGAAAATGTTTAGTCATTCTTTTCTAAGAAAACATTTTTAATTAATATCTATTTTTAAAATACCACAGATAGAGAGAGAGGGTGGTATTTCAATTTTGAGAGCGACCACCATTGTTTTGTTTTTGGGGGAATGTAACAGTAAATTAATTAAAGATGTAGGCTTGTGCTTTGCAGGTGTACATCTCACATTCTCATTGGGGGCTGAGCGCCCCCTAAAGGTGAAATCCTAGAATCGCCCCTGGACTGCAGACTGGACTGGGGATCTGTGAGGAGGGCGCGAGAGCCAAAACGCAAAACGCTTACCGCGCGGAGCCGCCAGTGCGACCTGGGGCCTCAAACACCGCAATGGCCCCGAGAAACCGCGTGACTGCGGACCGCGAGAGCGTACACTTAAGGTTCTTTAGGGTTCTATGCTTGGTAGTGAAGAACCATTTCCCCCCAAAATTGGTTCTGTATAGAACCCTGCGATTGCATTTGCATTGACATTTCCCTTCAAAATGGTTCTATATGGAACATTTTACGGCTTCCAAATGTGAAGCGTGGTCAAATTCTCGATGTGAAATCTTAACTGGATAAAAGTTTTCTTGGCGAGTTAAAGAGTTTTCCCTGTGTCAGAGTAGACTCGTTAGAGCAGGGGTGGGCAATTCCGGTCCTGGAGGGGAGGTTTTTGTTTCTACCAATTACCCCTGTGGCTCAATTGGCTAATTAGTTGGATACGCAAATGCTGGTTCACTTGTAGATTAGACCACAGCAACTCATTTCATATGGGAACAGTCTTCAGCTGTCATTCATGGGCTTATCAAGAAATTTAGCTAAAATGTCAGATCAGGTAAATGATTGGGCTAATGAAATCATTAAGAGCAGAAGTTGGAATGAAATTCAGAAACGGATACGACCCTCCTTGCCCACCCCTGCGTTAGAGTGTGAGAGAATGTGTGACTCGTTAGAGCCAGCATCTTAACCCATTAATGCCCACATTTTTCCCAGAGATTTCTAATATATGATCATTTGAACAACCTTCCATATAAACATGTTGTGCCATTCTTTTCACAATTCTTTTATTTTTTTCCCCGAACGATGATGATTTGAATGTACGGCCACTTGTAAGAACCCCTATGCAATGTTAGAGTGTATTTTGTTGAAAAATGAGAGTGAAAATGAGAGTCTTCTTTTATCAATGAAAACTTTATCAAATACATGATATGAAGTCATTTAAGAGCCCAACTGTTCTCGAGAAAACATTGCAAATAACATATATAAACTGAAATATAAAACACCTATGAATTCATCTTCACATCATCAATTCATAAACTGTTACAACAAGTCAACAACTGGGTCATTAGATCATCCATTTGAACATGTATTGTGCAGTCTTTAGACTTTCCCAGTTTCAGATTGGAGTGTGGAAATCCTTGAAACATTCAACATGTAATGGAACATCACATTGCTCGCATGCGATAGAAGTGCGCCCACCACACTTTTGGCACCTCTGGTACTTTCTCCCTGTTTTTGTTGGCCAGTGCTTGATGTTGTCGAATCTCCCAGCATCAATTATCTGCAGTGCAAAACTTGACCTCCTCCTTCCATGCCCACGTGGCTTTTCCCCATGGCGTTGCAGAAGACTCTGCAGCACTCCATCAATCAGACCTTTATGGTAGTGGCTAGACGGAAGCTACTTCTGAGTGAAAGGCATATGACAGCCCACCTGGAGTTTGCCAAATGGTACTTAAAGGACTCTAAGAGCATCAGGAAAAAGATTATCCGGTCTGATGAGACACAAATTGAACTTTTTGGCCTGAATGCCAAGTGCTACCATAAAGGTCTGATTGATGGAGTGCTGCAGAGATGTTTGTCCTACTACCAGGTTCTCCCATCGCTGCAGAGGAACTCTGAAGCTCTCTTAGAGTGGCCATTGGGTTCTTGGTCACCTCCCTGACCATGGCCCTTCTTGCCCGGTTACTGAGTTTTGCCAGACGGCCAGCTCTAAGAAGAGTTGTGGTGGTTCCAAACTTATTCCATTTCACAATAATGGAGCCCTGTTCTCCTGGGCGCTTTCAATGCTTTAGCAATGTTTTTATACCCTTCCCCAGATCTATGCCTCAATACAATTCTATCTCAGAGGTCTATGGAGAGTTCCTAGGACTTCATGGCTTGGTTTTTACTCTGACATGCACTGTCAATCGTGGGACCTTATATAGACAGGTGTGTGCCTTTCCAAATCATGTCCAATCAATTGAATTTACCACAGGTGGACTCCAATGAAGTTCTAGACACATCTCAAGGATGATCAGTGGAAACAGGATGGGGTATTGTGTGTAGAATTCTGAGAAAGAATGTGTAGAATTGTGTAATGTGTAGAATTCTGAGAAAAAAATTAATTTAATCAATTTTGGAATAAAGCTGTAACAGAACAAAATGTGGAAAAAGTGAAGCGATGTGAATACTTTCCGGATGCACTGTATGTACATATTATCTACCTTGTTATATAATTGCTTCCTGTTCACCCCACCAACTGAAAGCAGAATATATAGTTATAGTGCTTCTTGTTATCTCCCACCAACTGTAGTTATCATCTGATGCTTATTTTTATGTGCTCTTGACTCCTGTTTATTCCCTTCATCTTTTTGGTGCCAGAGGGTTGGCTCCCCCCCAGAGTGCTTCCTCTTAAGGCCACTGTTGCCCTTGGCGCGCTCTTCCAGGGGTTTCAGGCTCCATACTCTATAAAGCTGCTTTGTGGCAATATATTGTAACACCCTACGGGGTTTGGTTGTAGGTGTTACGTGGAGTAGTGCAAACTGTTAGCTTCTTCCGAAGAGACGACCAGGAGACTCAGCAGTCTGACTTGAAATGCAAGTTTATTACACACAGCGGTCCACAGCGAGTTGGTACAGAGTCCAAAGTGAGTATCTCACCTGAATATATACATAGGGATAGATGATGAGTTTGAGCCGAGCCTTTGTATTGCTAACAAGGCAACAGCAAGGAAGTCAGGAAGTGACACACCCCCATTCAATGAGTCTCTCACCTGAATATATGCATAGCCTTTGTTTTGCTAACAAAGCACCAGCAAGGAAGTCAGGAAGCTCAATCCCCCATTCGATCCTCCCATAAGAGAGGATCACAAAGAAAAAGGAAAGTCACAGTTCATCACACATACGATAAGTTGTAGTGTTTGGCATTTGTAGCATCATGTAATCTGTGGCATATACATTTCAAAAATGATGTGAAGCTTGCTATTAGTCTTTAGTTTGGCCTGAATTTTCTGGCAATGATAAGCTCCTGCATCATAGAGGCCAGCCCTTTTCCAGCTTACATCCTGCGGACATTGAGCAGCTGAAAGTAGTGTTCATAGTTCTCTTTGAGTGAACTATGGTCCCGTTGCCAAAAGCCATTGCTACTGGTGTTAGTTGATTGTCATCAGATCTATGCCATACTGTGCAGACAATGTCAGCCTTGCACATATAGCAATTCATTGGGTCACAAGGCAGGCCTGCTGCCTGGGAGATATTCACTAGTCGTGTGAATGTTGGTGATGATGGTGATCTCATCAGTGTTTCCGGTGGAGAACACTGGGTCCGTCTGCCATCTGTGTGGGGCAGACAGCACATGTAAAGCAACACCATCCACAAGCTCATGGTGAGAGGAGGATGGTCCATGATGAGGTGCTCCTTAGGGTTAGTAGCAAAAAGCCAGCCGGTTTCCCAGATGTTGTCTGGCGAGGGGCAGGTTACTGAGGCGTTTCTTCCACCAGTCCCATCCAACAGCAGTTGCGGCAGGCACACTGGACACTGGACCTGTGGGAGAAACACACACACCACAGACACAGAAAATGATCTCTTCAGCAGCATCATATCTTTGTTATTATTATTATTATTTTTCATTGATTCTCTCCCCCCACCTTCCCCTGTTCTCTCCCTCAGGGAGTGGTGTAAGGAGGAGAACCGGTGAATAGTTTGAGTCTTCACCCCGTAGGTTGGCCCCCAGTGCCTAGAGCCTCTGGTTCTTCCTCGGGGCTCCGGTTCTCTGTCGTTCCCTTCACTGGCCCTGTTCTGTCCCTTCCTGCCCTGCAGGAGGGGGAATGAACTTGCAGTGCTGGACATGTGTCCACGTTTTTCTTCCCTGACATTTTACAGCTGCATCTGTGATGAGTATTATTTGGAAAGAGCCGTCCCATTTGGCAGACGGTACTGCAGCCTGTATAGCTTGTATCAGTGCACCAGCTTGCTGAGTGGTTAATTGTAAAGGCAGCTCAGATTTTGGGGGGTTTTCTTCTTCCTCACTACCACTTCCTCCCTGCATATCATTTTTCTTTTTCCTACAGACTCTTCCCCAATGGCCGTTCTTACCACAGTAGTGGCAAGCACTACTAGTACTCTGCGTTTGATTCCCCCTTTTGGAGAATCCTCTTATATTGAATTTGGGCTTCGAGTCCTTCCGATCAAGAGATGCTACATGGATTGGCGGCATAGCTGAAGCCCCTCCCTGTTGGAGGTCTCGCTCTATTTCAGCAGCTAGTGTAGTGAGCTCTCTCCATCTTTTTATTTTCCAATCTCTGGCTGACAACACTATAGACTGTTTGACCTTGGGGGACAGACCCTCATACCACTGATTATGAAGCGGGCTTGGCCCATCTAAATTACCAATATTTTGTGGAGTGATATTTGCTAAACCACTATGTGCCAGGAAAACTTTCTGAAATCTGTCAGTGTACTCAGAAACAGTTTCTTCCTTCTTTAGCACACCAACTGCATGGGTCAGCACAATTATGACGTAGCCACCCTTTAATTTCTGCAAAACCTGCCTGGGCATTTTGCAAATTAGGACCCAAAGCTACATTTACAGCTTGTTTTAATCCATTTATTTCTGTGGGAGTTAAGTGTTGAGATAACAAACTCAGCTGATCGAACGGGTGTAGCTTGTACAACTCAGTTTTCCTGTTCATCACATCAAGAAATACTTCAACACCCATTTTACGTGGGTGATCAAACTCTTTAGATAGCCTGTCAATCTCTTTTGGGGACATTGGAGTGTACACCTTGTGCATATACCTCTGCCCATTTTCAGTCTTACTATGTAGCGTTACGGGCGCAGCTATGGCTATTGCAACTTCATCAGCATCAAGTCTGATATGGTCATCAATATTGCCACAATACCCTGCTACCTCTCTTAGCTCATCTAAAGGGTAAACAGTGCCCTGTGCTAATGTGGTAGCACGTCTGCATTTAATTATCTCATCTTTCAATTTTTCATTCTCTGATTCTAAATCAATTTTTGTTTTTTCAAAATATCGCCTCATAACACAAAGTATCATTCCTGTGTCTTTCTTTCGCAAAGCATATCCTAACGCTTTTTTACATTCATCAATACACCATATTTTTTCTGGGTGAACAGGCAACCTTTCCTGAAAATACATATGAGCCTTTTTAGTCAGCTTTCCCAGTTCAATGTCAACAATCTGAATAAACTGCTCATCTGTCCACAACGGTGTACCATGACCCCTTTTCAAAGTGGTCGGAATCCCTGGATCACCCTTCTTTGGTTCCCCCTTCCCTGTGCCAAACAGAGGCTTCCCCATCTTAAATGGAGGTTAACACTGGTCGTCCCTTGTGTCAAAAACAAGAGGGATACGTCTTCCCTTGCTAAGACTACAACTTAACAAGAGGATACCAAATATACCAGTCTGCCTTTGTTAGAGAACTTGCTTTAACAAAGGGGCTCCCTATCGGAGGCTTCCTAACTTCTTACTGGTCTCTCAACAGAAAACAGCAATCCCCAAATAATTTTAGATGGGAGCTTACCAATGTTTCTTTCAAACGGTTAGTCCCATCCGAGTCACGGCACCAAACTGTTAGCTTCTTCCGAAGAGACGACCAGGAGACTCAGCAGTCTGACTTGAAATGCAAGTTTATTACACACAGCGGTCCACAGCGAGTTGGTAAAGAGTCTAAAGTAAAATGAGTATCTCACCTGAATATATACATAGGGACAGATGAGTCCAAGCTTTGTTTTGCTAATAAGGCCCCAGCAAGGAAGTGACACACCCCCATTCAATGAGTCTCTCACCTGAATATATGCATAGCCTTTGTGTTGCTAACAAAGCACCAGCAAGGAAGTCAGGAAGCTCATTGAATAGAAGAGACACTGTTTGCTGACAAAGCATTGGTGATCAAAGACAGGAACTTACTATCTAATCAACTCACTCATTCCTATACATATGACCTCCCAAAATGGCACAGTTACAGACAGAATACACATTCCTTCAAAACCAAGAGTCAAATGTACCAAAAATCTTTTTAATTCAAGTATAATCCGCTCATTAACACAAATAATGGGGAAGGCACTCAAACGGTGGGAACATTTAAATAAACAGTCCAACACAACTCAGTCTCTAAACTTAAAAAGGTTTCCTCTGGTCTGGGGAGCTAACCCCTAACCTAATCCTCTCTGGTCAACAGACTTCACATGCTTTCTTTCCACTTTCCAAACACTTCCAAAAACTTGTCTCGTCTCATCTCCCTCCACTCTCTCCTCACAAAGGAGGAAACCTGGCTCCTTTTATTCACTGTTGATTGGGTGTTAGTTAGTTGATTAGTTGCAGGTGGCAGTTGTTTTGGTCCTGCGAGGTCGGGGTGTGACCAGTAGATGGCGCCATATGAACCCCTGCACATGGCTCTGCCTGCCAGGTCGCCACAATACTTATTAAAACACTATACAAATAAATAGAATTTATCCTGTTATACAAATAAACAGGTGGGAAAACACTGGCCTGCACATCACCAACACTCACACGCTGCCTCGTCTTCACCTAGAGAGAATACAGCCATCATGGGGGAAAGAAAAGGCCCTCTATTTCCAAAACACAACATAAATTAAATGTATTAACATTAAACAATTAAAACAACATTTAATACAATAGAACAGATGGAACAATGTTTATTTAAATTTAAAATGAAAAACGAACAAACTCAACAGTAAAATAAAGAAATTAACAGTAGAACATGCAAACTGATTTAACAGGTGTACACATGACCCATGTCCAAGGACAAACGTGCTTGATTCAGTCTCTACCTTGTGTGAGTTCGCTGGTGTTTCTTTAGGTCACTGGACTGACTGAAACTCTTCCCACAATGTGCACAGTGGTATGGCCTCTCCCCTGTGTGAGTTTGCTGGTGTTTCTTTAGGTCACCTGACTGACTGAAACTCTTCCCACACTGTGCACAGTGGTATGGCCTCTCCCCTGTGTGAGTTCGCTGGTGTTTCTTTAAGATGACTATCTCTACTGAAACTCTTCCCACACTGTGCACAGTGGTATGGCCTCTCCCCTGTGTGAGTTCGCTGGTGTTTCTTTAGGCCACCTGACAGACTGAAACTCTTCCCACACTGTGCACAGTGGTACGGCCTCTCCCCTGTGTGAGATCGCTGGTGTAGTTTAAGAGTACCATCTCTACTGAAACTCTTCCCACACTGTGCACAGTGGTACGGCCTCTCCCCTGTGTGAGTTTGCTGGTGTCTCTTTAGGTCACGTGACTGACTGAAACTCTTCCCACACTGTGCACAGTGGTACGGCCTCTCCCCTGTGTGAGTTTGCTGGTGTTTCTTTAGGTTACCTGAGACACTGAAACTCTTCCCACACTGGGCACAGTGGTACGGCCTCTCCCCTGTGTGAGATCGCTGGTGTAGTTTAAGAGTACCATCTCTACTGAAACTCTTCCCACACTGTGCACAGTGGTACGGCCTCTCCCCTGTGTGAGATCGCTGGTGTCTCTTTAGGTCACCTGACTGACTGAAACTCTTCCCACACTGTGCACAGTGGTACGGCCTCTCCCCTGTGTGGGTTTGCTGGTGTTTTTTCAGCAAGGGTTCAGATCTGAAGCTCGTCCCGCACTGGGAGCATGTGTGGGGCCCTGGAGTGTCTGTGTGGGACTGTGTTGGGGTGGGGAGAGTCTTAGGCGGTGTGGGGTGCTGATGTGTGCTGCTGGGAGGCAGTGGGTTCTCTGCTCCGTTTCCTCCAGACCTCAGACTCCTGCTGTACTCCTCTGGGTGAACCCTCTCAATGTGCCGGTGAAGTTCCACTTCCTCCATGTGAACGAATGGGCACTGAGAGCAGGCAAGGACCTGAGATGATACCTCAACAAGGTGTCCTGAGAAGAGAGAAGGCATAAAGGAGATATTAAGCTTTTGGGAAATATAAAAGTCAGCAGGTGCTGATAAATACAACCGTAATTGAGAGAAAGTACAACTGGATACAATGCTGAAGACTAAACAAGAAAAGTGAGGATTTATATTAGAAGTGATACATTGACCCTCCAGGTCCATCTCCTACCTATTTCAGGGATCCTCTTCAGACAAAATCATATCAGTCGAATAGGAACCTCAGTGATAAAGCAGAAATCATCTCAATATTGGTTTCATACAACCTTAAATGTCCAATGGTGCTTAAGGACTGTCGTCTTGTTTGTTGTCCTTTTCCTCAAACTCTTAAATACTCTGCATTGCAACAAGCTAACCATATCCAGTTCTGTGCTAGACGTCCCTTTCTTCTGTTTGCTAAATGATTACATCACCTTTCTATTGGCTGACAGACTACAACTAGCAATGTCTAGGCCAAAGGGCTGAGTTTACACCCAGTGAAATTGATTATCAGAGATCTTAACCTGTGTTTTGGTTCCTGGGGGTGATGACAGGAAAGCTACAGGAGGCTTCAGCACAGCTCCTGTAAAAGGCACATTACTTTGTGTAAGACCTGACAGCAATGAGGAGAAGAAACATTGTCCATTTTACAATTGAGTCTTACCTGTTCATTGATGAAGCTTTCAGGGGTCTTTCCAATTGGCTAATCATCTTCCTCTTCTGGGTCACGACCTGCCCCTCCTGCTCCAGTGACTCATGCTGTCTCCATGGAAATCTTGTTCCCTGGTCTCTTTTGCTGGACAGAGAATGTGGAGGTGATGACACATGAACTGAGATATTTGTGAATTCAAGTCGGCGAATCAGCACTCTTGGCTGTTTTAGCAATAAGGACATGACAAGAGTGGACAGTTCCCCTTCCCGTTGTCCACATTCTGATTTTACTCCATTCTTCTCCATGTTATCAGTTTGAGCCGTTTGATTGTTTAAATCTCTCTCCTGTTTAATACTCTCTTTTCTTGCTCCCTCCAAAGTCCCTCTTCATCTCTCACACCATCCTCCCTTTCCATTTTCACACTCAAACACCCCTCTTCCTCCTCCTTCATGTTGAACAGTATGTCTTTTTCCTCCCTGCTCATCCCGTATCCAGTCTTCCTCTCCTCTGTGTTTTTACTTGTGTTCAGACTTGATCTCGGCTCCACCCCTGCATAATCTGTGCTGTCCATCACAGATTCTTCCTTCATGTCTTCATAAGGACATGACAATTGTGGGCAGCTCCTCCCCTTCCTGTTGTCTGCATTCTGATTATACTCCATTCTTCTCCCCTCTGTCAGTCTGCTTGCATCCTTCGCAGGTAGCAGTCTGTGGAGGCAGCACAAAAAAATGAAAAGGAACCCTAAATTAAAGCATTTGGGTTGTACTACAAATAGAGATGCACCGATTGCGATTTTCTTGGCCGATTCCGATTTCCAATTTTTGATTAGCCTGACCTGCCGATACCGATTTTGGCCCGATTCGATTTTTTCCTAAAAACAATAATTGACAACTTACACAAACATTTTTGTAACTTTGCTTTAATAGAAAATTAAGATTGACAATTCTGAGGTAGGTCAGAAGCATGAGGTAGGTCTCACTAAAAACACATTTCAAAATAAAAAAAGTGTTCCAGGTTACTGGACAGAGCTTTTCTTTTTTTGTGCAAATTAAATTCAATGATGAATAAAAGAGAATCCAACAACAGTGGCATGTAGCCTTTAAGTAATAAATAAAACGAAACGAGTAGTTTAAATTTACTGACATGGTGACAGACCATTAGTCCGGAAATATTTTTTTAAAACACTAACGTTATATTCTGATGACAGATGACACAAGCCCTTTTTCCATTAAATAATTATATGGCTTCAACTTGATGTGCATCAGAAAGTTATTGCGACAATGCTAATGGAAAACAGGTTAGTTCGAACCTATGATGCGCTAGACTAATTTGTTTGCTAGAGGTGGATTAGAGTAGATCCCAATTCTATATAGTGCAATGGAAAACACTTGTAGCGATATAAGGGCGGATGTTTCAGTTGCGGAGCTTGTCAAAGGCATTGAAACAAGCCGCTCTTCAGCAGAATTTCGTTATTTGCGTGAGTCAGGTAGCCTAACGACTACGACTTTAACTAGCTTCAAAGCCTAGATAAAAATGTTTCAAACTAGGAGTAATTGGAAAAGAGGCGATGCTGCTGTTTCTGAGTTTGTTTGATAGTGGAAACGCACAGCTGGCACCTTCATGCACAACACAGTTAATACACCATTTGTGGTTTAGCTAGAAATCGTTAGATGAATTTATCATTAGGTCTAATAAGTTCGATTTGTATGAGTGAATAGCACTGTTTCATAACGTCACTCATTAGCGAACATAACGATTTCAGTGCAATTCAGTGCTTCAGCAGGGCATTATTACGTCAGGTTTATGCACTACCACTATGTTCTACTAATGGAAAATGGTTCAGAGGAACCGAACTAGCGCAACGAAGTTAATTGTTAATTAACCCCGGTACCTACGGTACTGTAGAAAAACGAGTACCCTCACATTTTCAGAATTTGGGCATCGACTTGGTACCTGGGTGATGACTTTTCAAGTGTCTGATTAGGTTGGTCGTTCCGAACGTTTTCGAGGTTGTTCCTCCGCGGCTTATTTTCGATTGACATGTATGACAAACTGCAAGCTTTAAGTTGTCTTCACTGACTGTGAAAAACGCCCATACTAAGGACATGTTGAGGCGTTTTCAGCGCTGCGCTCATCTGATCTGTTTGCATTGGCTCACGGGTGCGCGCACGTCACGTGAAAAGAGGGGGCGAGGAGCCAACCGGCGCACAGAATCGGCTATGTGGGTGATCGGGATCAAGTCACTGATTGAGGCCGATCAGCTGAAAATCGGCCATTTCCGGTCAGAGGCCGATCGATCGGTGCATCTCTAACTACAAAGGTAGAATTACTTGAGAATGTTTGCGCTATACAATGCCGTTGGACATGTCTTGAAAGGAAAGAATGGCAAATGGTGTCAAAAAGCAGCGGTCTTCACAAAGAGACTGACAACCATTGTTTTGTACTACATTTATAACATTTCATTTCAGAATACATAGTGAGCTAGCTAGCTAGCTGTAATGTAGCAAGCTTACTTGCGTGTGTTTTGTACAGACTTGTATTATGTGCACCACAAATTTAATTGGAGTTGAGCAGGAAACTATGTCTGAAAACAAGATTTGAGTGAAAACGCTGTTCACTTTCCTCCATTCCCCAAATCGCTTGTCAAAAATCAACAGTATTACCAAAAGACAGGCTATGGGCTATGACATTCCATTATAGATGTGCACTGTGATTTCTGATAGCAGAAACAACTCCCCATAGATAGTCAACCAATGATCATCTGGTGTCTCAAAAGCGGCCACCATGGCACCGTGTGAATTGTTTCAAACAGCGTAAAACACTCAACATGGGAAGAACACGTCCAACATGAAAATGGAAACATCTCAATGAGCCTCTAACGTATTTGTAGTCGCGCTTTTCCGGCTATAAAATAAACTATTTTTAACCTATCTTAAACAGAAAATGCGATTCTCACCGTGTGGTGTTCATATTGTCACATTGTTCGGGTAAAGAGAAGTGGACATTTCCGCATTCAAAGTGGGGTGGGACTTAGCAAAAATCTGCCAATAAAAGGTGAAAACGAAAAGGCACTCCTTCCATTCTTTGGTCCGTAACTTTGTCATTCATCGTCGTAAAACTAATCAGAAAGTTGCATTGTTTAGATCTGACCAGTCCCTGCTCACTTATTTTGTTGTCTAGTTCAAGGGCCGTCTTATGTTTACGTTCCTTACGTAGACAATGCTATGGACATCCTCCCCTTTGTCTCCAATGTCATTAACTCCTCTCTTTCCTCTGGCTCAGTCCCCTCTTCCCTCAAATGCGCTCATGTTGTCCCCCTCCTCAAAAAACCCTCTCTGAATCCTGCTATCATTTCAAACTACCGACCTGTCTCTCTCCTCCCATTCCTTTCCAAAACATTAGAGCGGGCTGTCTATAACCAACTGTCTGCTCATCTCCTACAGAACGACCTGCTTGATCCTAACCAATCTGGGTTCAGAGCAGGCCACTCCACAGAGACTGCTCTCCTTGCGGTCACTGAGGCTCTTCACGGGGCTAAGTCCCAATCCCTTAGCTCCGTCCTCCTCCTCCTGGACCTGTCAGCGGCATTCGACACCGTGGACCACCAGATCCTGCTCTCATCTCTCGTCGAGATGGGAATCTCTGGATCTGCGTTGACATTGTTCGAGTCCTACCTGGCTGACCGGTCCTACCAGATGGCCTGGAGAGGATCCCTCTCCTCTCCCCACACCCTCTCTACCGGAGTCCCACAGGGCTCGGTGCTAGGCCCCATCCTATTCTCTCTGCACACCAAGTCACTTGGCTCTGTTATTTCTGCTCATGGTGTTTCCTATCACTGTTATGCCAATGACACTCTCTCTCCTTCCCTCCACCTGAGACCCAGGTCCCGGCACGGATCTCTGCATGCCTGGCTGACATCTCCGCATTGGATGTGTGCATCTGACCACGGTAAGAGTCATCTCGTTGCGTTGTGTTGCGTTCCAGTGCGTGTTGTTTACCCGGCGTTAGACTTCGTGTGTAGTTTTTCTGCGTTCACTACCTGTTCTCACCTGTCTCAGTAGCAGGTCTCGTTACTTTGTTAGTTTAATTAGTAGCTTGTTGCTTTTGTTCCTCAGTTTATTAGTTGATTACTAGCTTCAGTCGCTGCTTAGAAGATTTAGTTCAAAGTTGATTGTTACTTAGCGTTTCAATCAGTTTTGATGAACAGGCTTAGCACCCGTGTTTGCAGTTGATTAATGTAAGGATTTGGTAATTAGTCTGTATTGTTGTCAGGGAGGATTTAAGCGCGTTATCGGCCGAATCTTATCAGTGTGCATCTGAACACGGTAAGAGTAATCTCGTTGCGTTGTGTTGCATTCCAGTGCGTGTTGTTTACCCGGCGTTAGACTTCGTGTGTAGTTTTTCTGCGTTCACTACCTGTTCTCACCTGTCTCAGTAGCAGGTCTCATTACTTTGTTAGTTCAATTAGTAGCTTGTTGCTTTTGTTCCTCAGTTTATTAGTTGATTACTAGCTTCAGTCGCTGCTTAGAAGATTTAGTTCAAAGTTGATTGTTACTTAGCGTTTCAATCAGTTTTGATGAACAGGCTTAGCACCCGTGTTTGCAGTTGATTAATGTAAGGATTTGGTAATTAGTCTGTATTGTTGTCAGGGAGGATTTAAGCGCGTTATCGGCCGAATCTTATCAGTGTGCATCTGACCACGGTAAGAGTCATCTCGTTGCGTTGTGTTGCGTTCCAGTGCGTGTTGTTTACCCGGCGTTAGACTTCGTGTGTAGTTTTTCTGCGTTCACTACCTGTTCTCACCTGTCTCAGTAGCAGGTCTCGTTACTTTGTTAGTTTAATTAGTAGCTTGTTGCTTTTGTTCCTCAGTTTATTAGTTGATTACTAGCTTCAGTCGCTGCTTAGAAGATTTAGTTCAAAGTTGATTGTTACTTAGCGTTTCAATCAGTTTTGATGAACAGGCTTAGCACCCGTGTTTGCAGTTGATTAATGTAAGGATTTGGTAATTAGTCTGTATTGTTGTCAGGGGGCATTAGCCACATATAAGCAAGCATAGTTGTGGATAGCGGCAGCTTTTCGCGGCAGCCTCCCCGTCCTAGCCTCCCCGGACGAAGACTCGGCGGACAAAGACAAAGGAGTCTACCTGCAGGAGTCCACCGAGGGGGGCCAGGTAGGGAGTGCTCGCCGCAAGGTGAGTATCATAGTTTTGTATCTCCCTGTTCTACTTCCTCTGCATCTAACACTACATGCTTCCTCCCTATCCCAGTCCATGTCTCCTCTTCTAGATTGCCTAGAAGGAGAGATTCTACCCACACCCGTAATCTGTCCAATCTCATCCACCCTCCTAGATCTCCGGTGTTGACGTGGTGGTAGCAGGCGGACTATGGAACTGCCAGTCCGCTGTCCGGAAGGCCGATTTCATCTCGGCCCAGGCCTCACTACTCTCCCTGCAGTTCCTGGCGCTCACGGAGACGTGGATCACTCCACAGAACACGGCCACCCCTGCTGCTCTCTCTGCCGCCTACACCTTCTCCCACACTCCACGACCCTCAGGTAGAGGTGGAGGGACAGGTATACTCATTTCCCCCCTGTGGAGATTTGGTATTGTTCCTCTTCCTCACTTCTCACCCTCCTCCTTTGAATTTCATGCTGTCACTGTCACTGTTCCATGTAAACAGCACATCATTGTTCTTTATCGCCCTCCAGGTCCACTGGGGAGTTTCCTAGACGAGATGGATGCCCTACTCAGTGCCTTCCTGAGGATGGCACTCCGTCTTACTCCTTGGGGACTTCAACCTGCAGCTAGAGACCTCCCAGGCCTCTGCATTCCTCCCCCTGCTTCAGTCCTTTGACTTCACCATGGCTGAATCCCCATCCACCCACAGGGCCGGTAACCAACTGGACCTGGTCTTCACCAGGAACTGCGCCTCACCCAACATTACGGTATCGCCTCTACATGTGTCTGACCATTCCTTTCTGTCTTTCTCCCTCCCCCTCCCCTCTGTCCCTAAACCATCCTCACCTGCTCGCACTGTCCTTGTCCGTCGCAACCTCGGCTCTCTCTCACCCGCTGCCCTGTCAGCTACTGTCCTATCTTCCCTTCCCCCTACTGATGCCTTCTCTCAGCTACCTGCTGAAGTAGCATCATCACCCCTACTTTCCTCTCTATCCTCCTCCTTTGACTTACTCTGTCCTCTATCCGCTAAACCCCGCTCGTCTCCGCCTCCCCGCCCCTGGTTAACCGATTCCATTCGGGCTAACCGACTGAAGCTGGGCGTGCGGCAGAAAGGAAATGGAGAAAATCCAAATCCCCAGTAGCTCTGTCTGACTTCCACACACTCCTGGCTTCCTTCTCCGCTAACCTCTCCTCTGCTAAGTCTGCATTTTCCTTTCTAAGATTCAATCTTCTGTTTCCAACCCACGTAAACTCTATGCTACGTTTTCCTCTCTCCTCACCCCTCCTCCTCCCCCACCTCCCTCCTCTATAACCGCCGATGACTTCTCATTCTTCTTTCACGAGAAGGTTGATGTCATTCGCAACTCCTTCCCCCCTACCTCTCCCTCTCCCATCCCGCTACCTAAACCTCCCACCTCTCTGTCCTCCTTCTCACCCCTCCCTGACTCGGACATCCTTCAACTTGTTCTCTCCCACCGTCCCACCACCTGCCCTCTTGATCCCATTCCTTCCCCCCTCTTCCAGTCCATTGCTATGGACATCCTCCCCTTTGTCTCTAATGTCATTAACTCCTCTCTTTCCTCTGGCTCTGTCCCCTCCTCCCTCAAACGTGCTCAGGTTGTCCCCCTCCTCAAAAAACCCTCTCTGAATCCTGCTGTCATCTCTAACTACCGACCTGTCTCTCTCCTCCCTTTCCTCTCCAAAACATTAGAGCGGGCTGTCTATAATCAACTGTCTGCTCATCTCTTACAGAACGACCTGCTTGATCCCAACCAATCTGGGTTCAGAGCAGGCCACTCCACAGAGACTGCTCTCCTTGCGGTCACTGAGGCTCTTCACGTCGCTAAGTCCCGATCCCTTAGCTCCGTCCTCCTCCTCCTTGACCGGTCGGCGGCATTCGACACCGTGGACCACCGGATCCTGCTCTCATCTCTCGTCGAGATGGGAATCTCTGGATCTGTGCTGACATGGTTTGAGTCCTACCTAGCTGACCGGTCCTACCAGGTGGCCTGGCGAGGATCCCTCTCCTCTCCCCGCACCCTCTCTACCGGTGTCCCGCAGGGCTCGGTGCTAGGCCCTGTCCTATTTTCTCTGTACACCAAGCCACTTGGCTCTGTTATTTCTGCTCATGGTTTTTCCTATCACTGTTATGCTGATGACACTCAACTCTTTCTCTCCTTCCCTCCATCTGATACCCAGGTCCCGGCACGGATCTCTGCATGCCTGGCTGACATCTCCGCATGGATGTCCACCCACCACCTGAAGCTAAACCTGGGGAAGACAGATCGATGCGTCAATCACCGTGGAAGGCTCCATAGTGTCTCCGTCCCAGTCTGCCAGGAGTCTTGGGGTAACCCTGGACAACCAGCTGTGCTTCTCGAGCCATATTGCAGCAATCACTCGGACCTGCCGTTTCTCCCTCCACAACATCCGGAGGATCCGACCGTTCCTCACCCAAGAGGCCACTCAACTCCTGGTCCAGGCCCTGGTGATCTCTCGTCTGGACTACTGCAATTCCTTGCTGGCAGGCCTTCCGGCCTGTGCCATCAAGCCACTGCAACTAGTCCAGAACGCTGCTGTTCGCCTGGTGTTCAACCAGCCGAAGTTCACCCACGTCACCCCTCTACTCTCCTCTCTGCACTGGCTCCCCATCGCAGCACGCATCAGATTCAAGTCACTGGTGCTTGCTTTTCAAGCGGCCAGAGGTACTGCTGCCCCATACCTCCAGTCACTCATCACGCCCTACACCCCGCCCTACACCCCGTCCAGACACCTCCGCTCCGCCTCCGCTGACAGACTGACTGCCCCATCCCTCCGGGCGCCTGGCAGCCGCTCCTCGCGGTCTCGTCTCTTCTCTGTCCTGGTCCCTCGTTGGTGGAACGACCTCCCGCAATTGGTCAGGACTGCGGAATCACTTCCAATCTTCCGCAAGAGACTCAAAACCCACCTCTTCAGACTCCACTACCCCTGATCTCTGTCCATCTAGCTAAATTGTCTTCACCACTGCTTACTTGTTCAACACTATACTCTTTAAAAAAAAATAATAATAATAAAAAAACAATTTTAAAAAAATTCACTAACCTTTTCCTTCCCGGTGTTACAGGTATGGTACGCAGATGCCTGCAATGATGTCTATTGCTGTATTCCTGCACTGACCTCGCGCGCTAACTATGATTGCTCCTACCATGTATTGATGCACATCTTGTAAGTCGCTCTGGATAAGAGCGTCTGCTAAATGCTTAAAATGTAAATGTAAAATGGATGTCCACACACCACCTGAAGCTGAAGGTGGGGAAGACTGAGCTGCTCTTCCTCCCAGCGAAGGGCTCCCCGATGATCGATGCGTCAATCACCGTGGAAGGCTCCATAGTGTCTCCGTCCCAGTCTGCCAGGAGTCTTGGGGTAACCCTGGACAACCAGCTGTGCTTCTCGAGCCATACTGCAGCGATCACTCGGACCTGCCGTTTCTCCCTCCACAACATCCGGAGGATCCGACCGTTCCTCACCCAAGAGGCCACTCAATGGCCTGTGCCATCAAGCCACTGCAACTAGTCCAGAACACTGCCGCTCGCCTGGTGTTCAACCAGCCGAAGTTCACCCACGTCACCCCTCTACTCTCCTCTCTGCACTGGCTCCCCGTCGCAGCACGCATCAGATTCAAATCACTGGTGCATGCTTTTAAAGCGGCCAGAGCTACTGCTCCCCCTTACCCCCAGTCACTCATGACTCCCTACACCCCAGCCAGACCCCTCCACTCTGCCTCCTCTGGCAAACTGACTGCCCCATCCCTCCGGGCGCCTGGCAACCACTCCTCGCGGTCTCGCCTCTTCTCTATCCTGATCCCTCGCTGGTGGAATGACCTTCTGCAATCGGTCAGGACCGCAGAATCACTTGCGATCAAAACCCAACTCTTCAGACAGACCACTACCACTGGACTCTATCCATTTAAACAATTGTCATCACCACTGTTTACTTGTTCAACACGATATACCCCTCCTTACTCCATCTAATATATATATTTTTTAAGTACTAACCTTTTCCTTCCCAGTGTTACAGGTATGGTATGCAGATGCCTGCAATGATGTCTATTGCTGTATTCCTGCACTGATCAACTATGATTGTTCCTACCATGTATTAATGCACATCTTGTAAGTAGCTCTGGATCAGAGCGTCTGCTAAATGCTTAAAATGTAAATGTGAAATGTACTCCCTTCAGTTCGACGAGTCGACCGATACAGTAGATGTGGCACAGTTATGTATTTTTATCAGAATGGTGTTCGAGGACATAAGTGCAAACAACTCACCATTTTGCCACTGAAAGGACATAAACGGGGCGAAGATATTTTTCAAGCTTTCATGGAGTTCGCGAACAAGATCCAAATACCCATTTGTAAGCTTGTCTCCATTACCACTGATGGGGCACCCGCTATGGTAGGCCATACTAGTGGGTTCATTGGATTGTGCAAACGAAGTGACTCTTTTCCCGAATGTATTCATTATCATTGCATCATTCACCAACAAGCTTTGTGCGGTAAGATTTTAAACGTGAGGTGATGGATGTTGCAGTGAAGATTGTGTGTTCGATTCGGGCAAAAAGTCTACAAAGGAGGCTGTTCCGCTCTCACATGGAGGAAACTGACACAGAACACACAGACTTGTGTTCCTCTCTCACATGGAGGAGACTGACACAGAACACACAGACCTGCTGCTGCACACTGATGTGCGGCGGCTGAGCAAAGGTACATTTTTGGCAAGATTTAGGAAGCTATTGCCTGAAATCAAAGAGTTTCTCAAGCTCTTTAAACATGCAGAATATGCACAGCTAGAAGACGAGCAGTGGCTCCTGGATTTAGCGCTCCTTACTGACCTTACTGACATGCTGAATGAACTGAATGTAGAGCTGCAAGGAAAAAACTAAAATGTAATAGACATGATCAGCTCTGTGAACACTTTTAAACGCAAGCTACAAGTGCTCTCAACTAAGCTGCAGCGCCAGGACCTGCGCTACTTTCAAAACATGCATTCAGAACTTGAGCGTCAGGGCAAAGACACAGTGAAGCTTGACAGTGCACGTCACATTGAGCAAGTTCAGAGCATCTCATCAGAGTTTGACAGACGCTATATTGACTTTGCGTCACTAGAGCCTGTCGCCACATATATGCGTTTTCCGTTTGGCACAGATATATATGTTGATGACATTGCCTCCAAAGTGGGATCATTCTTTCACCTGGACACAACTGCAGTGGAGAATGAAATCCTCACCCTTCAAAATGACATTCAGATGAAATCCAGGGCAACCACTGAGATGAAGGGTGAGTTCTGGGAGCTACTGTTGGAGGAGAAGCATCCCAACATAATGTCAGCCCTTTTTGGGTCAACCTACCTATGTGAGTCTGCATTCTCTCACATGAAGATCATAAAGTCCAACTACAGATCTATCAGGACAGATGACCACCTAGTAGCCTGCCTGAGACTTGCAAGAAGCTGCTACTGCACTGACTATGAGAAACTAGCTGCCTCCTCCCAGTGCCAAAGGGCACACCAAGGTAGGAAATTAATTTATTTCTCCTTTTCCATAATGTAAATTTTTTTATTAGTACACTGTAGTACAAGAGTAGCTATTATTTGATGTGTGCAACTGGGTATTATAGTGATAGGCTCACACTGGGAGATGAATTTCCGTTTTGTTTGTCATTTCAGGGCTCTAAACTGGGACTGGTATATCTCCTCAGGTTGGCAAATGAAAAGGTAGATCTAATGTCTAAAGGGATGGGCAGCCCTGAGCTAGGGAGTACATGGATTCAGGCCCCAGTCCCAGCTGAGACTGCTAGCAAGCTAGTTAAGCAAAGGTTCGCTAGCTAAAATAATACATGCAGCTTGTGTTGCTGTATTATTAACCCATTTTGGGTTTTGCTATTGGCGTCCCGTTAACCCTGTAAGCCGTAATATAATGATAGTTACCTAGACGTAAATCTGCAGACAGTCTAATTTATCCAACTAAATCATTGGTTTGCCAGTAAACTGAGCTAGCTTGCTTGCTGCTGTAGTGTAGTATGCGCCGAACAGTAGACTACTTAGTTTGCTAGCTTTCTTGCCATTCTTAACTAATGTACAAATAGAAAATGTTAGCTGTAGTTATAAAACGGTTGATAAATGAATCGATTGCTTAATGAAACCTCTAGCTAGATAGCATGCAGCTAATCTTCGCACACAGCGCTAACTGATCACCTTACAGAACACACACTGGACACAACACACACAAATCCACCAGGCCAAACCGTCCACAAGTTTGACAAAGTTGTATTATTTAACAAATGTGTATTAATATTATTTATTTACGATTTAATCATAAGACATACTTACATTGATGCTTGAAACAAAGTAAAATAAAAACACACTACTATGCTTTCCTAATCTACAAAACAAAAGATCCCTCTCTCCCGGTGCAAAGTTGGTTTAAAACGAGGCAGTCAGGCAGCTGGCGATTATCCTCCCCGTCCCCGTGCGGAACACTGGCTAGCGAGCAAACACTACCTTCACAATTGCACATAAACTGCTCCAAAATAATTGGTCCCTTATCTAGGTTAGAACGTTTTATTTTTGTTGTGAACAACGTCCGTCCTGGAAAATGTCGGCAGTCAAAGCCAGGAATTGGAGAAAAACACGTTCCCTAGCCATGTTCAATATCTGGCCACACCGCAAAGCTGTACGCGCATTAAAGGCACATTACTATGCATCTATATGTTGGTGTATAAATCGCTTGGAAACTAGCTACTTGATGGGCTAAAGTAATACAACAAATACATGGTTATACAACAAAGACTTCATTTTAATTCGTACTAGGTAGCTGGCTAGCGATTTAAGATTGCCTGTAAGAAACCTCAGTGCATAATCACAGACCTAACGCCGCTGGATATGTTCGCTGGATTTGGCAAACTCGTAATGTTACATTGGTAGTTTGCTACGTTGTCGAACACTGCATTGCATAAAAGTCAAAGATGAAATTATACTCACCCCTGGTTTCCCGTTCAGTGTTTTCTATGTGTCTAAATATTGTAGAGATTAGCCTGAAAAGGCTTTAAAGTACTACGGCCTGAATTATACTCGATCCTGCATCCACAGCGTTCACCGTCTCTGTTAAGTCTTGTGAGAAGAAGACACTGCAGTTAAAAGGTGAATCTCTGTACCGTTCAAAAATGCCGCTTACATCCCAATGATACGCAAACACACGCGCCCCCCTTGCGATCAAGAACTCGCTCCTTTGACAGGAAACCGGCTGTTTGTGCTTCACCATTACAGTCCGGAGCAGAACAATTTAAGGACCCGACATGTGGAAACGGTCCGTGTACGGCCAGTTTAGCATAGATCTAAAAACGTCTAAAGAAATGATTTAAAACTCTGACATGTTACATTCTGTATTTCTGTCATTATGTTGTCAAATGTTAAGATCATTTGGTCATTAGTTAATATAAAAAAATAGCATCACTCATAGAAATAAAAAAATAACCAAACACAGCAAACACAAATAAAATAGAAATCACGTTTTATTAAAGCTGCAATGCTAAAAACAACACCAAATTAAAATGAAATTAAATTAGTAGGCTATACATGGTAAGATCAATCCAATGTCTACCAATGCCCGTTCACAAGATTCCAAGCCTTTGTGAACCTCAATACAATACAATACAATCATTTAGCAGACGCTTTTATCCAAAGCGACTTACATTAAAAAAAGTGTGCGAGTAGGCTCGTGTAGGTAGCTTACTACAACAAATAGCCTAGGTCATATTTTTATGCAGTGTAGCTAATTCTCAGAAGGCAGCAAACAAAAAACAAGACGCTATATTTACAAAATGGTGGGATACAGAGAAAAAAAATAGTCCTTGAGGCTTAAGAGACCACCGGAAGGGCATTCTTCGGCATCCTAACTGTAGGGGTGGGGTGGACCTCATCCCTCCAGATACCAGGGCAGGGCAGGGGATGGAACCAGCAGCTAGGGTCTGGGCCAGCGGCATCCGGCTAACACATGGCAGGGGTGGGGGGTTGACTTTGGGCAGCTGGGTACTGGGCCGATGGAAATCCCCTGGGACTAGGCTTGGCAAGTGAGCTCCGGGCGGGTGCCACGAAACCGGGGAGAAAAGAGGAAAGGTGCAATTATGACTATGATAAATATCAGGGCAGAGAGTAGAGTGATAACAGCACTTTTGCACCAGCAGAAGTAATCTAGGCAGCATAACTAATTAGGTGAGTGGCACAGGGAGCACGCAGCCATGAGGGCACTCAGAGACCATCCCACCACATCATCAGCAGTCCTGATAAGGGGCGGATCATCACTTATGATTGGTGACAGTAAGGATAGCTCATTGCACCAGAAGGCTCTATTGCTACGCCCCCTCCACATCTGCACCTAATGACTATAAGAGAGACTAAAGAGATTTGTTTTTAACCTAGACTTGAAAATTGAGACTGTGTCTGACTCCTTCACAGAGACAGGTAGACCGTTCCACAGTAAAGGAGCTCTATATGTTAGGAACCGGACAAGGACCCAGACGCAGATCAGGACTTAGGCAAAAGAGTTGTTTATTGGGAAGCAGGGGTCAAAACCAGGAATCAGAATCTCGAAGGTACAAAAACGCGAGGCAGAGAGAAGTCAAAAACAGGCAGTCCAAAAAGTCAATAACAGGTAGGCAGATAGGCAAACAAAACAGAATCGCTAGGCAGGCTCGGGGTAGTCAACAAAGGGGTGTGTCGGAAGGAATACAATAAACTCTGGCTGTAAGAAGGGTAGGCTCAGGGAATAAAGAGTCAAGTACTGACAAAGAGAAAACGAAAACACTGAACATATATACAGGCAGAGACAGGAAACACAATGGGAATCAGGTGTGACTGGGAGGAGAGAGGTAGGAACACAGGTGTAAACAATGGGAATCGATAATCTAATAACGAGGGGATTCGCTAATAGAATAACGAGGGGAAACGAAAGACACGGACTGGGAAACATACAAACATATATACAATAAACGACCTGGGAGATCAGGCAGACACGTGCATAGTTAAAGGGGAGGAACGCAAAGAGAGAAGCTGCGTGCGAATGAAAGGGAAAGTGAAAAGCTAATCAGGGATACGATAATGAGAGAGAATGAGCGAAAGTTAGAAGCGTGAGATAATTAGTGATTAGTAGTGTTAGTAACTTAATCTAAATCCCTAACGTTAGTAGATTAGTTGGTTAGTAATATATACATCTAACTAATATATACAAAGTGCAATCTAGCAAGTAAGAAGGAAGAAAACGAGATAATAAGCGAAGGCGGAAAAAACCCGAAATTTATAAACTCCCGAAGTGCATGACAAGACAAGGAGTGGATCTCGAAATAAACGGAACAAGGACAGACAGGGAGCAGAACGTGACAGAACAGGGAAAATGCAATACTGAATAAAGAATAATGAAATATGACAGATGAAAAATAAACAAAGTACAAAAACAACAGAACAGATACTCAAAACATAACTCTATAGGAGAAAGCTCTGCCACCTGCTGTATTTTTTGATATTCTAGGGACTACCAAGTTCCCTGCATCTTGTGAACGAAGCGAACGTGGGGGATTGTAGGGATGAAGTAAATCAGTCAAGTAAGAAGGTGCAAGTCCATGCAAAACCTTATAAATTTAGAGGAGTACCTTATAGTCTACACGATAGTTTATAGGAAGCCAGTGAAGTGACGCTAACACAGGACTAATGTGCTCATACTTCTTTGTTCTAGTCAGGATCCTTGCAGCAGCTTTCTGTACGAGTTGTAGGCTCCTGAGTGAGGTATTGGAACAGCCAGACAGTAATGCATTGCAATAATCTAATCTAGATGTAACAAAGGCATGTACCAATTTTTCTGCATCTATTAAAGACAGGAAGCCACTAATTTTGGCAATATTCCTCAAGTGAAAAAAGGCTACTCTGGAAATGTTTTTGATGTGACTAGAAGATTGCAAAGATTCAATATTTCCTCTGCAGAGAATCTGTATCTCAGATATATTTTTTTTAAATGATGACGCAATTCTCTAGTATTGGTGAGGCCATTTTCCAGAGAGCTGATTGGTGAGGGGGCGGGATTATTATAGGATCGGATCCGTTAGCCTACTCTGGAGCAGGTTAGGTTTGCAGCATAAATTACCATGGCGAAACAACCCGGTTAAAAGCGAGCCACAGTCGTGAGACCGAAAACCCAGGGTTAAGCCCAAAGTTAGCTCCCTAACCCCTCAATCCTGCTTCGTGAGACAAGCCCCCGGTCGTCTAATCCCCATGAGAGCAATCGTATGTAGAATTTAGGAGTTACCGTGCAGTTACACACTATCGCCACAGGGGGGCAGTGCTGGACAGGACGTCGCCAGCACCTGTGGAAAAATCACTGGTTGTTCACGGTTTTATGTTTCTCTTAAAAAAAATATATATATTTATAAGTAAATAAGGGCACAAGTATCTCACGCTGTCCATTTTGAATATATACGTTCAGGAAATTAAGTGCGCCTCGTAGAAAGCCAGGCTTTTGGGAAATGGAAGCCGTGTTTTAATGGCACACGACACGCACTGCCTGTGCGCAGAAAGAGGCGGGTTTGCTTTTGTTTGTTCGTTTCCGCAGCCTCGCGCGTCCGTCGCTAAGGCCTCTCGGCGTAGAGGCTCCCGGCTTTTATTGAAAGATAGATTTTTATTATTTTTATTTTTTCCTTAGAAGCTTTGAAATGCTAATAACCTTCTACAATCTCTTATTAAATGGTGTGCACGTCAAACCTTCCACTCCGAATTTAATTTTATTCAGCCTTTAAAAAAAAAAAATGTATATATGTAAGTAGTAGTAAGTAAGTAAAATTTATTTATATAGCGCCTTTCATACAATTAAATGCAGCTCAAAGCGCTTTACAACAGGGAATTCATTACAACACTAGCATAGGCATCATACTGTCACATTACAATACTAACCATCTCCACACTGTTCATGAACCATCTTCACATTGTTACATTACGACACTAACCATCTTCACATTGTTACATTACAATACTACCATCACTAATCATTACAACACTAGCATAAGCATCACACTGTTACATTTCAACACTAACCATCTCCACACTGTGCCATCTTCACATTGCTACATTACAACACTAACCATCTTCACACTGTTACAATTACAATACTACCATCTTCACACTGTTACATTTCAGCACTAATCATCTTCATTACACACTAACCATCTCCACACTGTTAAAGTGTGGGGCAACGCATCTTACACGAAACACAACACCAACAAGAACAGGGCACAACAGATAAAAACGGGGACATTACAATCAAAGGAGGAAATAGGGGGAGGGGGTTGCGAGGTGGGGGTGCAGAGGCGAGGTGATTACTGGTGTACATGAGTGCGTGTGTGTGTGTGTTAATCAGTTTGTCCTTAGTCCTTGTCTTTGTGTAAGTGTAAGTGTCTGTGTGTAATTCTGTAGAGTCCTTCTGGTCAGAGACACGCGCACGCGCACGCAGAATGTTCCAACGATAACAGGTTGCCACGGAAACGCCCTCGGTCGACCTCGTCCAAAAGACAAGACAAAATCAGCAAAATTTGTTTGGGTTGGTGGGGGTGTAAGGAGAGTTCTCATTCGTCTGTACAATTTCAGGGGAGGTTGACGCAACGGCCTTGCCAGACCGATAAGCACAGGAGCCAGATTAGAATGTTATGGGTCAAGAAAGTAGGGCAGCAAGTTTCATGCTGCTCCTCAATCCCCCACTGAATTTTTCAGGGTCTTCAACAGTTCAACGTCGCTGTTGTAAAATGCTAAGTTTCTCAGAGATATTGTCCAATTTCCGTCCCAGATCAGTCACCACCACCATCTGAGAACCTAGCGTTTTACCCATCTCGTTTAATATGACAGGCACCTTTGGGCGTTTTGAGGCGATGCCATCTTTCCAATTTTCCGATAGGTCAGTAACAACTGTCCAGCTATCGTGAAGCCAAACAGGTAAATCCTCGGCGTCCTTGGCAGAAAGCGCCGCCAGACACACCGGTCTCCAGCTGTTCCATGAGTCCAGAGCATATCCCGCAGCGAAAGTCCCGCCAGGACAGACCGGCTCCCGAAGCCTGCTTTCTTGTTGAAAATGTTTTATCAATTGTGTTGAGAGACCAGCTTATTAACTCCATTATTAGAATTTAGTTTAGAAAAACCACAGAGAGAGAGACTCTAGAAACTCCAGAACATAGTGACACGAGAGACAAGAAACGAGAGACAGTGAGGAGAGAAGGAAAAATGCGACCGCCCCCGCGGAGAGATAGAGAGAATATATATATTTTTAAATGACGTAAGCAATTGAACGGGCGGTGACTCGTGACCCCGAGATGCGCACGAGGATTACTCTCCGTGGAAGATCCCCACTAGGGGTGCCAACTGTCCCGTATTAGCCGGGACGTCCCATTTTTGAGCCAAATTTGGCTCGTCCCGTATAATAAAATACCGGGCAGACAATAGAATCCTGTCGCGAATCATCAGTGTCGATTTTAGACCCTATTTAGGGGAGCTTTAGCCTGCCTGCCTTTCATCTCAGCCCCCCTGGAAATGTTGAGTCATTCTTTTCTAAAAAACTAGTTCCTGTTTCAGCTTCCTGTTCATACAGAACACACAGACCTTCAGCAGCAGCACTCTTTCTATAAACTCCACAGAGGGATGCATTGACAGCCTTGACAGACCCAAAGGGGATATATACACTGTCCATGATGTGTGCAGCACAGTGGGCCAGAGTTGCACTTGTTTGTGACCCAGGTTTACAGCTGCTAGACGTTAGGATGCCAATGTGGTGGATGTGTTTGAAAAGTCACATGGATGAACACTACAGAATGATTAGGAAAACATGTCAATCTGCCTGCATGATGTGCAATGAAGTGAATATATGATGCTTCATCAACTGAAATTCATACTTTTAAACGGTGAATAAAATATGATCCATTTGTCCATTTAGCTTTAGTAATATATGTCTTGGTGTGAAAAAATTCACAGATATCTCTGCATCTGAAGCTCTCGAGGTTATAAGTAGACAGTATGTTATAAAATGCCTCCAAGTGTCACTTAGAACACACTCCCCCCACCCCCCCAAAAAAACTATGATAAAAAAAACTTTAAATTCATCAAGTGCTTGTTTTAGAGCTGATCTCCTAACAGGTTTGGTGTTTACGTGTGTGTGCATCCGTGTATTTGTGTGTGTGTGTGTGTGTGTGTGTGTGTGTGTGTGTGTGTGTGTGTGTCCGTGTGTGTCCGTGTGTTTGTGTGTGTGTGTGTGTATGTGCTGCCTGATATCACATTTATCATACACATTCCTAAACTAGAAAGCAAAAATAGTTCTTATTCCTTTTGGTTCATAAGAATATGTGTGAGATCATTTCCTGTGCCATTAAAAGACACAGAGGTGTGGTCAGAGTGGAAGGGGCATGAGAGATGTATGATACAAGTATATGAGTGTTCTATAGAGCATTGTTTCCCAAAGACTGGGTCGCGACCCACAGCTGGGTCGTATGAGATTTTATTAGGGTCGCCAAATAAATTTGCGGATTTTTACATTTAAAGCATTTATCAGACGCTCTTATCCAGAGCGACTTACAAGATGTGCATTAATACATGGTAATTTTTTCCACAAAAAAAAAAAAATGTATCCCCCTGTTTCCCGAAGAATTAATGACATTTCAGACAACCTTGAGGAAGTGCTTATTTCGAGACTAAAGACAGCAGGTGATTTTTCAATACAGCTCGATGAGAGCACAGATGTCTCAGATTGCGCAACTTTGTTGGTTTTACGTAAGGTACGTGTGGGAAAATGAATTTGTGGAGGACTTGTTATGTTGCTTGATTATTTCTACTGGAACGACAGGTGAACAAATATGTTCTGTATTAAACAACTATGAGGTTACAAAGTGCGGATTAGACTGGGGCAGTTGTAAAGGCATAACGTCTGACGGGGCCGCGAATATGACGGGCAGAAACAGCGGAGTCGTGAAAAGAATCAAGGAAGCTGCTGGCAAAGACATCGTGTGGAATCATTGCTTCATTCATCGACAGGCGTTGGCATGCAAAGGAATGCCTCCCGATCTAGACAAAGCACTAAAATAATTTATCGCGTTGTAAACTTTATTAAAGGCAGCGCACTCAACAATCGGCTTTTTGATCAGCTGTGCACTGACATGGGGGCGGAGCACACGCACCTACTGTTTCATACGGAAGTGCGCTGGCTGTCAAAAGGCAGAGTTCTTAGCAGGGTGTATGAACTGAGAAACGAAATTCATGCTTTCCTTCTCGAGAAGAAGTCTTCCTTCCCGAAAGAAGTTTCCTCCCCTGAACGAGCTGAATTTGAAATTGCAAGGACAGCAGGACGATGTTTTCCGAAATTGGAAACATGTTCTCACTTTTCAAAAGTCCCTGAAGCTGTGGCTTGCACGACTCAGCCAGCCAAACCCAAGCCACTACATGTTTCCCACTGTGTTACAGCACATAGAGGAAAATTATGTCACTGACACAGATGTGAAACGTCTGACTGGACTTATTCAGACACACATAGTTGCACTCATAGATATATATATACGCCATTTAGCAGACACTTTTATCCATAGCGACTTACAGTAGTGAATGCATACATTTTCAGTATATGTGAAATGGGGGGATTGAACCCGCAACCTAAGCGTTGCCAACGCCGTGCTCTACCAACTGAGCCACAGAGAACCACTTCACACAGATAACTTTGATCGCTATTACCCAACGGAGAGATATGACATTTTGAGTGAAAAAATCCCTTTGAATTTGAAACCCCAGAGTCATTTCTGGATCTGGGACTAACTCCTGCTGAAGAAACAGAGCTGTTGCAGCTGAGCAGTGATCGCACGCTGAAAAGAAGACATGAATGCATGCCATTATCTTCATTCTGGATAGGCATCGAAGCTGAATATCCTGTCCTAAGTAAGGCAAGCATTTTGCTACTTATCCCCTTCACAACGACATACAAGTGCGAGTTTGGATTTTCTGTTCTGACAAAAATGAAGACAAAACATAGAAATAGACTGAATGCTGCACTCGATATGCGCGTTGCTCTCTCCTCCTGTACACCGAACTGGAACACTATACTAAAAAGCAAGCAAGCGCACCTATCACATTACCCAGGATAATGTAACTAACTAGGGGGCATAGATATGCCATGGAATAGATCTGGTGTGTTTAACAAATGTAGGCCTACTGTTGACTGTTCGAATTGATTGATCTACTTACTATACGTTTGATAGCTGCACTTAAACACATAGGCCTAGGCTGCATGTTCTGATAATAGGCTATGCTGCATTAAAAATAAAAAAAATAAAAAAACTTCAACATGTATTTGATAGTAGGCAAGGCCTATTGAATGTTTGTAGGCCTATTGTTCTGATAGGCCTAATTTATAGGCCTTGGTTGAATCTATATATGAAAGGCTATCATAGGCCTAAATTCTGTTTTACTGATAGAAATAAAAACAATAAGATACCCTGGTAACTCTGCCTAATGCATTTACTTTGTCTCATTTATAAAGTATTTAGGCCCATATGTGTGTTTTCAATAACACCTGCATAAAACAAAGTTGTTATTTATAAAACGTTTAGGCAGGCATACTGTATATATATATATATATATATAAACACATATATATATATATATATTATATATATATGGGCCTATATATAATCTTCGAAATGGCTGGTTTACCTATCCAAGATAATAAAAATGGTCAGGAAAGATATTAATTCATGCACAACTTTGCCCGTCATACAATTTATACATAATCATATAAGCCTTATTGTGAATTGGGTCACGATGGTTTGCAATTTTTAAAAAGTGGGTCACCAGAAAAAAAGTTTGTGAAACACTGCTATAGAGAGAGTAGGCATGTGAGGGCATTAAACTGGGGAAATGACTGGATTAACACCAAGCGTCATGGATGAGCAAAATAAAACTGAGAACAATCTTCAATTTTATGGATTACTAAAGCCTTCGTCTTAAATATATTCAAAATGTAATGTGATGAATCTACTAATAGTTTTGTTTTGGTATGAGTGAATCCCCTTCTTCTCCAGTCGAGTCCTGCTTATTTTCACCCCTCACCTCTCTCCTCTGATCCCCAGCTTCCCTCCTGCACCTCAGTACCCTGACCCTGATCACAATCTTCACCTTCCTCATCACTCTTTTACAGCTGTCACAGTTCACAGGTATGAAGGCACAATATCAGCACAGTCACACTGATAAACAGCACTCACAACAACGTACAGTGGGGTCTAAAAGTCTGAGTCCGCTACCAAGATCTGTTTGTTTTCATCGTTCATCGAAAGCTCACACAAAATTTTTACTGAGGAGAACAATTTGACCTCTAACTACTTCACTAATCTTTGCTGACATAATTACAAACAGCTGCAAAAACGTTTGCAAAGGAAATGTCCTTTTTCAAGATTAAAGCACCTTCAGTAGAGAACACATAGTGGACTATATTAATTATGTCAAATTCTGGTATTAATTGTTACAAGACCAAAACAACTCATACTGTGTATTAGCAGTGTCCATGTATTAGAACTTAAATTAAAAAAATAAGGTGTCACAACATTTTTCAGATCTTGGCAGTGGACTCCACCCCACTGTATGGCCTAACAAACTTCCTCTTTCCTCAAGACCGCACCCTGCTTGAGTTAAACTAGACTGCAGTAACACCAACAGAACAGGCACACAGCAGTGACAAACGCTCAACAGAGAGACCTTTCATTGACAGCCCATAAAATGGATACATCCACAGTATCAAACACATCAGAGGGTATATACATTGGACTTGTTTCTCCAGACCAGGATGTGTACAGCACAGTGGGCCAGACCTCACACAACAGCCCAGGAGCTCAGAACACAGGTAAGGACACCTGTACAGTGTATTATAGAGCTCCTGTTACTGTTGTTTAGGAGTGAGACAGAGTTTGGGTGTTAAAGTGGATTTTCTGAAAGCCAGATGGAAACCCTCTCTGCAGTGTATATAAACAGTATAATGTTGACAGGGGTGTCACTCATGTATGTTCAGGCTGTAATAATGACAGAGTCTAACTGTTTTATCCCTGCTAATATTTGTGACCACAGAGAGAAGTGGACAAAGCTCATTTCTCAAAAGACTGGCTGCAGTGTGTCCATGGCTCCTGTGTGCTCTCTTATTGAGTGCCGCCGTAGTGCTGGGGGTCCTCTGTGAGTATGATACACAATATGTCAGTGTGTGTGTGTGTGTGTGTTAACTGTGAGTGTGATACACTGTCAGTGTGTGTGTGTGTGTGTTAACTGTGAGTGTGATACACTGTCAGTGTGTGTGTGTGTGTTAACTGTGAGTGTGATACACTGTCAGTGTGTGTGTGTGTGTTAACTGTGAGTGTGATACACTGTCAGTGTGTGTGTGTGTGTGTGTTAACTGTGAGTGTGATACACTGTCAGCGTGTGTGTGTGTGATACACTGTCAGTGTGTGTGTGTGTGTTAACTGTGAGTGTGATACACTGTCAGTGTGTGTGTGTGTGTTAACTGTGAGTGTGATACACTGTCAGTGTGTGTGTGTGTGTTAACTGTGAGTGTGATACACTGTCAGTGTGTGTGTGTGTGTTAACTGTGAGTGTGATACACTCTCAGTGTGTGTGTGTGTTAAGTGTGAGTGTGATACACTGTTATTATATGTGTTTAATGTATGATATGGTGTCAGTATCAATGCGTGTAAAGTTATGGTGATGCACTGTCATTTTAAAGTAAAAGCATAAGTCTATTTGTGGTGATTTTTAAAGGAATGCAAGCTGTTAAGCAAGACTAACTGGAATCTACTCTCCACTTACTCTCCAGTATCGTCTCTCTTCAAGTTGATATTTTTAGTGCTTAAATATGACTTCAGTGTACGCACATCTCACCTGCAGCAAGCTCTGTGAAAAGGGCCGTGTCCTGGGGATGAAATGTGTAAAGAGTAGTGCAGGAGGAATCTATTTCCACACCACTTGCACTATTGTTACACCAGGGTCAGGTCTGGTCTGGCACAGATGGGGTTTCAAACCGCGTCCGTGATAGGCAGCTCACACTTGTATCGAACCAGGCAAAATACTGGTGCGTTAGACCACTACGCCATCCCCCACCCCCTCATTTTTTTATTTGTGTTTTTGGGGCTTTTTCTGGGCAATTTCTCCATTGACTTATGCCTTATATTTTAATTTGATTTTTAGAAGTAAAAGTTAGATGTTAGAAGCCTTTTTGTGTGTGCAACTGAATGAGATGTATGATTTGTAAATGTTAGGAAGCTGAAGAAAGAATGCAACCTTAGAAAGTAAAGATGACCTGCACTAACAACATGAACAAAAATTCTTTGTAGAAGAAAAAAAATTAAAAAGCTTGATTAAGAGTTCAATGAATGAGTATAAAGCTCTCTGTTTTGACAATTCAAGACAGTGTCATTGGCAACATGAGATATTTTCTTTAATTGTTTTCTTTAATTATATATACTGTATGTATTTTGTATGTATGTATATACAGGTAACTGTAAAAATAATAGAAAGACGAGTAAATGAGGGATCCTTTAAATGGGTGCAGTACCGAGAGTGCCCATCGGGGGTGCCATAGATGGTACCGGCAGGTAGTCCCTCCCCTTTCCAAGAATCCTTTAGATCCTTCGGTCTGTGTTTGTGTACTGCCCTTTTCAGTTCAAACCTCACGTTTTCAATTGTGTTCAGGTCTGGAGACTGAGATGGCCATTGCAAAACAGTCATTTTGTGGTCATTTAACGATTTGTGGCAGTTTCACCTTCCTGGCAAGGGGGAACTAGGTTTTTACCCAAAATGTCTTTGTACTTACTGGATTTCATGATTCTATTGACCTTAAAAAGAGCCAAGATGCAAAAAAACCCATAACATCAAAGATCCACCACCATATTTCACCATAGGTACAGAGCTTTTCAACATACGCGTCCTTCTTCTGACACAAAAACCCACTGCTGGTGTGCGTGGCCAAAAAGCTAACTTTTGGTTTCATCTGACCACAACACCCAGTTCTAATCGGAGATTGGCATTGGAACTCTGATTGGAACTGGATGTTATCTAACAATTCATGGTCCTCTAAAACAAAATTCTATGCCTTAGGAAAAACAAACTTTTAACAAATTAAGTTTGTAGTTAACATAATATGGTTTTAAGAAAAATGTTCATAGATTAACTAAATTGTGCCTTTTCCCCTTGTGTATTAGATATGAGAGCATCTCCAAACTGTTCAATGAGATATGTGGAAGAACTGGTGAAATTACCCTTTCTGGATCAGTACTGTCCCCTCAGATCACAGAGTGAGTGGTGCTACTCTGTCTGTCAAAGAGCACTTTTACTTATTTTTCTTAACCCTTAGTTCAAAGTATACTGTTTGGTGTTTATAAGTCATTGATAGAAAACTGTTGCCTGTTGTTTCTGTACAGAGAGAGTGTGTAGACCCTGTCCAGAGGGCTGGGAGCAGAGAAACTCCATGTGTTACTACTTCTCTACTGAGGGGAAGAGCTGGCAGGACAGTCGCAGTGCCTGCCTTAAACAGGGAGCTGACCTGGTGATTATAGAGAGTGAAGAGGAACAGGTAAGACACTGTGAATGAATGGATGAGAAAGTGAGTCAGTGGTGGATAGAAAATTAAAAATATAGATTGATAAGTAGGCTTTGTAAGCTAATTATGTTTCCGATAACTTTCCAGCTCTTAAAATCTGATGTGTGTTTGATGTTGTTTTCTCAGTGTCTCTGTCAGCAGAGTGAGTAATTCTGAAGTCATTTTGTCTTTGTTCAGGACTTCATCTCCAAACACACAAGAGGTGATTATTACTGGATTGGACTGAGTGACTCAGAAACAGAGGGGACCTGGCTCTGGGTGGATGGAACCCCTCTGCAGGAAGATAAAGCGTAAGAAATCTTACAGACACATTACAGGGGATCAATATACAGACAGAAGATAAATTCTGTATGAAACAACATTAACTTCCACCTCACATCCCAGAGAAACACAATATGTATGGGCATTTTCAGCTACATGGTTAAAGTAATATAAAAAAATATTTAAATAATTTATATCAATGCATTATATTTTAAAATATTTATTTTCAACATTGTGTGTGTACACGGTGGGAGTGATTTGAATGCTGGAATGTCCAGTATTATCTCCCATAGAGAGGAGTCTCCACAGACTAAACCCTGTGCATCCTTATTCACAGTCTGCAGAGTCATACAGTGCAGTCACAGAGACAGCAATAGACAGAGAGTATGAAACAGTAGTCACTGTATCCCTGTTGGCAACAATAGAGAAGTAGCACATCTGTGTCTCATTCAGTCTCTCTGCTTCTCTTACAGATTCTGGAGGAAGGGACAGCCAGATGATTATAACGGGGCTGAAGACTGTGCAGTTACTGTGCCTGGTGTGAATAAATGGGCTGATGTACCCTGCGATTGGATGTGAGGAGTGTCTGTAAGACTGATGCCCTTCTTCTCTGAAATCATCTTTTAATGATGAATGATTTAAAATGCATTTAAAAGAATAGCTGTAATCATTTGAATATTAATGTTCTTATTCTCAGCTTGAGTGACAGTAGCTTAGTGCAGTGTCATAACTGCATTGGCTGCATAACAGCAGTGGCTGTGAAGTTGACTGTTTTTTCTGTTTCGCTGTTGAAACACAATTTACCGCTGGAATCCAAAATTGATTATAACCTGGTTTCTGGTCTGGTTTTGTTAGGTAACGTTAGCTATCATGCTTTTATCTGAATATTTAGCCTTTTATCCGTTTTTAAGTCTGTTTATACCTGCTCCGTCCTATCTGTGGCTGCTCGACCCCACTGTCCTGTGGACCAAACCCCGGCGCGGTTAGCTCTGTGGGGCTGGGACCGCTAAATTGATGCCCGGGTAAAAAGACAAACTCCTCCCATTTTTTTGTGGGTTCCAATCTCAGCCTTTTATATATATTCTCTTTTAATTTATTTTAACATCTTTTTTTCAAAAGTGTTGTTTCTGATTTTATCCCACTGAGACAACAAGATCAAACACACACCCTGATTTTATCCCACTGAGACAACAAGATCAAACACACACCCTGATTTTATCCCTGATTAAATGTGATTAAATGTACTCAGAACTATGAACTGAAAGTCCCAGTTCTTGCACTGGAGGAGCACATCTCGCTCTTAAAGGCCAATGCATGAATCCAGGAAGCATTTGAGACGACACTCTTAAATGGACAGGCAGAATTAGCTGCCTCGTCCACACAGCTTGGCACTTCATCGGCAGGACTGGCTACTTTCCCATCCAGGAGATCCACCGACAATCTGCCCCCAACAGCGACCCACCTTTCGGGCTCTGCCTGCTCCACTCCCTGTGTGCCCAAGGTTTTTTTGACAATTGGGACACATTTTGGGACACCTACTTTTTTAAACGTGATGGACTGCATCCGAACCTAGAGGTGCTTTTATGCTGTCAAGAAACATATCGAAATGATGTCACAGCCTGACTTTGTCCCACAGTAGGAAAAGGCTATTTTAGATTTGAGCCCTTTTAACGCGCATTTCGATGCGGTTATTTCTGACCGCTGTAGTCAGAGCGCATATTCTGCTGGTCTGCACAACCCACGTAGCGTTAGTAGAAGCAACTTTCTGGAAATTCCCCTGTTAAAACAATTCCCTTTGATAACTGTGAGTGCTTCTAAGCAGTTGAGACTTGCATTACTGAACGTAAGATCAATAACAAATAAAACTTTTTTGGTTAGCGATCTCATTGAACAGCATAAACTTGATTTCATCTTTTTAACAGAAACTTGGCTAGGTGCAGATTGTAAAGCCTCACTTATTGAGGCCTCCCCTCCAAATGATGCCTTCTCTCATACAGTAAGGCAAGGCAGGAGAGGAGGCGGACCAGCAAGTATTTATCCAGACAATATAAGATGCAAACAGATTTATAATGGGGATTTTTCTGCCTTTGAATATCTTGCCCTTGTACTGCAATGTGATGCTCCTGTGCTTTTCATGACTATTTACCAACCACCTAAACAGAACGCAGTATTTCTTAATGAATTTGCAGAGCTTTTATCCATTTCATCAGCTGATTCTGACAGAGTCCTTATGACTGGAGATTTCAATGTACATGTTGACAATGGTTCAGACTCCAAGGCTATGGAGTTCATCAATCTCTTTTGATTTTACCCAGCACGTTACCGGGCCAACGCATAGACATGGCCACACTTTGGATTTGGTTGCCTCTAGAGGTCTAAGCACCACTGTATCCTTTATTATTGATGTTGCTATGTCTGACCATTTCGGTGTATTTTTTTAGGTTAGGGTGACCTTAGAACATGAACATTTACGCATTATCAAGAAGCGCTATTGTTATTTCTGAAGTAGCTGATAAGTGTCTAAACTGTGTAAATGATATGCCTATGCTAGTCTTGCCTTTCTCCTGTGACAATTTGGTGAACAGGTTTAATAGCAAACCTAAGATTATTTTACTTGTTTTTAAAGCACTTAATGGCTTAGCACCAGAATACATGACTGACCTTCTAGTAAGATATCAGCCCCAACGCTCTCTCAGATCTGCAGATGCTGGTTTTCTTGTTTCTTGCAAATATAAATTAGTGATAATCAGGGGCTGATAGATGCCTTTATTTTCCTTCAGCAGGGTACTGTAAATGATTCTCTACAGTAATGACACAACTGCTGTGTTTTAGAGTGTATTGTATGAAGGCACCTGCTAAGAAAATAATAATCTCAAAAAATACATTTGTAAAATAATGTGAATAAAAGCTATTTTGCCGCCCCCAGAGACTGTGAACTAAAGCCTCAAACCAGCTGTATCACACTCTACTTGTGTCTCTGTGTGACTCTGTTTCCTGTGTTAAATCTCCCTCCATCTTTCTGTGTCAGAGAAGACATGAGACCGTGGGTGGCTGTTTAGTGAAGGGGGTGTGGAAATACTCAAATAATTTATATAAATATGAAGCTGATTAAATAGTCAAAATGACATTCAAGGCTTTTGTTTGAACATATATTTCTAAATGCATCGATTATTGTGTAAAGCTGTATTGAGCAGCTGTAAGTGGCTGTACTGTAGGTGTTTCTGCATTAGGCTTTTATATTTTCTGGCCCTTGTTAATCTGTATGTTGATTTGAAGCTGAAATAAATATTTTATATTTCCTGGTTACCACTTTGTCGTCGTTCGTTCCTCTCTTCACATCAACATGACCACGTGTCCTCACAGAGAGCTTGTTAGTAGAGAGGTATAGTTCAGCTAAACTTGCATAACTTTGACCGAGGAGAGGTTGTGACATCCAGGTGTTCATTTGTTTTGTATGATAAACACACACTCTCTTTCTCTCTCACACACACCCCCACACACCCATGCATACATACACGCATGCACATACACATTCTCACAAACAAATGCCAATGCACAAAAGATAATGACACACAAACAGTGTATTCTCTCCTGGTTTAATGAACATTATACTGAATGTTCTGCCAAATGCTCTTCCATCGTCATTTCTGGTGAAAATGTTTTATTGTGGTTCGATGCATAGGCGCCGATTTATGTTTCTGCCCGTGGGTGCTCAATACCCAGGACATTTTGAGCGTCAAACATTTCAATTCCTGCATTCAAATTTTTATGCACCAATTTGTGCCTTTTCTGCATCAATGTATGGTGGAAATGTCTTTATTTAGCCTATGTAATTATGGAATATAAGCACCAGAGTGCTTTTTGACAACGTCAGCATAGTTATCGTTAGTTAACCCAAACTAGTACGTTACCGTAAAAAGACGTTACACAAGCCGTTTTCATAGGGTTGCTATTCGTTGTGCTCTAGCCAGCCAGCTTGGCCATAGGAACATGTACAGTACCCATCCCCACGCCCAATAAACCTTGTGCAATAACCATAGCCTACATGACTTAGCTATATACGGATTTGGAAAAAGTAGTCAGACGCACGCAGATCATGGAAAAGCCATCTTGTACAAAAGCTTTCAAAGATTCTTGATCGTGTGATGTGGATGGAAGCGGGGCACCCATGTTTTTAGCTGTAGTGCAAACCTCACAAAATACCTTATTTTTTGTGGCTTCATAGGCTATCCAGGGGAATTTTACTTTCCAGCTAGCTTGATACATCCGTCCCTTCTTTTGTCCATGTTCGCTGCTGCGGTTGTTGTTACCTTCATTAAGGTTAGCACTAGTTGACTGGGCACTACTGAAGGCACTGGTGGTGGAACTGGAAGTCGCAACATCGCTTGATAATTTCGTTTTTTTAATGACAAACTTGTCCATTTTATATGCTAGGAGGACGGTAGAGTAGCTAACGATACAGCGGATTTAGCTAACGTAACGACACTCTCTCTGCTCTCTTGGCGGTTAATGACTTCGCTTGCTCTGAATTGGACTGTGCGTCTAACGTTAGCCAATCACATTAAAGCTCTGACTTTTGAGTTGGTGGATTAACATGTTTTGCAACGTGGGCTATGCCGCGCAGCGTATGCTAGGTGGAGTTTGCTATCAAATCAATGTAAATTTGGCTCCGGCGGCATTATACAGATGTCAAGTGCATAATTTTCCCCGTGGGTGCTTGGCCTTCTCCGTGGGTGCTCGGGCCCCGGAGCACCCACGGGATCGGCGCCTATGGTTCGATGTAGGAGTGAAACAGCATTGGTGTGTACAGGTGTTTATAAAATGAAGCCAGATGAATTGGTTGGAAGAGAAACCAGCATGCAATCACCGGTCACTGTCTGTGTCAACTCCAAATGTGTGCGTCCCAGCAAAATTAGCCTATATTATTTACACATACACTACTGGTCAAAAGTTTTAGAATACCCCCATTTTCCAGTTTTTACTGAAATTTAAGCAGTTCAAGTCCAGTGAATAACCCAAAATGGTACAAAGGTAAGCGGTAAACTGCCAAAGGTTAAAAAAAAGTTTAGGTTACCAAAGACTGGTAGCAAAGAACCATTTCCCCCAGAAAGGGTTCTGTATAGAACCCTGTGATTGCATTTGCATTGACATTTCCCTTCAAAATGGTTCTATATGAAACCTTTTAGGGTTTAGGTAAGCAAGCGATAGAACCATTTCATTTGACATTTTAAAGACGTGCATTAATACATGGTAAGATCAATCTTAGTTCACACAAGAGGTCAGTGCAGTAATACAGTGAGACATCGTTGTTGGCAGCTGCACACCGTACCTGTAACACAGGGAAGGAAAACATTTCCTCTAAGAGTGTAGGATGTATAGAATTTCAGTCACCATAGAAATAAAATAGGACAAATTATGAAATGCTAAATCTAAACAGTAACAAGATAAGCAATGCCAACACTATAATAAAACTAGTAAAACAGCAACATCGTCCGTTTGAAATGTGAAATGTGTCCATGTGATGAAATGTCTTCCTTAAAACCTTTAACACAATGCAGGTTTGGCTCGTTGGCAATTGCTCTGTCACTGAACTCTTCATTTTCCACAAATGGTTGAGTTTCAGTGACCAGCTGTCCACTTTCAAAAACTAGGCCCCCACTGATTTCACCTGCCAGTCTACAATTGAATCGATTAAAAAAGGTCACCTCTTTCGAAAGGAATCATGTGTCATAGAGCACATTAGAGAAAATGAGAGCATTAGTTGAGTTCTCTGTGGCTCAGTTGGTAGAGTACGGCGTTGGCAACGCTTAGGTTGTGGGTTCAATCCCCACTAGGGCCACATATACTGAAATTGTATGCATTCCCTACTGTAAGTCGCTTTGGATAAAAGCATCTGCTAAATGGCGTATATTATTATTATTATATTATTATTGATCTGACTGATTAAATGTCCTGGGATGTGAATATGGGACATTTATTGTTCATGGCATGCGTAGATATTTCTGACATAATATAGCCTTAGAGTGGAGTAAATCAAGCTGTCACACACACTGTAAGCCAGCACACACACTGTAAACCAGCACACACAGTGGGTCCCCAGCACACACAATGTAAACCAGCACACATAGTGGGTCCCCAGCACACACAGCGCAAACCAGCACACACAGTGTAAACCAGCACATATAGTGGGTCCCCAGCACACACAGTATAAACCAGCAGACAGTGTAAACCAGCACACACAGTATAAACCAGCACACACTGTAAACCAGCACACACAGTGAGTCCACAGGACTGAGGTTGGGAACCAGTGATCTACGTAGTGCGATTAAGAAATTACTCCCTTGAAACTTCTGACATCTAGTGGACATTTGTGAAAGATACAATACAAGTGTGTGTTCATTTCTGTCTGGTGAGATTTTGCCTCAATGTATCTGTTGGTGCCATCTTAACTGTGTTTACATATTATTATTTCTTTTTTTAATTGTCACAATTCTGTTGATATTATTATGAAAAGCAAACTGTAAAACTGGTGAAAAATAACTTTAGCCAAATTAATTGTTTTTAGAATACAAGCAAGCTCACTGAAAAGCAACACCGAGTTATGAGTCATGACGTTCTTTTAAAAAATGTATTTATTTTTTCCCCCTAATTACCAATAATTGTATTAAATAACACACGTCTTCCTCCATCTTGTCATTTCTGAAGTAAACCATAATATCATTACCATGGAGCTCTATGACATGCCCAGTTTTTCTCCTTATAAAATGCTGCACATCAATCCAAAACATTCTACTCTAAATACAATGACAGGACAAATGAAAAATTGTTCCTTTTTCCTGTCCACAGAAATCACAACAATATTATATATTCAACTTGAATTATTCTAAAACATGTTCTAAAACAGGATCAGATCAGATCAGCACAAATTCTTGCTGGGGGGGAAATTGACTTCAGTACGAAATTGACGAGCAACGTTAGCTCGCGCCATACATACCACCATTCCTCGAGTTCATAAAGCTGTTTTCAAAACAAAGCGCTGTGCAGGATTTACAAAAATGTATAATGCAGTGCAGTGGCGGTTGGTGACCAAAATATTTGGTGACGCAATCACTCAATCAACCCCCCTTTTTAAAACAGCGCTCACTGTCTTTATATGTGTATAAACAACATGTCATTTAGCAGATAAACCAAGCAAATGATGCCCATTAGCTTTTATGGTAGTGGCTAGACGGAAGCTACTCCTGAGTGAAAGGCATATGACAGCCCACCTGGAGTTTGCCAAATGGCGCTTAAAGGACTCTAAGAGCATCAGGAAAAAGATTCTCCGGTCTGATGAGACACAAATTGAACTTTTTGGCCTGAATGCCAAGTGCTACCATAAAGGTCTGATTGATGGAGTGCTGCAGAGATGTTTGTTTTACTACCAGGTTCTCCCATCGCTGCAGAGGAACTCTGAAGCTCTCTTAGAGTGGCCATTGGGTTCTTGGTCACCTCCCTGACCATGGACCGTCTTGCCCGGTTACTGAGTTTGGCCAGACGGCCAGCTCTAAGAAGAGTTGTGGTGGTTCCAAACTTATTCCATTTCACAATGATGGAGTCCACTGTTCTCCTGGGTGCTTTCAATGCTTTAGCAATGTTTTTATACCCTTCCCCAGATCTATGCCTCAACACAATTCGATCTTCGAGGTCTATGGAGAGTTCCTAGGACTTCATGGCTTGGTTTTTACTCTGACATGCACTGTCAATCGTGGGACCTTATATAGACAGGTGTGTGCCTTTCCAAATCATGTCCAATCAATTGAATTTACCACAGCTGGACTCCAATTAAGTTCTAGACAGATCTCAAGGATGATCAGTGGAAACAGGATGCATCTGAGCTCAATTTTGAGTGTCACAGCAAACGGCGTGAATACTTATGTACATGTGATATTTTCAGTTTTTTATTTTTAATACATTTGCAAAAATGTCTAAAAAACCTTTTTCACTTTGTCATTATGGGCCATTGTGTGTAGAATTCTGAGAAAAAAATGAATTTAATCCATTTTGGAATAAAGCTGTAACATAACAAAATGTGGAAAAAGTGAAGCGATGTGAATACTTTCCGGATGCATTGTATGTACATATTATCTACCTTGTTATATAATTGCTTCCTGTTCACCCCACCAACTGAAAGCAGAATATATAGTTATAGTGCTTCTTGTTATCTCCCACCAACTGTAGTTATCATCTGATGCTTATTTTTATGTGCTCTTGACTCCCGTTTATTCCCTTCATCTTTTTGGTGCCAGAGGGTTGGCTCCCCCCCAGAGTGCTTCCTCTTAAGGCCACTGTTGCCCTTGGCGCGCTCTTCCAGGGGTTTCAGGCTCCACACTCTATAAAGCTGCTTTGTGGCAATATATTGTAACACCCTACGGGGTTTGGTTGTAGGTGTTAAGTGGAGTAGTGCAAACCAAGAGTCAAATGTACCAAAAATCTTTTTAATTCAAGTATAATCCGCTCATTAACACAAATAATGGGGAAGACACTCGAACGGTGCGAACATTTAAATAAACAGTCCAACACAACTCAGTCTCTAAACGTAAAAAGGTTTCCTCTGGTCTGGGGAGCTAACCCCTTACCCAAAGCCTCTCCTAATCCTGGCTGGTCAACAGACTTCACAGGCTTTCTTTCCACTTTCCAAACACTTCCAAAAACGTGTCTCGTCTCATCTCGTCTCCCTCCACTCTCTCCTCACAAAGGAGGAAACGTGGCTCCTTTTATTCACTGTTGATTGGGTGTTAGTTAGTTGATTAGTTGCAGGTGGCAGTTGTTTTGGTCCTGCGAGGTTGGGGTGTGACCGGTAGATGGCGCCATATGAACCCCTGCACATGGCTCTGCCTGCCAGGTCGCCACAATACTTATTAAAACACTATACAAATAAAGTGAATTTATCCTGTTATACAAATAAACAGGTGGGAAAACACTGGCCTGCACATCATCAACACTCACACGCTGCCTCATCTTCACCTATTCCCTGGAGAGAATACAGCCATCATGGGGGAAAGAAAAGGCCCTCTATTTCCAAAACACGACATTAGTTAAATGTATTAACATTAAACAATTAAAACAACATTTAATACAATAGAACAGATGGAACAATGTTTATTTAAATTTAAAAAACGAACAAACTCAACAGTAAAACAAAGAAATTAACAGTAGAACATGCAAACTGATTTAACATGTGTACACACACAACCCATGTCCAAGGACAACCGTGCTTGATTCAGTCTCTACCTTGTGTGAGTTCGCTGGTGTAGTTTAAGAGTACCACCTCTACTGAAACTCTTCCCATACTGTGCACAGTGGTACGGCCTCTCCCCTGTGTGAGTTCGCTGGTGTTTCTTTAGGTGACTTGAGTGACTGAAACTCTTCCCACACTGTGCACAGTGGTACGGCCTCTCCCCTGTGTGAGATCGCTGGTGTAACTTCAGATTACCTAACTGACTGAAACTCTTCCCACACTGTGCACAGAGGTACGGCCTCTCCCCTGTGTGAGTTTGCTGGTGTTTCTTTAGGATACCTGACTGACTGAAACTCTTCCCACACTGTGCACAGTGGTACGGCCTCTCCCCTGTGTGACTTTGCTGGTGTAACTTCAGATTACGTAACTCACTGAAACTCTTCCCACACTGTGCACAGAGGTACGGCCTCTCCCCTGTGTGAGTTTGCTGGTGTTTCTTTAGGATACCTGACTGACTGAAACTCTTCCCACACTGTGCACAGTGGTACGGCCTCTCCCCTGTGTGAATTCGCTGGTGTAGTTTAAGAGTACCCCCTCTACTGAAACTCTTCCCACACTGTGCACAGTGGTACGGCCTCTCCCCTGTGTGAGTTCGCTGGTGTAGTTTAAGATATCTATCTGTACTGAAACTCTTCCCACACTGTGCACAGTGGTACGGCCTCTCCCTTGTGTGAGATTGCTGGTGTCTCTTTAGGCCACGTGACTGACGGAAACTCTTCCCACACTGTGCACAGTGGTACGGCCTCTCCCCTGTGTGAGTTCGCTGGTGTTCTTTAAGATGATCATTTGTACTGAAACTCTTCCCACACTGTGCACAGTGGTACAGCCTCTCCCTTGTGTGAGATCGCTGGTGTCTCTTTAGGTCACGTGACTGACAGAAACTCTTCCCACACTGTGCACAGTGGTACGGCCTCTCCCCTGTGTGAATTCGCTGGTGTAGTTTAAGAGTACCCCCTCTACTGAAACTCTTCCCACACTGTGCACAGTGGTACGGTCTCTCCCCTGTGTGAGTTCGCTGGTGTAGTTTAAGATATCTATCTGTACTGAAACTCTTCCCACACTGTGCACAGTGGTACGGCCTCTCCCCTGTGTGAGATTGCTGGTGTCTCTTTAGGCCACGTGACTGACGGAAACTCTTCCCACACTGTGCACAGTGGTACGGCTTCTCCCCTGTGTGAGTTCGCTGGTGTTCTTTAAGATTATCACCTCTACTGAAACTCTTCCCACACTGTGCACAGTGGTACGGCCTCTCCCCTGTGTGAGTTCGCTGGTGTTCTTTAAGATGATCATCTCTACTGTAACTCTTCCCACACTGTGCACAGTGGTACGGCTTCTCCCCTGTGTGAGATTGCTGGTGACTCTTCAGCAAGGGTTCAGATCTGAAGCTCATCCCGCACTGGGAGCATGTGTGGGGCCCTGGAGTGCCTGTGTGTGACTGTGTTGGGGTGGGGAGAGTCTTAGGCGGTGTGGGGTGCTGATGTGTGCTGCTGGGAGGCAGTGGGTTCTCTGCTCCGTTTCCTCCAGACCTCAGACTCCTGCTGTACTCCTCTGGGTGAACCCTCTCAATGTGCCGGTGAAGTTCCACTTCCTCCATGTGAACGAATGGGCACTGAGAGCAGGCAAAGACCTGAGATGACACCTCAACAAGGTGTCCTGAGGAGAGAGAAGGCATGAATTAGATATTAAGCTTTTGGGAAATATAAAAGTAAGCAGGTGCTGATAAACACAACCGTAATTGAGAGAAAGTACAAATGGATACAATGCTGAAGACTAGAGATGCACCGATTGCGATTTTCTTGGCCGATTCCGATTTCCAATTTTTGATTAGTCTGACGATTTTGGCGATTCCGATTTTTTTCTCCTAAAAACAATAATTGACAACTTACACAAACATTTTTGTAACTTTGCTTTAATAGAAAATTAATTGACAATTCTGAGGTAGGTCAGAAGCATGAGGTAGGTCTCACTAAAACACATTTCAAAATAAAAAAAGTGTTCCAGGTTACTGGACAGAGCTTTTCTTTTTTTGTGCAAATTAAATTCAATGATGAATAAAAGAGAATCCAACAACAGTGGCATGTAGCCTTTAAGTAATAAATAAAAAGAAACGAGTAGTTTAAATGTACTGACATGGTGACAGACCATTAGTCCGGAAATATTTATTTAAAACACTAACGTTATATTCTGATGACAGATGACACAAGCCCTTTTTCCATTAAATAATTATATGGCTTCAACTTGATGTGCATCAGAAAGTTATTGCGACAATGCTAATGGAAAACAGGTTAGTTCGAACCTATGATGCGCTAGACTAATTTGTTTGCTAGAGGTGGATTAGAGTAGATCCCAATTCTATATAGTGCAATGGAAAACACTTGTAGCGATATAAGGGCGGATGTTTCAGTTGCGGAGCTTGTCAAAGGCATTGAAACAAGCCGCCCTTCAGCAGAATTTCGTTATTTGCGTGAGTCAGGTAGCCAGATAAAAATGTTTCAAACTAGGAGTAATTGGAAAAGAGGCGATGCTTGCTGTTTCTGAGTTTGTTTGATAGTGGAAACGCACAGCTGTGGTTTAGCTAGAAATCGTTAGATGAATTTATCATTAGGTCTAATAAGTTAGATTTGTATGAGTGAATAGCACTGTTTCATAACGTCACTCATTAGCGAACATAATGATTTCAGTGCAATTCAGTGCTTCAGCAGGGCATTATTACGTCAAGTGTATGCACTACCACCATGTTCTATTAATGGAAAATGGTTCAGAGGAACCGAACTAGCGCAACGAAGTTAATTATTAATTAACCCCGGTACCTACGGTACTGTAGAAAAACGAGTTGGTCAACCTAAATGATTAGGTTGGTCGTTCCGAACGTTTTCGAGGTTGTTCCTCCGCGGCTTATTTTCGATTGACGTGTATGACAAACTGAAAGCTTTAAGTGTTCAGCGCTGCGCTCATCTGATCTGTCTGCATTGGCTCACGGGTACGCCGCACGTCACGTGAAAAAGAGGGGGCGAGGAGCCAACCGGCGCACAGAATCGGCTATGTGGAGTGATCGGGATCAAGTCACCGATTGAGGCCGATCAGCTGAAAATCGGCCATTTCCGGTCAGAGGCCGATCGATCGGTGCATCTCTACTGAAGACTAAACAAGAAAAGTGAGGATTTA